>JAZKJV010005559.1:0-538932 GCA_037367405.1 Ottelia alismoides | reverse complement strand
CTATTTACCCAAGGGCTTTTCTCCTATATAAGAGAGCCCTGGGTCTTATGAATATCAAGCAATTCATTTTTCTCTAACGGTCCTAGATCGTGGTTCCTATCCCACCCTAACACCCCCCTCTGCGCCATTTTTGGGATGAGCCAAATAGGAAAAAGTTAGTAAAGAGAAACATAATATCATTTCCTAGGAACAACACCACGGGTTCCAATAAGTTAGTAAAGAGAGACATTCTCTGGTTAGGCCCTGGTCCTTCTAAACATGTAATTTTGCCACCGTTGGCATAATGTTGCAACAGTTTTGTAAGAGATTGAATGCTCTGCAGGTGATTTTCTCATTGGACGTTGTTAGGGCGCACGGGGGTGCGGCGCGACTCCCCTTTCCATCGCGGCGAGGGTTTGCGACGCGTCTCCACCTTCGCCCATCGTGAGGTCGGGCGACGTGAGTTAGGGCGACACGACTCCTCCTTCGCCCATCGCGATTTCGGGCGACGCGAGTTCGGGCGACGCGACTCTAACTTCACCCATCGTGATTTCGGGCGCCGCGAGTTCGTTCGCCGCGACTTCGTGTCGCTCTGGTTCAGGGCGCCAACAGGGGTGCTGGGGCAAAGGGCTTCTCCGCTCTTGCTCATGGCGTAGGCTTTCGGGATGGCTTGGAAGCGTCGTGCGCGATGGGAGGGTGGGGCGATCTGGGGTCCCGTGCGTGCGTTGGTTGCTTCTTCGACGGGTGTGGAGATCAGTGCTTCTGCGCTTGGCTGCCAGGTCCGCGGAAGGGAGCAACAGTTAGGGGGAAGTTTGGTGGGCGCAGTGCGAAGTTCAGAATGTGGTTTCACCCTTGGACCCTTCCGAGCAGGGCCGATCGGACACTCTTCTAGACAAGGGTGCGAGCGAGGGTTGTTGTGCGAGCCAGGGTTGGCACCTGGGGGAGGGTCGTCGCAGGGGAGGTATGCTGCTGCCTCTGGAGTAGGCGTGGGCCCGCCGAGGGTCTCCCCTTCGGATGCAGATGTTTTCGATACGGTGGGTTGGATCATTGGGCGTAGGCGTACCGGGAGCTGTGCGTTGCTTCTCTTGCCGGGGTTTCGGACATTCTCGGAGGTGCTGCCCGAAGCGGATGCGCGCGCAGATGTGTTGGTTGGCGAGGGTGGAGAGGGGGCGCTGTTCTTGGCAACTTCGGACGTGGGCCTCGTGGCCAAGGCTTCTTTTAAGGGTGATGTGGCTTGGCTCTCTCCGTGGAGGGCGGTGGCGAGGGGCCTCCGTGAATACGAGGTCCGGAGGTTGTTGTACGGGCCGGTGGCTGGGAGCTTGCGGTTGAGATGGCGGAGGCCGAGGGACTGGGATGTTGATGTGCAGCCTGGCAGCATGGAGAAGGTCGTTGTCAGGGGGCTTCCGCTGGGGGTGAGGACGAGGGAGCGCATTTCAGAGTTGCTGCGCGGCGTTATCGTGTTTGTCTCCGTCGAGAGTTCGGGGTGTCAACCCGGGCAGCCTTTGGAGGTGGTGCTTCGGGTGAGGCCGGTTGGTGTCGAGAAGATGGGTTGGTGGGAGGTTCGACTGGCTGGTAGGCGGCTTCTTCTTGAGCTGGTGGCTGCAGATGTGTGGGCGGCTATTCTGGCTGCTGGGTGCCGCGGGAAGGTCCCGTTGACCAAGGTGGAGGTGGGGGAAGGTGGGGTGGAGCAGCGATCTGATGCGGTGGTGGGGGCTCGGTGACCAGAGGAGGGGCGACATTCAGTGGGGGGGGCTTCCGAGTGTGGCGCGTGCCCCGGAGGAGGGTCTTCGGTTCAGTTCCATTTCGGTGGTGGATTTTCCGAGGTTGGCGGCTGTTCCTCTGCCTTTGTTTCTTGCGGATGGCATGGGAGGCGCTTCGGCGCGGTCTGTTGGCGGAGGGGAGGCTCGGTCTGCTGGGCTGCATCGACTGCTTGTTCGGTGGAGGAGGTTGAGGAGGGGGTTTTGGCCCGAGGTGTGGGGGGAGTTGCTTTGGGCGCCTGTTCGGAGGAGGGGGGGGGCTGCGACCTCTCCGCGGGTGGAGGTATCTATGGGGGAGTGTGCTGCTGTTCAGGGGGGCGGGATTTACAACTGGGAGGGGTGGCTGGTACGTCTGAGTGTGCGTTGGGTGGGGAGGTCTCAGCTGGGGTTGGGGCCGATCCGACTGGGGTGGGGCAGATGGGAGGGTCTTTGCCGCTTTTGGGCGGGGAGGTGCCACGACGTTTTGGTATGGCGTATGAAAGGGGGAGAGGGGAGCGGAGGAGGGCGGAGAAGGAGGCGAGGGGTTGCTCTGAGGGCATCTTTGGCATCGGGGGCGGCTGTTGAGGTGTGAGTGTGAGGGAGGCCAACCCGTTGGTGGTGGGAAACCGTTTTGCTGCTCTCGACAGGGACATGGCACGACGCTTGGGGGTTATTCCCTCAAGGAAGAGGGAAGCTTTGGTCGCCAAATGAAGCTGCTATCATTGAATATGAGGGGCCTGGGTCGGCTCGAAAAGAGCTTGGGGTGCAGAATCTGTTGAGAGAGGCTGGTGCAGATATTTTCTTGCTTCAGGAGACTAAGTTGCATTCTTTGGGATGACCAGTTGCGGCGGGAGATGAGTAGGGGGGTTTTTCTTGATGGCTGACAAGGAGGCAGCAGGGGCTTCAGGGGGGTTGCTTTCCGGGTGGCGATCTGGTTCGTTCGATCTGCTAGGGATTTCCGCCTCCCAGTTCACTTTGTCTGTTCGGCTGCGGCGGAGGGCGGATGGATCTGTTTGTGCGTTACCAATGTCTATGGCCCGTGTCGGCGGCAGGATGGTAGCTTGGCTGCAGATCTGGAGAGTGTTGTGCCTGAGGTGGGCGAATACTTGGATCATCTGTGGCGACTTCAATGTCACGTTGTTACCGGACGACAGGCGGGGGGGGGGGAGGTTCTGATCCTGGATCCGCAGATATGAGGCAGGTGGTTCGGTCTCTGGGATTGTCTGTTGTGGATGCGGCTGGGTGCAATTACACTTGGAGGAACGCGAGAGCGAGGTCAGACTCGACAGGTTCCTGATGTCGGTTGAGGCAGGGGAGGTTTTCCCTTTGGCGAGGGCTTGGGCTCTTCCGGGGACTCTATCTGATCACACTCCTGTTCTATGTTATCTGGTGAGGAGCGCTTGGCTCGGTTCTCTTTTCGCTTTGAGAAGAAGTGGCTGCTGGAGGATTGGTTTCCGGGACATAGTGCACGAACATTGGCGGAATGTAGGGGTGGCGGGCTCGGCAGTGTCGCGGTTTGCGACCAAGCTCGAGTCCCTGAGGCGGTTGCTGTTGAGTTATGGGAAGGATGTCGCCAGGAGGCAACGAGCCGTCAGGGCGGAGGCAGAGGCTGGGATCAGCAGGTTAGACGGCTTAATGATGATCGGGGGCTGTCTCCGGAGGAGGTGGAGGAGAGGGCAGCGTGGCTAGAGGCTGTGCTTCGGGAGGACAAAAAAGAGGAGGTTCATTGGCGGCAGAGGGCCAAGCAGAAGTGGCTAAGGGAAGGGGACGCCAACACGCGGTTCTTCCATTCTGTGGCATCCAGGAGGAGGAGAAGGAGCTTCTTGCATGAGATGGAGGTAGGGGGCCAAAGAGTTTTAGGGCGAGAGGGATATTGGGGTCGCGTTGCGGGGCCATTTTGTGGAGTGCTTCGAGGAGGGTGCCGGTGAAAGATGGCTGGGGTTGGTCGGGTCGGGGGACGAGGTCCTTGAGTGGAGCCCAGGCTGCTTCGTTAGTGGCCGAATTCACGGAGGATAAGGTGCGCAGGCCGGTTTGGGAGCTGAATGCGGACGGGGCTCCGGGACCGGATGGCTTCTCCATATCATTCTACAGAGAGTTCTGGGGGGGGGGGGAGGGGGGGCAACATGGGTTTTGAGAAAGTTAACAGGGCTTTGATTTTTTTGCTGCCGAAGAAAGAGACCCAGTTGGGGTGGGGGACTACATGCCGATTTCTATTTCCAATGGCATTTATCTTAGAGTAAATTACAAGGAGGTCCCCAAATTTGTTGGCCGGTAACAATGTGGTCCCCAAACTTTTGGTTGTAACGATTTGAGTCCCAAACTTTATTAGCGATAACAATGTAGTACCCATCTTCTTTTTCACAGTTAAATCGAATTAACGACGTTCTGAATTTACCTAAATGGACAAACATGCCCTTTGTACTTATCCAATCCCTCGACCTCTCCCGATGGTGACCTAAAATTGGTTGAGCGTACGAAGAAGGTGAGGCAAGGGCGTGATCGAAGGTTCGTCCCCGTCGCAGATCCTCGGAGCTGCCTTAGCCTCCGGTGGCGTCGCCCCCACCGACCGCCGTTGTAGCAAGGATCGTGAATCTTCGACCTTCGAAATCCAGGCAAGTCTAACCCTTTTCTGTAGCAATCACTGTTCTAGGTATCCACTCTCACCTTCTGCTTCTTTGAATTATATAGGTTCTTACTGACGTTCTACATGTTATAGAACAACAAAGTGATAGATCTGTACATAATTCTATCTAACGATCTTAATCTGTAGTGTCTGATTCTTGCAGAACTTTGGTTTCAACCTTTGGGTTTTGTTGTTTAATTCTTCTGTTGATAGATCTGTTCAACCACACTAACAACATCCGATATGTAGTTTGCAGGCATTCTTGAGCTGATACCGAAAAGGTAATCAACCCCTTCTATCTCGAATATCAGCCACTGACTGCCATCTCCGAGCTCTCTTCGCCGGACCTGAGTCAATCGCCATCAGCTCCGCCCTGTGTCCATGCTTTCATCACCGTTAATCTTGGTTCGTTGGTTGGTTTTGCCTAGTCGGTATTGGAGGAGATAGTTGCTTGTTTTAAAAGGAGGGATCCAGTGGGAGAGGAAGGGTTTCGGGGAAATGGGGGCAAATACAAAGGGCATTTTCGTCCGTTTAGGTGATTTCAGAACGCCGTTAATTCGATTAACTGTTGAAAAAGAAGATGGGTACTACATTGTTACCGTAAATAAAGTTTGGGACTCAAATCATTACAACCAGAAGTTTGGGGACCACATTGTTACCGGCCAACAAGTTTGGGGACCTCTTTGTAACTTACTCTTTATCTTATTGTCGCCAAGGTGTTGGCGAGCAGACTTAGAGGGGTCCTGTCCTCTGTCGTCTTGCCGGCCCAATCCGCCTTCATTCCGGGTCGGTGTATGGCGGATGGAATCGTGACCGCTTCGGAGATTTGTCGTGAGTGGAAGAGGTCTAAAAAAAAGGGGCAGTTTGGAAGATTGACTACGCCAAGGCCTATGACTGTGTCAGTTGGAGATTCCTTTGGTTAACTCTGCAGAAAAGGGGTTTCCCGGAAGATTGGATTGCTTGGGTTAAGAGATGCGTCACCACTAGCTCCTGCTCGGTGTTGGTAAATGGGAGGCCTGAGGGGGGATGGTTCCAACCGCAGAGGGGGGTGCGTCAGGGCTGCCCCGTTGCTCCCCTGCTTTTTGTGTTGGTTGCAGATTGTCTTGCGATTTTGTTTGAGCGGGCAGTGGAAGAAAACTGGTGCGAGGGCTTCTGAATAGGGGACATCTCAGTCCCGGTGTTACAATATGCGGAGGACACGCTGATATTCCTGGGAGGGACGGAGGAGCAGAACCGCAATGCAGCTGTGCTGGTGGATGTTTTTGGGTGCCTCTCTGGATTGCAGATTAACAAGCAGAAGTCGGTCCTTATTCCAATGGGATTGGGTGGCGAGGAGAGCATCGGGCTGGCGGAGTGGGAAGGATGCCCCCTGGGAGACTGCTGATAACCTATCTGGGTTGCCTTTGGTTGAGGGCAGGCTGAGGAAGTCCGATTGGGATTGTGTTCTGCGCAGAATGGAGGAGCGGTTGGAAGGTTGGAAGGCTGTCACTCTGTCCAAGGGTGGGAAGCTTACCACTGTTGAAGCATGTTCTTTCGGCCATCCCGACTTTTTTTCTTCTCGACGAGATTAATGCCTGTTGGTGTTAGAAGGAAGGTTGAGACCTTGATGAGATCTTTTTTCTGGTCTGATGAAAGACAGACAAAGAGGGGGTTGCACTTGGTGGCTTGAAAGGATCTGGCTGTACCTGTTGCGGGGGGGGGGGGGCTTGGCGTTAGGGACGTGGAATCTATGAACAAAGCTTTGTTAGCCAAGTGGGTGGTGCGCATTTGGGGTTCGTCCGACTCGCCGGTCTTGCAGCTGCTGAGAAAGATATATGGTGGTTACTAGGGAGTTGGTGACAGTGAGGAAGCGTCATGAGTCTTCCTTGTGGAGTGGGATCCGTGCCGTGCTTCCGGGGCTCCGGCTGCTTCTTAGGTCGATTTTGGGGGATAGTCTCCGATTCCGTTTTTGGCTGGATGACTGGACGGGGATGGGGCCTTGGCCTTCCGCTTCCCTTGGTTGATGGCGTTGGCGTAGATAGGGGGGCGCGGTGGCGGAGGTCGTCAAAGCTGGGACGTGGGCGCCGAGGTTCCTTGCGGATCTCTCGGATCAGAGGTTGGAATAGTTTGTGCCGATGTTGTCTGAGATTCCCCCTGTCGGGGAGATGTCGGGAGATCCGGACCGTTTTGAGTGAACTGATGGTAAGTTCTCGGTGAAGGCGGCCTATCAGAAGGTTCTGCGGCTTTGGTGGAGCGTGATGAAGATCTGTGTGTTGACGTGAAGGTGATTTGGGCAACTAAGATTCCTGCCCGGGTTAAGGTCTTCCTTTGGTGTATGAGGAGAGGTCGTATTTGTGACAAAGTGAGAAGAGGCAGACTGCTGGGTGGGACAGATCTAAAGTGTGACAGATGCGAGGACGAGTTGGAGGATGTGGACCACATCTTCTTCGGTTGCAGGTCTTCGGCAAAGGTTTGGGAGTCGTTGGGGCTCTTACGTGGGTCCGGGCATTTGATGCTGATCAGTTTTGGAGGTCGATTCGTGGGGTCGGCCTTGGGTCTTCCGATGATGTCTCCAAGCCTCTTGCTGCTCTATGGGCTATTTGGCTTGGTAGGAATGATACAATTTTCAAGGGGCAGCGGTTTTACTCTGAAATGTTATAGCCGCTGTAATGCATTGTACAATTTCTGGTTATCAAACTGATGTACCTATGCTTTATTAATGAATGTTTTGGTGTGGTGACTCCTGCCTCGGGAGGGCTCCCCCGTTATTTTACTCAAAAAAAAAGTTTTGTAAGAGATTCTGGTAAATCTGCAAACTTGGAGTTCACTGAAGCATCGTTTATTTTAACTTGGAGAAGCTTGTCCAAACACGGATAGAATGCTCTATCATCCAATCTTTATGGGTGATGCAGTATGATAGCCATTTTTATGAACATTTGTGTTATTTATTCTAGTTAGTATTTGTTTATTTGATTTTATTGCATTCCCATGTAAAAGGCTCATTATAAAAGGCCTCTTTTTATATTTTTCCTTTGATTTCTTCTTCCTTAATTTTAGGGATTTTGTTGCTTCTTTTGAGGGGAGCAGCCTCTATAAAGGGCTCCCTTGTATTAGGGTTTTTGATTAAGTTGAATTGAGATTATTTCCTCACTTATCTCTCTCTCTCTACCTCTCTCTCTCTCTCGGCCCCCACGCCTCTCTCTCTCTCTCTCCCCGATTTTCCCCTTCCCCCGTAACCCTACCCCCCAACGCCGCCTTCTCTTCTTCTTCCCCGTACTCCCTCCCCGCCGCCTCCTGTTCTCTTCTCCCCATCACCGAAGCCACCGCCCCGCTCCCATCTCGCCTCCCCCTCTTCCCCCGCACAGTTCCTCTCCCGCCAGCTGACGCCGCCTCCCTCCATCACCATCACCGCCCCAGTCTGCCCGCCCCTCAACCGCCCACGAGACGCCTCCACCGACTCGCCCACACCGCCGCCTTCCTTTCCTCGCCGTCGCGGCTCTCCCACGGCGCCCGCCAACCCCGCGACCACCTTCCCACCTCTCCAGCTCCCGCCGGCGGCCCCTCCTTCCCAGCCGAATCTTCCTCGACCGCCAACGCCTCTCCAGCAACCTGCGACCACGCAGCCCTGGTATCCTATTCCCCAACCCGCCACTGCCAAACCGCCATCGCCACCGACCACCCGCTGTCGCCTTCCCCTGCCGCGTGACCCTTCGGCCTTCCGAGAAGCTCCTCGTTCCCGCCAGCCCCAGTTGTGGGTACCCGCCGACTCGCGTGGCCGACCGTGAAGTTCCCAGAGCCGCCACAGTACTCCAAGCGCCCAGAACAACGTGGATCAGGTCTGAAGCACGCCCACCATTCCTTGCCCGGTTGTGGTATGAGTGCCCGTTATCATATTCTACCGCATAAATAGTAGTCTGTGGCTTGTGATATTGTTATTTTGGCTTGGTGAATCGTTGAGACCCCTAGTAGTTGCAATATTGTGATAAATTTTCTTAATCCTCTTAACTCATCTATTTGCCCTAACTTTTGTGGATCGCAAACGGTGCTAAACGCAAAGAACTGGACCATTATTGTTGCTGATTTTGGCCTGTCGTGCATTAATTATTTCGTTTGTCGTCTTGTTTCAATAGTGCCATTGCTTGAATCGTCATTTAGGTTATTGCACGCTTAGGTTGCATCAATTTGGTATCAGAGCCTCACGATTCTGCATTTCGTCTGCATCTCATTTATTCGTTGCATATAAAAAAAAAACCACAACACAAAACCCACAAAAAAAAACCACAAAACAAAACCCTAGGATAACCATGGCCGACAAATCTAGTGGCTCCTAAACCCACCTACACTACACATCCTGAAATTAACCTTAGAAGCTTTGTTTGCCCAATTACAACACATGAACAATCAACTGAGTACCCAAATTGCCGGCCTAGACCGTAAAATCACCGTCGCCCATGAACAAATTGCTACCTTGAATAGCCGCGTGCTAGGACCAGACATTAGGGATGAAAACCCCAACAAAGGTCGACGCACTGGCCGGAAATCACACTCCCGGAATAGGCACTTCCCGAGACTCTAGCTCTTCCACTTCTGACGAACGTGTCAGCGAGTATCATCACAGGAAAGTGAGGGAAGAAGGACCCAGAGAATACACTCCCTTCATTCCCAAAACCCCGGATCCATACCCCTTTGGCTATACTCCACAAACTAATGGTGAACATCAACATCAACCACGAAATGGAACCAAAACCGACGATGGATGGGATCGAGGTATCCGTCTCGATGTCCCAGAATTTGACGGAGGACGAGATCCTGACGTTTTTTTGGACTGGCTCCAAGCCGTCGAACACTTCTTTGTGTGGAAGTCCATGCCTAGCGAACGTAAAGTCCAATTCGTCACTATAAAATTAAAGGGACATGCACTGCTATGGTGGGACCGTTTGCAATCTGAACGCAAACGAAAAGGGAAGAGTAAGATCCGCAGTTGGAGCAAGATGAAAGCCAAACTAAAAACCAAATTCGTGCCGGAAGATTACAAACGAGATCTATACGCACGACTACAATCATGGAGACAAGGCACCATGAGTGTGAGAGAATACACCGAAGGGTTCCAATCCCTAGTCCATCGCAACCGCTTGCAGGAGACTTCTATTCAGGAGGTCACCCGCTACATGCAAGGCCTCCGCCAAGTCATCCAGGATGAACTCTACCTCCACAATTGCCGCGATGTCGACGAAGCCTACAAGCAGGCTGAACGAGCTGAGATCAAACTTGCTAAAGCCCAGAGGAGGAAGATGCCTTTTTCTGTGAACTCTGCTCCTCGTACCAGTACCACGACGTCCTACTCCAAAACCATGGGTTCCTCAGCTGTCATGGCGGGTAAAACCCAAGCCAAACCAACAACTCCTGCCGTCGCCCGACCACCTACTGGAAACCCCGGCCAAGGCATCTTGGGAAGCCGACCTACTGTCGGGCCTGATACTTGCTTCCGATGCTATCAAAAGGGCCATCGTGCCGCCGAATGCCCAAACCCTAAGGCCAGACCTGTCCATCTATGCACCACCGACGACCCTGAATACCCTGACCCTGACCAACAAGAAACCCCTGAAGAGGATCCGCCTGCATTGACCGCCGACACCATGGGAGCCGATGACTATGAACCTCTAGGAGTGGATGGAGACGACTCCGGTCCGTTCCTGGTGATTGAACACGAAGACTTTCTCGCTCCCGACAGCGCACCCACAAACATTCTGCTCACCCCCGCTGTCCACGAAGCTGATAGTTGGCTGCGACGCAGCATCTTCCGAACCACCTGCACCTCAGGAGGACGACGCTGTTCTCTAATCGTTGACGGAGGAAGCGTTGAGAACTTCGTTTCCCAAGAAATGGTGGATAAGTTGGGTCT
This sequence comes from Ottelia alismoides, assembly GCA_037367405.1. Taxonomy (NCBI): domain Eukaryota; kingdom Viridiplantae; phylum Streptophyta; class Magnoliopsida; order Alismatales; family Hydrocharitaceae; genus Ottelia; species Ottelia alismoides. The sequence goes on along the minus strand of JAZKJV010005559.1, from coordinate 528,713 downwards.
GCCCACGCAACCTCTCGAAAAACCGTACAACGTGGCATGGTTTCGAGGTGGTACCCAAATTCCGATCCACCGCCAAAGCCTCGTTAGCTTCTCCATTGGTCCCACATATAAGGACGAGGTGTGGTGCCATGTAGCCCCTATGGATGTCTGTCACATACTTCTAGGGAGACCGTGGCAATTCGATCGCGACACCGAACACCGAGGAAAACCGAACACGTACACCTTTCTCATAGACAAGGTTCGTGTAACCCTCAGACCGCAACGTGAAGCCCTTAGCCCTCGCCAAGTGGCTACACTTCGAGCTGCGACCAACCAAACCGGTAACAAGACCCCACCAGCAAAGACTGCGACCGCGGGCTCCGTGCTGTTGATGGAAGCCCAAACATTCCAACGTGAAATTCAGGAGAGCTCCACCATCTATGCCTTAATGGGACGTGAAGTGGACAACCAAGAGTCAACTCCACCTGAAGTCCCACCTGAGATAAAACCCATCATCCAAGAGTTCGCTGACATCATGCCGGAAGAGTTGCCTGAAGGACTACCCCCGTTGCGGGACATTCAACATCACATTGACCTAGTCCCCGGAGCCAGCCTCCCTCACTTACCCCATTACCGAATGAGCCCAAGCGAGCATGAAGAGATGAACCGGCAGGTTATTGATCTGCTGCGACGTGGGTATGTTCGAGAGAGTATGAGCCCCGTGGCGGTTCCTGCTCTGCTCACCCCAAAGAAAGACGGCACCTGGAGAATGTGCGTGGACAGTCGAGCTATCAACAAGATAATGATTAAATATCGTTTTCCCATTCCACGCCTTGATGATATGCTTGACATGTTATCAGGTGCCAAACTGTTCTCAAAAATGGATCTCCGCAGCGGTTACCATCAGATCCGCCTCCGACCTGGAGACGAATGGAAGACAGCTTTCAAAACCAAAGAGGGTCTGTACGAATGGACGGTCATGCCCTTCGGCTTGTCTAATGCCCCAAGCACCTTCATGCGGACAATGAATCATGCTTTGCGACCCTTTATTGGCAAGTTTGTGGTCGTGTACTTCGATGATATCCTGATCTACAGTTTGACCAAAGAAGACCATCTGTCTCACTTAAGACAAGTCCTGGAAACCCTGAGAGACCAAAAACTGTACGTCCATCTCAAGAAATGCTCCTTCATGAGTGACACGGTCCTCTTCCTAGGATACATTGTCACCGCTGATGGACTCAAGGTCGACCCCTCCAAAATCCAGGCCATTCAGAGCTGGCCCGTACCCAAAACCCTCACCGAAATTCGCAGCTTTCTAGGGTTACCTTCCTTCTACCGACGTTTCATTCGGAACTTCAGCACTTGTGCAGCACCGTTGGTAGATTGTACGCGGAAAGGCGCACCCGCCTGGACTCTCGAAGCAGAAGCGAGCTTTCAAAACCTAAAACATCAATTGACGCATGCTCCTGTTTTGGCACTCCCCGACTTCACCAAGATTTTCGTGGTCGATTGTGACGCCTCACATGTCGGGATTGGCGCTGTCCTCAGTCAAGAAGGGCGACCTGTCGCCTTCTACAGCGAGAAACTGAACGATGCCAGATCACGGTATTCCACTTACGATGTTGAATTTTATGCCGTGGTCCAAGCTCTCAAGCATTGGAGACATTACCTGATCCAGCGTGAATTCATCCTTAACTCTGATCATGAAGCCCTGAGATATTTGAACTCCCAGAAAACTCTTAACAAGCGTCATGCCAAATGGGTTAATTTCCTCCAAGAATACACCTTCCATCTCAAACACAAAGCCGGAACCCTGAACCGTGTGGCCGATGCGTTGAGCCGACGAGCACATGCCCTGACCACGATGACCGTCAGCACGACAGGATTTGAAACTCTCAAGGACCTATACCCCACTGATCCTGATTTCGGTCAAATTCATGCCGACTGTGTTGGTACTGGGCAGGACCCAACAGCCACTTTTGTTCTTCATGAGGGTTTCCTATTCAAACGTCACCAACTATGCATCCCGGCCACGTCCCTTCGAGAGAATTTAATTTCAGAACTACACAATGGAGGTTTAGCTGGACATTTTGGACGAGACAAGACCTTGGTCCTTCTCCAAGAACGTTTTTATTGGCCGTAGTTGCGAAAGGATGTAACCAAATTCGTACAGAAATGTCAAACATGTCAAAGATTCAAAGGCCACCGGCAGAACACTGGACTATACACACCCTTACCCATTCCTCTGCGACCCTGGGAAGATATCACCATGGATTTTGTGCTAGGGTTACCCCTCACTGTGCGAAAAGTTGACTCTATTTTTGTGGTTGTGGATCGATTCTCTAAAATGGCACATTTCATTGCATGTAGGAAAACCTCAGATGCATCTCATATCGCAGATTTGTTTTTTCGTGATGTCGTCCGTTTGCATGGAGTCCCTCGTTCTTTTACCTCTGACCGTGATACCCGGTTTTTGAGTCACTTTTGGCGCACACTGTGGTCTCGTCTTGGAACTCGTTTGCAGTATAGCACCGCTTATCATCCACAAACAGACGGGCAAACGGAAGTAGTTAACAAGTCACTAGGAAATTTGTTGCGATGTCTTGCAGGGGACTCTCCGTCCAAATGAGATCTAATTCTTCCCCAAGCTGAATTCGCATATAACAGTTCCACTAATAGGTCCACCGGAAAATCGCCCTTTGAGAGTGTGTACGGCTTTCCACTTACCCAATTTCTTGACCTAAAAGCCACAACCATGCAAGGGAGAAGTAGTGCAGCTGCTGAGGATCTGGTCGAACATCTAACCCACATCCATACTGAAATCCGAACCAAACTCCAATCTATGACCCAGAAATACCAGACCCAAGCCAACCTACACCGAAGAGAGAGCGAGTTCAGAGTTGGAGAGTTAGTGATGGTCCACCTGAAAAAAGAGAGATTTCCTCTGAGAGTCCACCAAAAATTGAGCGAACGAAAGATTGGTCCATTCCGAATCCTCAAGAGGATTGGGACCAATGCTTATTTACTCGACCTGCCGCCAGACGTCCAGACATCGCCAGTATTCAACGTATCAGTTCTCTTTTTATATCATGGAGATGAACAGACGGATGCCACTACTCCAGCAATTCCTGATGATGACATGCGCCACCCGCCAGCCGCAACCGATGCTGATCAAATTGAAGATGTTGCAGATATCCGAGACATGACGACTAGACGTGGTCTCTTCCGACGATATCTCGTCAAATGGAAGGGACGACCTCTAACCGATTGCACCTGGATCGACGAAGATGAACTCCAACAACTCCGCCCCGATATACTTCAGAATTTTCACGATGCCATCTCGACGGAGCGAGATTCTTTTCAGCAGGGGGGAGTTGATGCAGTATGATAGCCATTTTTATGAACATTTGTGTTATTTATTCTAGTTAGTATTTGTTTATTTGATTTTATTGCATTCCCATGTAAAAGGCTCATTATAAAAGGCCTCTTTTTATATTTTTCCTTTGATTTCTTCTTCCTTAATTTTAGGGATTTTGTTGCTTCTTTTGAGGGGAGCAGCCTCTATAAAGGGCTCCCTTGTATCAGGGTTTTTGATTAAGTTGAATTGAGATTATTTCCTCACTTATCTCTCTTTCTACCTCTCTCTCTCTCGGCCCCCACGCCTCTCTCTCTCTCTCTCCCCGATTTTCCCCTTCCCCCGTAACCCTACCCCCCAACGCCGCCTTCTCTTCTTCTTCCCCGTACTCCCTCCCCGCCGCCTCCTGTTCTCTTCTCCCCATCACCGAAGCCACCGCCCCGCTCCCATCTCGCCTCCCCTCTTCCCCGCACAGTTCCTCTCCCGCCAGCTGACGCCGCCTCCCCTCCATCACCATCACCGCCCCAGTCTGCCCGCCCCTCAACCGCCCACGAGACGCCTCCACCGACTCGCCCACACCGCCGCCTTCCTTTCCTCGCCGTCGCGGCTCTCCCACGGCGCCGCCAACCCCGCGACCACCCTTCCCACCTCTCCAGCTCCCGCCGGCGGCCCCTCCTTCCCAGCCGAATCTTCCTCGACCGCCAACGCCTCTCCAGCAACCTACGACCACGCAGCCCTGTATCCTATTCCCCAACCCGCCACTGCCAAACCGCCATCGCCACCGACCACCCCGCTGTCGCCTTCCCCTGCCGCGTGACCCCTTCGGCCTTCCGAGAAGCTCCTCGTTCCCGCCAGCCCAGTTGTGGGTACCCGCCGACTCGCGTGGCCGACCGTGAAGTTCCCAGAGCCGCCCACAGTACTCCAAGCGCCCAGAACAACGTGGATCAGGTCTGAAGCACGCCCACCATTCCTTGCCGGTTGTGGTATGAGTGCCCGTTATCATATTCTACCGCATAAATAGTAGTCTGTGGCCTGTGATATTGTTAATTTGGCTTGGTGAATCGTTGAGACCCCTAGTAGTTGCAATATTGTGATAAATTTTCTAATCCTCTTAACTCATCTATTTGCCCTAACTTTTGTGGATCGCAAACGGTGCTAAACGCATAGAACTGGACCATTATTGTTGCTGATTTTGGCCTGTCGTGCATTAATTATTTCGTTTGTCGTCTTGTTTCAATAGTGCCATTGCTTGAATCGTCATTTAGGTTATTGCACGCTTAGGTTGCATCAATGGGTCTTTGGCATTATTGGCCAGCTCATACAATGTTATAAACAACTTGTAATGTCCATATCAGGTTATTTGTGGTAGAATCTGTAGATTTACATCATCTATTTTTTTGCTCCACTTGTCTCTATATGATTTAATTATGATATGTATTTGTGATGCTGTTAAAACTTCCTGTGTTTTGCAGCATACTGTTATACCACTCCAACATCTTGTAAGTTTTGGTCTAAATCTTATTAGCCGAAGATTTGAATTTCAGGTAATTTATTGGTGATTTTAAGTTAGGTTGTATTCATCATGATTTTATGCGTGTGATTATCTCAGATGCGCAAATTACAAGTTTCCTTATCACACAGGCTGATGCGTTTGCAAAGCAGCTTGGATATGCCGAGCCACTTCGAGCTGGGCTTGTGAAGTTGCAGGTAAATATTTGAAGGCTGAGCAGTTATCTTAGCAGTTTGTTCTTTGTTAAGTTTTTATTTGGCTTTCCCTGTTGAATGGTGCCATCAGTCTGATAAACAAGGATTGGATTTTGTTTTCTTTACTTGTTTGACCTTTCTACACACACCCACACACCATGTTTTTATGAAGTTTTTATATTGTGTAATTCTACAAGTTTTGGTCATAAACATCAAATGACATTTTTTTTAATAAAAACATCAATATACATAAGATGTTGCATCTCTCTTAGTTCTTTATGGGTGAGCTGTGGGCAGGGGGATGAGAAGATTTTCAAAGTATATAATTGCATTGCAAGTTCTCAAGATGAAGGCCTTGATAAGGCACCCTTTTACATTTGAAAACTTATTATAACTAAATAAATTCGATGTCTTGAATATATTTATTTTTTATATGTAAACCTGTTGAAAAAAATATAGTTCGAAGTCTATTCCACCTGTTCTTAATCTCCACGTTATAGCCAAGATATGCCTCGAGATGATTTTAAATTGTGCAAATTACAGAAAAACCCAAAAGCAGGGTTGAGATTATATTAGATTCCATATAAACTTTTTTATTCTACTTTCACATATGCAAACTTTTTGATAGAAGAGCCGTTGTGACCTCCTAGTACTTGTACTACTATTCCTACTACGGGAAAGGTTACATATTGGCTTATTACGAAAGTTTTCTGTCACATCCAATGAATCCTCAACTGAGGTTATATTCGGCAAGCAGAAGTTTGGTGAATGCATAGATGTACGAAATATCTTTAGATAACATTCTGCAAAAATAAATTGCTAGCAATTTCTTATCATTGATACTGCCAAGTCTAGGGGTGAAACTTCAGCCGCTGGCCACCTTCAGTCTTCAGAAGCATCATTGCCCCTTTTAGAGAGTCGGCATGTCTTGCATGGAAGGTGTTATCACATTTCTCAAAAAGTTCTTTTGTAGGAGGTAAAGGATGCTAACAGTTGGTTTATATGTATCTAAAATGTAATATGATAACATCAATTAGAAAAAAATGATAACTGTTACAACAAGACTTTAGTTTTGGAAGGTAGCTTTGAATGAAAGATGTAGCTTTTATTAATCATGAGGCCCGCCATGGGCCCACGAACCTATCATTATACATGATTCATGCAACAACAACAAAGCCTTTTCCCACAATTAAGTAGGGTCGGCTACATGGATTCTTTGCCTCCATTCAGATCTAGTGTGTATCAATCCCGGGCTTATATCCACAAAACTGAGATCCCTTCGTATGTCTCTTTCCAACACTTCTTGGGCTGTCCTCGCCCTCTCTTAGTCGGCTCAACATCCCAACACTCGCATCTCCTAACCGATGCATCAACTGATCTTCTTTGTAAATGACGAAACCATCTTAAGCGGTTTTCTCTCATCTTATCCTCGATCGGAGCTACACTAACTTTCTTTCTGATTGCATCATTCCAAATCCGATCTTTACGTGTGTCTAGACATCCACCTTAGCATTTTCATTTCTGCTACAACCATTCTCTGTGCATGTCTATGGTTAACAGGACAACATTCAGATCCATAGAACATAGCATGTCTCATGGCTGTTTTGTAAAACTTTTCTTTAATTTTTAAAGGAATTTTCTTATCACAGAGGATAGTAGAGGCTCCTCTCCACTTTAGCCAGCCTGCATTTATTCTATTAGTAACATCTCCATCAATTTCCCCATCATGGTGCAAAACATGGCCTCAAATTTCAGCGAAATTCGGTCGAATTTCTGTCGAATATCGATATCCAGTCGAAATCGAAATTCGTCCGAAATGACCGAAATATGGGGGTTCTAGTATAAAAAATGACCGAAATGACCGAAATTTTGGTCGAAATTCCACCGAAATTCCATCGAAATTCTGTTTTGGTCGGTACCGAAATGGTAACCGAAACCGACATTTAAGGCCTTGGTGCAAAATAGATCCCAGATATCTAAAAGAATCTCTCTTCCGAATGTTATCGCCGCCAATCTTCACCTCGATTCCTTCACCATTGCTTCCATCAAAGCTGCACTCCATATATTCCGTCTTATCCCTACTTATACGAAATCCTTTAGTCTCCAACTCATATCCCCAGGCCTCAAGATTCTCATTTACTCCATCTCTAATCTCGTCAGTGAACATAATATCATCAGCAAATAACATACACCAAGGTAACTCATCCTGAATGTGACTTGTCAACTCGTCCATAATCAAAGTAAAAAGAAATGGACTTGTTGACGCATATAGAATAATTGTACCTCTTTGTTATTTTATTTTTCCTGTTATTCTCTTTATGTAATTTACCCATAGGCTACTCTCCTATATAAGAGAGCCTAGGGCTTATGGAATAGAACAACTCATTCTCTTTTCCCAACATGGTATCAGAACGACGGTCCTAGACCGGAGTTCTCGAAACCCTAACCCTAACACCCCACCCGCCGACCCTCTTCTTCTTCTTCTCTCTTTCTCTCTCTCTCTCTCGATCGGCGCACCTCCAACGCCGTCGCCCCTGCCGTGCGCGCCTCCAACGCCGCCATTGTGCATCATCTGCGCATCCCCTGCGCAGCCCTAGCGTGCCGTACGCAACCCCTGCGCAGCACTTGCGCGCTGTGCGCAGCCCCTGCGCGCCTCAGCCGTGCGCTCGAGTGCGTCACCTTTGCCTCCCAGCGCATCTCCTGTGCGGCCTGTGCGCAATTCCTGTGTGCGTGTAGGTCTTAGCACAAACATCTTCATGGGGATAGTTGCTTGAAGTCTACACATGCAACTACCCCCATCTATGGTATTGTAGACAAAACATATCGTTTTTCAATCGTTCCAGTCTTTATTTTTCAATATGTCAGAGAGCAAGGCAGATATCCCATCTATTGGCGCATTCCGTGGTCCAGCGCCTATTGTCAAGATGGACGGTACAAACTATGAACTGTGGGCAATGCAGTTCATGAGCATGATGAAGTCTACAGGTAAGAAGCATATTCTTACCGAATCAGAGCCTGCTGAGAAGACTGGAACCTATGCCTCCTGGGAGGCTGATGACGCATACGCCAAGGACTGGCTATCTGGCACGTTGGCAATTGAGATTGCCAATGATATCCTCCATCAATCCACAACGAAGGATATGTGGGACATTCTAGCGGCCACATATTCCCAGGCAAAGAACGAGACAAAGATTCTGCAACTCCAGCATGATATCTTCACCATCAAGCAGAATGGTCGCCCTCTACATTCTCTCTATACATCACTGAGAGGGATGTTTGAGAAGCTATATAGCTTCATGCCCTTGACAGCTACGCCAGAGCAGCAGAAGACATTCAGGAATGCTACTATGGTGGGTGTGTTTCTCGCTGCACTTGATCCAGAGTATGAGGCAGCACGTTCTCAGATTTTGGCGGACTCGACTATTCCTCCCATGGAGGAAGCTTTTCACAGATTGAGTAGGATCACAGTGCCTTCAGCAGCTGCGAGTCAGAATTCCTCAGCTATGGCGGCCAACAGAGGCCGCGGTTTTCATCACCAGGGCCGTGGACGTACTCCTCGTGGAAGGGGTGGCCGCACCAGGCCAACATGCACATATTGTCACCGAGTCGGGCACAATGAAGACACATGCTATTCGAAGCATGGATTCCCTGCTTCTGCACGAGCCGCTGAGCAGATAGAGCCCCCATCTGCTGCTACCCTGGATCAACGATTTGATGATCTAGTTGCTCGCCTCAGGGGCATCATACCACCATCTGGTCCAGCACCGACTACAGAGAGTCATACTGATGCAGCTGCCTCTGTCTCTGCCTCTGCATCTACTAGTACTTCAGGTAGTACACTTGCACTCCACAGTAGTAGATCTGATATACTGCCATGGATCATGGACTCGGGTGCTACACATCATTTATGTGGCGACCAGAGTCTACTTACAGGATACACTCAGATCCCTCCAGGACGGACAGTAGTGATTGCTAATGGCACGCATTCCCCTATCACTGGTCAGGGGGAGATTAGATTGACACCTTCTATGCAGCTTAAGAATGTCCTACATGCACCGCATTTTTCTATGAATCTGTTGTCAATTAGTCAGATTACGAAGGATCTCCATTGTCGAGCTATTTTTGATTCATCTTCTTTGATTTTTGAGGACATCCGTACGGGCAACGTGATTGGTCATGGCTATGAGAAAGGAGGCCTTTACCGTTTGAACCAGACCCCATTTGCCGGAACCACATCTTCTCCTGCTGGACAAGTATCTCCTCTCCTGTGGCATCTGCGTTTTGGTCATTTACCGCTTCAGAAGTTGCGTCTAGTTCTACCCTATGGTCTCTCTCACACACCTATCCAGTGTGAGGCATGTCAGTTGGGAAAGCATCACAGGTCGTCTTTTCCTAGTAGTCAAGGTCGGAGTAGTAACTCCAAGTTTGAGTTGTTTCATGTCGATGTCTGGGGTCCGAGTCGTGTTCCCGACCATCAGGGACACATGTTCTATATTGTATTTGTGGATGATTTCTCTAGAGCGTCATGGGTCTTTCTAATGAAAAATAAATCTGAAGCAGGAAATATTATTATCCACTTAATGAAATTCAAAATGTTTTTTCCACATCTGTCAAGATTGTGAGAAGTGATAATGCCTTAGAGTTGTGCACCAACATTCTAGCCAATTACTACTCCTCAAAAGGAATTATTCACCAAACATCTTGTGCTCATACGTCTCAACAGAATGGGGTTGCTGAAAGAAAACACCGTCATCTTCTTGATGTCACAAGGTCACTTCTTATTCAGAGTCATGTTCCGTACTCCTACTGGGGTGATGCAGTCCTTACTGCATGTTACCTAATCAACCGTATGCCTTCGTCTGTCTTGAATGAACAGATTCCTTTTTCACTCATTTACCCTGACAAGGATTTGTTCATTCTTACCCCTCGTGTGTTTGGGTCAGTCGCATTTGTCCATCAGTTGTCGCCTGGTACTGACAAGCTCTCTCCTAGGGCTGTCAAGTGCGTCTTTGTGGGGTACTCCAGAACTCAAAATGGGTACAAGTGTTTTGATCCTGTGCGTCGGCGGTATATGATCAGTGCAAATGTTACATTTTTTGAATCTGTTATGTACTTTTCAGAATCTGGAAACATGCAGCTACCACCTATATCTCCTGATGCCGTATTCATGGTACCACCACCATCGTTGCCACAAACAACAACACCGTCACCACCACCGCCACCGCCACCACCACCGCCACCACCATCGCCTCCGCTAGTATCCCCGCTACCATTCCATTACACCCGCATGCCTCCTCCAGCTCATGGTCCTGACCCGTCAACTAGCCCGCCTATGGTATGTAATGAAAATATTAATGTTGATGGATCTGACGACATTTCTCAGCAGGATGTATTACAGGAGCATGGTGAGAACACAGATGATCTGGATGTTCCAATTGCTCTACGCAAGCCGAAGAGAAGCTGTGCCGAATATCCAGTATCAGCAGCTGTGTCTTTTGAGAGGCTATCTGGAGACTTCAAGACGTTTGCATTGGCACTTTCAGCTACAGACATTCCACGGAATCATCATGATGCTTTGCAGGATGCTAGATGGCAGCTAGCAATGGAAGAAGAAATGGCGGCACTTCAGTCCAGAGGAACCTGGAGTTTGGTTCCTACACCTCCAGATGTCAGCCCGGTCAGTTGCAAATGGGTGTTTACAGTGAAGCACAATGCAGATGGTTCCATTGACAGGTACAAGGCACGCCTGGTTGCACGGGGCTTCACACAGACATATGGGGTAGACTACCTTGACACATTCTCCCCTGTGGCGCGTCATTCCACTCTACGGATCCTGTTATCAGTTGCAGTTGCTAGAGACTGGCCACTTTATCAACTGGACGTGAAGAATGCATTTCTGTATGGCGACTTGCAGGAGGAAGTCTATATGCAACAACCACCTGGTTTTGCTGTTGAGGGGGAGTGTTCCAAGGTTTGCAGATTACATAAGACCATCTATGGCCTTAAGCAGAGCCCCAGAGCATGGTTTCAGAAGCTTTCAGATCTCTTTGAGAAACAAGGATATAAACGCTCCAATGCTGATCATTCCTTGTTTGTACAGAAGACGGCTAGAGGTATCATTGTAATCATGGTTTATGTTGATGATATCTTGATTACAGGTGATGATGACCAGGGCATTAAGCAGGCAAAGGAAAGGCTGGGGATCGAGTTTGTCACCAAGGACTTGGGAGTCCTTAGATATTTTCTGGGGCTGGAGTTTGCTAGAAATCCATATGGATTAGTCATGTCACAGAGGAAGTATGTTACAGATCTACTGAGTGAGACAGGTATGCTGTGAACCCCCTGGGATCTGGGTGCCCGTTTACACACACTTCGCGTTACAACATTCATTACTATCGCATTAAGTAACTGAAAGTACGGGGAAAAAATTTTCGCGCGAATAATTTTCCACATGACATTCACAATCAACATTTATAACCACAAGATCATAGAACAATTGTCACCAAAATCTTATTTCATTAACTTCCATATATTCTACAACATGTACAAAGTCTGACAGTACATATAATATCCCAATAATCTGACTGAAGAGAAAGAACATACCATTATAAACTGAACCAAAAACTGGCACAAAATACCATACCGTCGGGTATAAACTCTATCTCCTGAAATCATCAACCCGCTACTGTGCTAAAGGCTCCTTGCCTGCCATGCGTGCAAGGAACAAAAGGCGTCAGCGGGTGCTGGTACTTCCCATAAGTTTATATAAAAATAACAGGCATTTAATATTTTCAAAAGCAACAAGTAAAAAGGCGAGAACAACTCAAATTAAAATTTAATTCTACTTGCAAATGTAAAAGGTTTTCAAATTTCTAGTAAACACCTCTCATGATTAGCCATTAACCCCACATTTCCCACATAAGCATATTTATTTGATAACTAATTGATCATAGTAAGTATATTTCATTCTCATATTACTTAGAGGTCATATTTGTGGATTTTGATGATGGAAAAGATAAGATGAGAAGATATAATGATTTATTAAATTCTTAAGTCTAGTGGATAGTCTGTGGTCTTGGTTCTTATGAAACCTCACACTATGACTCTAAGACTAGGGGAATGTCTTAGGGTTGGGGTGCCTCCGTAGGCATGCGGTGTTGTATAATGCATCCTAACTAAGTTCCCAACACGTCCACTAGCTTAATGAGATTTCGAATTAGATTATAGTCTTTTCCATTTACTCAACTCTCGTTATAATCCCTTAAAACCTCAAGTGTATCTGTCTCAGATGTAACTCTAAATGATGTAGATGTAGAAATGGATGATTTGGATATAAAATCAATCCCTTCAAACCTCTGTGCAACAACCTCAATGTAACTCTAGGTGATGTAGATATAGATATGGAGGATCTGGATGTAGAATCGCCAAGTCTGTTGGCGAAAGAAAACTCAAGCGGTGAAGAAGCCAACAAAAGGCTCTTCCGTCTCGCCCTCTAATTGGAAGGACGGTCCAATAGAGGGATAGGTCTACACTCCCAAACTACGCCACTGAGACGGGTGAGAGAGACTTCCCGGAAAAGTCGCTCTAGAAAACAGCCCGACCGGTAACGGGCAACCGAGTTCGCACGTAAAACTGAAAACCAAGGATCCCCCGCCTGGGTATCCTAAAACAGGGTCAGCGGAATGGTCTAAAGTCGGGATCCCAACGAGGTGCAAAAACACTGTGAGCTCACGTTAAAAACCGAAGGGGGACTGGGATCCTAGACCCGCGCACTTGGCGGCCGCTGCCCAAACTGGGCTTCCTATTCTCCCGCCCAGTTGAGGGTCACCGCACCCTCGCACGGTCAAGTGTAAAAGGTCACCATGACCGGCCAAATATTCATCATTCAAGTTTCTTATTAACCACTTGGGTCCATTGATTTTATAAACATACTTTCATCTCTTATATGATTATCTTTCTAGACTGATTGATGGGTTCTCATCATTACTCGAATATGCGATGTTTATATCGCAAGTCATACCAATGATTAGTGATGAAGATTATTAGTATTATAAAACACTTGGAATCTTACCCAAACTTTCATCTTAACTATATGAAATCTCGATTCAAGGATGGTCTGCATCTGGAGTTTTATTTACGCAAACCCATATATAGACACATATATATCAACAAATGATTCGATCCGTGATTTGTTGTTCCAAACCCTATGCTTAGTCTCCTGCAAGCAGGGAGAGAAGTTGACCTGAACAAGCAGCAACCACTCTTGTAGAGTGCATACGAAGATATTTTAGTTACTCATGAACTGAATTCTAGCAGATTGTAGACTTACTGAGTAATCTAAATGGAAATCACTGATGGGAGAAAACTTCTTGATTCTAGAAAAAGAATTCTAGATTCCTAATACTAAAAACATGATAATTGCTACTGTTCCGATAATTGCTAATATTCCAGTTAGTTTTCAATTAATATGAATGATGTAATAACCAGAGTAGATCTACTATCTTATAAGAGAAGTAAATATCAATAAGTTTTCTTCTATTCTCTTTTATATATATATATATTAAAAGTTATAAAGATTAGTGTAGTAAGAAGAAAAGACCCAAATATCATCATATGAAATTCTAAGTGTGTACTTCCTGTTTGATCAATTAAATCTTAATAAAGTCATCTACCTGGACTCTTCATCTGCTAAGTTACAAGGTTTGTATATTGTTGTTATAGATTCATATATCATTCTTATTTAAGAACAGAGTCATCCTTCGAGAATAAATCCTAGATTCATAAAATTTTCAAATTCTACATTTGAGTAGAGAAATAATCTTAGAAAATTCAAAAATCTGAGAAAAGAATATAGCATATCTCACTGTTTAGAAATCTTTAAATTAAAGTTTTATCAACAGACATAGGCTTATGTAAGTAACTCCCAACAAGAATCCAGAAGCACTAATCTAACCATCTTTATAAGTGCAAATTTCTGTACAACAAGGTATGCAACACACAGTAGCATGGAAAGACAACAACCCCTTATCCTTCTAGGGTAAATAATTTACTTTCCTTAATAAATGTAAATTTTTAAAACTAAGTACAGATTGACACTTTTCCAGAATTTAAATGTTGCAGATTTGTTGGTATACTAACTAGTCAATTATATCAAAAGAAAATAAAAGGCAAAGGACGTTCTCAGCTTATTACAGGAAAAAGGCAATTAATTTATATCCGTAAGGATGGTCCAAAAGATTCTTCAATAGATGCATGCCATGAATGTCGAAATATTTTAGAATAAATTTTGTTTTCACTATTCATGTGGTAGTCGTATGGTGATCTGGTCTTCTTAAGTTTAAATAGCAACTTCTATCACATGGTGATAATAACCAAATTTTAATAGCAGAAATTTGGGAAAACAATTCTTATTAGACACTTTATACAGGTTACATTCTATTCCGAGGTTAACAGAATTCTTTTCTCCTTTATTTCTGTCCTTATTTTGTCATTAAATATAGTATGTACTCCAATCACATAAAACAGGATTACGTTAAAATTAGATCGAAAATTTTTAGAAGTTTATTTCAAGGAAATCCCAAAGTTCCCGGCAAAGGAATATCAATTGTGAGGGGACATGCATGGCAGCAAAAGGAAAATTAAGGATGATACATATAATTACGGGAAATACACATGCATGGCAGCAAAGAGATGGGCTAGGGATTGTACCTTGGATTTTTGATCTCCAAAATGGTGATCAAAGGTATGCAGTGGTTGAATCTTGATATTCCAGTAATTTCTTGGAAGGGAAAGGAGCAGTAACTTCTTGGAAGAGGAACAGCTCCAACCAGGTCATCCAGGGGCTGCTGCAGTAGCTTTATTGGATGCTATACAGTAGCTCCAGCAAGGAACAAATTTGGGAAAAATTAGAAAGAAGAAGAGAGGGAAGTCCTTTCTTTCGGCTGGAAGTCTAAGGAGGAAAAGGGGGAATCACGGCTGGAGTTTATAGGAGAAAAAGAGAGAGATATATAGGGGTTGTACCTTGTTGTCCCAAACGCAAGGAGCAGCTCCAGCCAAATTTTGGGAGGATTTTAAGGGAAGAGACGAGAGAGGAGGAGGTTTCGGTTGGAAGAAATTTGGAATTTGGGGGAAAATTAGTGAGGTCTCTTGGTGATATATATAAGGGGAAATGGCTTCAAATGGGTGACAAATGTGAGAGGAAAGAGCCAAGTGGACAGACTGAAAGCAACAGCTGTGTTTAAAGCAGAAAAAATTTTATTTTATAACAGCAGACTAGACTGCTACCGTTTGCTTAAGTTTAACTTTTATTATATATATATATATTTTATTTAATTTTACCATTTCCTCTTTTTAATTCTCATACTTAAAGTTGACTATACGCACACATCGGACCTCGGATTTCGACGAGAATTTTCACAATATGATCGCCTCGAAACGATGATTAATATGAGTATAATATTGATATACTTTCGATCGGGTTTTGAATACCCGAAATTTTCGGATACGGTTTTTGTTTAAGATTAAATTCCGTGATTTTAAAATATCAAACGGCCTCCGATTGACGAACGGTCGATTCCGTTGGTCTTCTTTCATCGAATCAGAAATTATGATGGTCTCGGTTCGTTTTGTAGTTTCTGAATTTATGTCGCGGCTTTTCGCGGCGCGCATTACAAAGTGACCGATTTTCAGTCCATTTTGCCCGAACGACTTTTGATTCACGACCAATTAATCGATATAAGTCATCCAATACCGACCGACAACTTTATTGGGTTAAACAGACCTTAATCGGGCCAGGTTTGTTAGGATCCGGATGTTACAAATATAAAAACCTCAAAGGGAGTCTCGTCCTCGAGACTCGAGTCAAGGTCATTAGGTGTTTTTGTTTGGATTTCGTATGGCCATAAAAACCTCAAAGGGTTTTAAACCCATAAAAATCTCAAAGAGAAAACAAGCCATATATTTATCATATATTAATTACAAAAGCTTGTTTTGATGATTATATCCGAAAAGCTGCGGGTATCGTGCCCGCATGTCGGCTTCGGTCTCCCACGTCGCCTCTTTGACGCCATGTCGATGCCACAACACCTTGAATAATAGAATCTCTTTGCTGCGAAGCTTCTTCATAACACTGTCAAGTATCTGTACTGGCTTCTCCTCATATGTCAGTCAGGTTCCACGTCAAGATTCTCGTAACTGATAATGTGCCGAGGGTCGTGCACATACTTCCTCAGATTGGATACATGGAAGACATCATGGATAGTTGAAGGATGTGGAGGAAGGGCTACTCAGTAAGCAACCTTCCCCACTCGAGTAAGAATCTCGAACGGTCCAACATATCGTGGCGCCAACTTGCCACGGACACCGAATCTCTGTTTTCCCTTCATGGGAGATATACGGAGGAATAACCAATCTCCTACCTATATTTTGTAGGAATGTTGTTAGTTTGAGATTTAAGTTGAACATATATATGTCATAATTGAATGGTGAAGAGGAAATAATTAGATTACCTGAAACTTTATGTCTCTCCTCCGACGATCCGCATAGTTCTTCTGGCGGCTTTGTGCCGTCAGAAGCCTCCGACTCTCAAGATCAACAGCTCTCGCGGTCTCTTCTAAATGATCTACGGAATAGAGAGCATGGTCACCTATCTCCCGCCAACTGAGGGGTGTAAGATATCTCCGCCCGTATAGGGCTTCGAATGGTGTCATGCCGATACTGGAATGATAGCTGTTGTTGTATGTGAATTCTACTAATGGCAGATGGTCCTTCCAGGACCCTTTGCACTCTAAAGTGCAAGCGCGGAGCAAATCCTCCAATGTCTGAATGGTGCGTTCACTCTGCCCGTCTGTCTGCGGATGATAAGCAGAACTCATCTTCAGCTCTGTCTGTAGTGCTGACATGAACTGATGCGAATAATGCGATGTAAATCTCGAATCCCTGTCAGACACCACCTCTCGTGGTAAACCATGAAGTCTAATGATATTCTGCACGTAAAGCTTGGCCAATCTGGATGGAGTGTAAGTCGTGTTGACAGGTATGAAATGGGCTGACTTGGTCAATCTATCAACAACGACCCAAATGGAATCATGACCGCCGGGTGTCTTTGGTAATCCTATGACAAAATCCATAGAGATGCTCTCCCACTTCCACTCGGGAATGGGGAGAGACTGCAATAATCCTGGTGGTCTCCTATGCTCAGCCTTGACCATCTGACAGGTCATGCATCTGCTAACATGTAGCGCCACATCGCGCCTCATTCCATCCCACCAGAAATGTCGGCGCAGATCACGGTACATCTTCGTGCTACCTGGATGGATCGATAACCGTGAACTGTGTGCCTCATCAAGAATATTTTTACGTAACTGCTCGTCGTTAGGCACAACGATTCGACCCGGCTTCCATAAAATAGACTCTGTCACAACAAAATCATCAACTTCATCCTTGACGGCGCGCATGTATCTATCATGAATCCAAGGATCAGTCTTCTGGCCTTCGACAATGCGATCCCACAAACTACTGAATCGTAGAGGCACGACCGTAGAAATGGATGCGCTTTCCTGAGGATGTCAATCAGTCAAGGCTGCAAGCGTATCCCATGTGTATAGCCAGTTCGCCGTACCCTCTGCATGCGCTCTCCTGCTAAGTGCATCAGCCACCACGTTTCCCTTACCGGGATGGTAAGAGATCGTGCAATCATAATCCTTCAGCAGTTCGAGCCATCTGCGCTGCTTCATATTCAGCTCCTCCTGATCAAAGATGTACTTTAAACTCTTGTGATCCGTGAAAATCTCGAAGTTCACTCCATATAGATAGTGGCGCCAGATCTTCAAGGCGAAGACAACTGCCGCCAACTCCAAGTCATGTGCAGGGTAGTTCCGCTCGTGCGGTCTCAACTGCCGTGATGCGTAAGCAATCACCTGTCCTCTCTGCATCAACACTGCTCCTAGACCTTCTCCAGATGCATCTGTGTAGACTGCATAGTCCTGAGTGCCTGAAGGAAGAGCAAGAATAGGCGTTGTAGTCAACCTCTCCTTCAGTGTCTGGAAGGCATGTTCACATGAATCGTCCCAAATAAATGGGATTCCCTTCTGCGTCAGTCGTGTCAGAGGGCGAACAATGCGGGAAAATCCGCTGACAAAGTGTCTGTAATAGCCTGCTAGCCCAAGGAAACTCCGAATCTGTGTAACTGTCTTGGGCTGCTCCCAAGACATAATTGCTTTAATCTTCGCAGGATCAACCGCAATACCTGCTCCAGAAATGACGTGTCCCAGGAATGAGACTTGGGACAACCAGAACTCACACTTGCTTAACTTTGCATATAGCTTGTGCTCTCGCAATGTGTCCAAAACAATTCGTAGATCATTCGCATGATCCCATTCATTCCGTGAGTAGATGAGCACATCATCGTTGAATACTACTACAAACTTGTCCAAGTATGGACGGAAGATACAGTTCATCATATCTATGAAAGCCGCAGGTTCATTGGTGAGCCCAAACGGCATCACCACAAACTCGTAGTGTCCATAACGCGTCCTGAAGGCTGTCTTCGGAATGTCCGACTCGCGAATCCTCAGCTGATGGTAGTCGGAGCGAAGATCGATCTTCGAGAAAACCGAAGATCCTTGGAGCTGGTCAAACAAATCATCGATACGTGGCTAAGGATAACGGTTCTTCACCGTTCTCTTGTTTAGCCACATGTAATCGATACACAGTCTCATGGATCCATCCTTCTTCTTGACAAATAGAACCGGAGCACCCCAAGGTGAAGTGCTCGGTCTCACGAATCCCAAATCAAGTAACTCCTGCAACTGTACCTTCAACTCCCTCAACTCGGTTGGTGCCATGCGATATGGTGCCATAGAGATCGGTTGTGTATCTGGCAATAGTGTGATATTGAACTCAATCTCTCT
Source organism: Ottelia alismoides (assembly GCA_037367405.1). Taxonomy (NCBI): domain Eukaryota; kingdom Viridiplantae; phylum Streptophyta; class Magnoliopsida; order Alismatales; family Hydrocharitaceae; genus Ottelia; species Ottelia alismoides. The sequence continues at coordinate 509,765 of JAZKJV010005559.1, read as the reverse complement.
CTCTCTGGAGGTAATCCCGGTAGCTCATCAGGAAACACGTCAGGGTATTCTGAGACTACTCGGATGTCTTGTGCCATCGGCTCCTGATCAGATATCTCCCGCACAAATGCAAAGTATGAATCACAACCCTGATCAACAAGTCGCTGTGCTCGCAACACTAAAATGTACTCCATGGTGGAGTCATGTACAGTACCCTCAAAAGTGAACTCGGGTAGATTGGGAATCCTGAAGACAACTGTCTTCCTAAAACAATCAACTAGTGCATGATGAGTAGATAACTAATCCATGCCTAGAATCAAGTCGAACTCATCAAGCTGTAGAAGTAGACAATCTGCGAGCATCTCGTGTCCGTCAATAAGTATGGGCAATTGCCTGACTATCAAGGATATGACAAATAACTGGCCACCTGGCCCTCGGATGTGATACGGAGAAGAGAGAGAGTCTCTGCGACTCTACCTAAAGAAACTAGTAGTTTCAAAGGAAGAAAAGAATGCGTCACACTAGAATCAATTAGAACATGGAAAGGTCGATAAGAGTAGTCAGTATGCGTGCTAGTTGGTTAGTCATCTCTTGGTCTGGTCAGGATGACATGGCTCTGCATGAGAACCATTGTTAGTCATAAAAGTACCATTTGGAGATACTTATAATATATGCTTTTTCTCTTCTTGGGATATAATATGGAAATTAATGAAATTGGTGACATCTGTGGTGCTTGAATCTGAATGTCATATTTCCCTTCTCGGACTTACGACAAGTCGGAAGACTGCCGCTATCCGAGAACTCAATGCGATCGAAATTGAAATACTACGAATGTGTGTATCGGGGTACCACTTCTCTGATACCAAACTGTTAACCCCCTGGGATCTGGGTGCCCGTTTACACACACTTCGCGTTACAACATTCATTACTATCGCATTAAGTAACTGAAAGTACGGGGAAAAAATTTTCGCGCGAATAATTTTCCACATGACATTCACAATCAACATTTATAACCACAAGCTCATAGAACAATTGTCACCAAAATCTTATTTCATTAACTTCCATATATTCTACAACATATACAAAGTCTGACAGTACATATAATATCCCAATAATCTGACTGAAGAGAAAGAACATACCATTATAAACTGAACCAAAAACTGGCACAAAATACCATACCGTCGGGTATAAACTCTATCTCCTGAAATCATCAACCCGCTACTGTGCTAAAGGCTCCTTGCCTGCCATGCGTGCAAGGAACAAAAGGCGTCAGCGGGTGCTGGTACTTCCCATAAGTTTATATAAAAATAACAGGCATTTAATATTTTCAAAAGCAACAAGTAAAAAGGCGAGAACAACTCAAATTAAAATTTAATTCTACTTGCAAATGTAAAAGGTTTTCAAATTTCTAGTAAACACCTCTCATGATTAGCCATTAACCCCACATTTCCCACATAAGCATATTTATTTGATAACTAATTGATCATAGTAAGTATATTTCATTCTCATATTACTTAGAGGTCATATTTGTGGATTTTGATGATGGAAAAGATAAGATGAGAAGATATAATGATTTATTAAATTCTTAAGTCTAGTGGATAGTCTGTGGTCTTGGTTCTTATGAAACCTCACACTATGACTCTAAGACTAGGGGAATGTCTTAGGGTTGGGGTGCCTCCGTAGGCATGCGGTGTTGTATAATGCATCCTAACTAAGTTCCCAACACGTCCACTAGCTTAATGAGATTTCGAATTAGATTATAGTCTTTTCCATTTACTCAACTCTCGTTATAATCCCTTAAAACCTCAAGTGTATCTGTCTCAGATGTAACTCTAAATGATGTAGATGTAGAAATGGATGATTTGGATATAAAATCAATCCCTTCAAACCTCTGTGCAACAACCTCAATGTAACTCTAGGTGATGTAGATATAGATATGGAGGATCTGGATGTAGAATCGCCAAGTCTGTTGGCGAAAGAAAACTCAAGCGGTGAAGAAGCCAACAAAAGGCTCTTCCGTCTCGCCCTCTAATTGGAAGGACGGTCCAATAGAGGGATAGGTCTACACTCCCAAACTACGCCACTGAGACGGGTGAGAGAGACTTCCCGGAAAAGTCGCTCTAGAAAACAGCCCGACCGGTAACGGGCAACCGAGTTCGCACGTAAAACTGAAAACCAAGGATCCCCCGCCTGGGTATCCTAAAACAGGGTCAGCGGAATGGTCTAAAGTCGGGATCCCAACGAGGTGCAAAAACACTGTGAGCTCACGTTAAAAATCGAAGGGGGACTGGGATCCTAGACCCGCGCACTTGGCGGCCGCTGCCCAAACTGGGCTTCCTATTCTCCCGCCCAGTTGAGGGTCACCGCACCCTCGCACGGTCAAGTGTAAAAGGTCACCATGACCGGCCAAATATTCATCATTCAAGTTTCTTATTAACCACTTGGGTCCATTGATTTTATAAACATACTTTCATCTCTTATATGATTATCTTTCTAGACTGATTGATGGGTTCTCATCATTACTCGAATATGCGATGTTTATATCGCAAGTCATACCAATGATTAGTGATGAAGATTATTAGTATTATAAAACACTTGGAATCTTACCCAAACTTTCATCTTAACTATATGAAATCTCGATTCAAGGATGGTCTGCATCTGGAGTTTTATTTACGCAAACCCATATATAGACACATATATATCAACAAATGATTCGATCCGTGATTTGTTGTTCCAAACCCTATGCTTAGTCTCCTGCAAGCAGGGAGAGAAGTTGACCTGAACAAGCAGCAACCACTCTTGTAGAGTGCATACGAAGATATTTTAGTTACTCATGAATTGAATTCTAGCAGATTGTAGACTTACTGAGTAATCTAAATGGAAATCACTGATGGGAGAAAACTTCTTGATTCTAGAAAAAGAATTCTAGATTCCTAATACTAAAAACATGATAATTGCTACTGTTCCGATAATTGCTAATATTCCAGTTAGTTTTCAATTAATATGAATGATGTAATAACCAGAGTAGATCTACTATCTTATAAGAGAAGTAAATATCAATAAGTTTTCTTCTATTCTCTTTTATATATATATATATATATATTAAAAGTTATAAAGATTAGTGTAGTAAGAAGAAAAGACCCAAATATCATCATATGAAATTCTAAGTGTGTACTTCCTGTTTGATCAATTAAATCTTAATAAAGTCATCTACCTGGACTCTTCATCTGCTAAGTTACAAGGTTTGTATATTGTTGTTATAGATTCATATATCATTCTTATTTAAGAACAGAGTCATCCTTCGAGAATAAATCCTAGATTCATAAAATTTTCAAATTCTACATTTGAGTAGAGAAATAATCTTAGAAAATTCAAAAATCTGAGAAAAGAATATAGCATATCTCACTGTTTAGAAATCTTTAAATTAAAGTTTTATCAACAGACATAGGCTTATGTAAGTAACTCCCAACAAGAATCCAGAAGCACTAATCTAACCATCTTTATAAGTGCAAATTTCTGTACAACAAGGTATGCAACACACAGTAGCATGGAAAGACAACAACCCCTTATCCTTCTAGGGTAAATAATTTACTTTCCTTAATAAATGTAAATTTTTAAAACTAAGTACAGATTGACACTTTTCCAGAATTTAAATGTTGCAGATTTGTTGGTATACTAACTAGTCAATTATATCAAAAGAAAATAAAAGGCAAAGGACGTTCTCAGCTTATTACAGGAAAAAGGCAATTAATTTATATCCGTAAGGATGGTCCAAAAGATTCTTCAATAGATGCATGCCATGAATGTCGAAATATTTTAGAATAAATTTTGTTTTCACTATTCATGTGGTAGTCGTATGGTGATCTGGTCTTCTTAAGTTTAAATAGCAACTTCTATCACATGGTGATAATAACCAAATTTTAATAGCAGAAATTTGGGAAAACAATTCTTATTAGACACTTTATACAGGTTACATTCTATTCCGAGGTTAACAGAATTCTTTTCTCCTTTATTTCTGTCCTTATTTTGTCATTAAATATAGTATGTACTCCAATCACATAAAACAGGATTACGTTAAAATTAGATCGAAAATTTTTAGAAGTTTATTTCAAGGAAATCCCAAAGTTCCCGGCAAAGGAATATCAATTGTGAGGGGACATGCATGGCAGCAAAAGGAAAATTAAGGATGATACATATAATTACGGGAAATACACATGCATGGCAGCAAAGAGATGGGCTAGGGATTGTACCTTGGATTTTTGATCTCCAAAATGGTGATCAAAGGTATGCAGTGGTTGAATCTTGATATTCCAGTAATTTCTTGGAAGGGAAAGGAGCAGTAACTTCTTGGAAGAGGAACAGCTCCAACCAGGTCATCCAGGGGCTGCTGCAGTAGCTTTATTGGATGCTATACAGTAGCTCCAGCAAGGAACAAATTTGGGAAAAATCAGAAAGAAGAAGAGAGGGAAGTCCTTTCTTTCGGCTGGAAGTCTAAGGAGGAAAAGGGGGAATCACGGCTGGAGTTTATAGGAGAAAAAGAGAGAGAGATATATAGGGGTTGTACCTTGTTGTCCCAAACGCAAGGAGCAGCTCCAGCCAAATTTTGGGAGGATTTTAAGGGAAGAGACGAGAGAGGAGGAGGTTTCGGTTGGAAGAAATTTGGAATTTGGGGGAAAATTAGTGAGGTCTCTTGGTGATATATATAAGGGGAAATGGCTTCAAATGGGTGACAAATGTGAGAGGAAAGAGCCAAGTGGACAGCCTGAAAGCAACAGCTGTGTTTAAAGCAGAAAAAATTTTATTTTATAACAGCAGACTAGACTGCTACCGTTTGCTTAAGTTTAACTTTTATTATATATATATATTTTATTTAATTTTACCATTTCCTCTTTTTAATTCTCATACTTAAAGTTGACTATACGCACACATCGGACCTCGGATTTCGACGAGAATTTTCACAATATGATCGCCTCGAAACGATGATTAATATGAGTATAATATTGATATACTTTCGATCGGGTTTTGAATACCCGAAATTTTCGGATACGGTTTTTGTTTAAGATTAAATTCCGTGATTTTAAAATATCAAACGGCCTCCGATTGGCGAACGGTCGATTCCGTTGGTCTTCTTTCATCGAATCAGAAATTATGATGGTCTCGGTTCGTTTTGTAGTTTCTGAATTTATGTCGCGGCTTTTCGCGGCGCGCATTACAAAGTGACCGATTTTCAGTCCATTTTGCCCGAACGACTTTTGATTCACGACCAATTAATCGATATAAGTCATCCAATACCGACCGACAACTTTATTGGGTTAAACAGACCTTAATCGGGCCAGGTTTGTTAGGATCCGGATGTTACATATGCTAGGGTGTCGACCTGCTACGACACCAATGGATCCTAGCATGAAGCTGTATGATGATGACACAGAAGAGGTGGATAAGAGAAGGTACAGAGAACTGGTAGGCAAACTACTGTATGTCACGATCACTAGACCTGATATATCATTTGCAGTGAGTCGTGTGAGCCAGTTCATGGAGCAACCACGTCAGGCCCATATGGATGCAATACACATGATTTTGAGATATTTAAAATCATCTCCAAGTGCAGGCTTGCTATTTAAGAAAGAAAAGGAGATCTCTATCACGGCATGTGCGGATGCAGACTATGCAGGATGCCCCAAGGACAGGAAGTCCACATCAGGATTTGCAGTCTATGTTGGAGATGCTCTAGTTTCGTGGAAGAGCAAGAAACAGACAGTGGTAGCTAGATCCAGTGCTGAATCCGAATACAGGGCTATGGCCCAGGCTAGCACAGAAATGATGTGGGTGAAATCCTTACTTGCAGATCTATGTCTTGATATGCCTCTTCCTATGATGTTGGAATGTGACAATCAGGCCGCCTTGTTCATTGCAAATAACCCAGCCTTTCATGAGAGGACCAAGCACATTGAGGTCGACTGTCACTACATACGTGACATGATTCAGAAGGGGTTCATTGCTACAACTCACGTCACATCAGAGAATCAGACTGCTGATATTTTTACCAAGGCATTACTTCGAGGCCCATTCCAGAAGTGTGCGTCCAAGCTGAGCATTATTGATATCTATACTCCATCTTGAGGGGGAGTGTTGACGCATATAGAATAACTGTACCTCTTTGTTATTTTATTTTTCCTGTTATTCTCTTTATGTAATTTACCCATAGGCTACTCTCCTATATAAGAGAGCCTAGGGCTTATGGAATAGACCAACTCATTCTCTTTTCTCAACAGGACTCAAAGTTGAACGTTGATGTAAACCAATGTTGATGTCAAAATAGTCAGTCTTCCCAGACGGGGTCCTTACACAAGATAAAACCCTATCATACATGTCCTTTATGAGATTAATGTATATGGCATGTACTTGTCTCTTCTCCAAAACTCTCCACAATCTCTCGTGTGACAGAATCATAAGCCTTCTCCAAATCAATAAAGATCATATGGAGGTTCTTCCTTTTAGCTCTACAAATCTCCATTGTTCTCCTCAGCAAATGGATGGCTTCAATAGTTGAGCGACCTGGCATGAATCCGATTTGGTTTTCTTTTACGTTGGAAACTTGCCTCAACCTTCTTTCGATCACGCGTTCCCAAATTTGCATAGTGTGACTCATCAACTTGATACTTCTGTAATTTGAACAATTTTGAATGTCTCCTTTATTCTTATAAAGAGTCAGCATGATACTCCTCCAATCATGAGGCATTTCCTTGCTTCGCCAGATAACATTGGATTGATTCGTAAGCCAAAACAAACTGCGCTCACCTAAAACTCTTTATACTTCTACAGGGATGCCATCCGGTCCTACACCTTTCCCAGGTCTCATAACCTTCAAAGACTCCTCTACTTCCTTTCTTTGTATCCGTCTATAGCTTGAATGATTCAAGTAACTTTCGCTACTAGCTAGATCACCCAAAGTGATCTCTCTATTTCCTTCCACATTGAAAAGTTTATGGAAGTATTGCTCCCATCTAGTCTCTATATCCTTCTGAGTAATAAGCATGCGACCTTCCTCGTCCTTAATGCATCTCACTTGAGAGAGGTCTTTGGTCTTTCTTTCTCTTTCTTTGGCCAACCTGCATATATCCTTCTGGCCCTCCTTGGAGCCGAGATTCTTATACATAACTTCATAAGCTAATTATACATGATTCATGCCTTAATATTTCCGACCTAGTTGCAGGTTGTTGTGGTAGGTACCGGGGATGAGATGTGGTTGTTCGGTCAGAGGTGGGGGAAATGGGTAAGGTATGCAATGACATTTGGAGGTACAAGGAAAAAACAAAGGGGTGTCAAATGAGGAAGATGGTAAGGGCTTCAACCCCATTTCTTCACAATCACGAGGTTGGTCTCATTCCCTCCCCTCACTATACATATTCTCCATGCATCCCCTCCCAAAATCTTATGACCTGCATGTTTTCATTTATATTCATCTTTATTTTTTTTCTATCCACCTCCAATATTTCTCGTAAAAAAATCCACAATGCATCTGTTGCTATGTAAGTCAACAAATCACCTCTTTCCTGCGATATGATGATCCTCACCCACTATGTTCACCTATCTTTTATATTGTTAGAGTATGCATCATTTATCATGAAAGATGGGTAAATCGATCTTTCCAAGATCCATTTACCGCACCCATGAGTTTACTCCCACATCTACCAGTGGTGGGACTTGGATGTTCTGTGGAGGTTATATAAGAAGCCCCAGACCTCCTGTATCCAGTGTTAAAGTTCAATGAACGATCAACTCTTTGAGACATTCTCCCGTGGTTCATCCAGCTCCTTAGGGAATTAGGGTTCCACATTAAAATCCCATGTTCTTCAATGTTTTCTATTCTTTATTTTTGATACGCTTCCACATTATATTTTTTAACATGGCATTAGAGCGGGTTCACTTCTCGAGAGTTTCATGTTCTTTATTCGAGATGCGATTTTGGTGTTTTTTATTCTTGAAGATCATTAATGTTCATATATATTTCGAGATTTGAGTTCAGTTCTAGGGTTTTTTTAAAAAAACCCTAGATCTTCCAAGCGTAGCCTTCGCTCAAGGAGACACATCATCTAATCGCACAAACATCTGATCTCCAGGCCTGGAGGTACGTGCTGCAGATCCCTACAGACATGGTGGCGGGAAAGAGCGAGTCCAGTCGGCCACTTCAGCCTCTGCCACACTCCATCTTGCGCGAAGGCTCGCAACTCCAGTCGGTGATGGCTTCTCTCTCCATCTCTTTGGTCAGGCGATCCAGGAGGCGGCGTGGCTTCCATGCATCCCCTTCAACTCCAACGATTCCTCTCTATCACGCCAAGACAACGAGCCTCCGAAGTCCCAAGAGGTCTCTCCAGGCGAAGCCCTTGCTGCTCCCAGGTGGAGACCTCGATCGATCGCACCCATCTCTGGCAATGCACATTTGCAGGTCCTCCTTCGCATCTTCGAGGAGGCGGTGGCAAAGGCTGCAGGGAGCCCTCTCAGTCGTCTTCCTCCTCCTCAGGCACTGCAAGGAGCATCTCCTTCGCTTCCACAAAGGTGGGCATGGCCACAAGCGGCCACCAGAGACCCACCACTGCCTTTTTGATGTGAACCCATCATCAATCACACGATGCTGGACTGCTCCAGGAGACGCCGCATCTTTGCTCTCCAGGTGGCGCTCCCATCGCATCCGCCTCCAGTGACGGCCCCTCGCGCCGCTCCATCTCTTTCAGAGGCGAGCCCTATAGGCGCCTTTCCATGATCTTCCAATAGGCGACGACCTCCTTCGCCAAGACTCCACTGGCGATGCCGTTACTCCGCCATCTCCAGTAAGAAGCCCCAGTTGGGGGCTGCGTCCTTCCAGTGGGGGTTCCCAATCGTGGGAAACCTAGTGGTGCATAGGAAAGGGGACTTCGATGGTCCTTTTATTTAAAAAACAATTCATTGCATATTCTAGGGCCCAAGTTACGTTCAAAGCATTTCAGAAAAATGAAAAAGGTGAGAAATTTCTTTTGGGCCCAACCCATGGGCCAAACTGTTACATTAAAAAAAGAAAGAAAATAAAAGAGGCACGCACAAGAGAAAAGCCGTACGCAAGAAAGAAAGAAAAAGAAAGCAAAAAAATGGATGAATTGTTAAGAAATAGAAAGCAGAAGCGGAATCGGAAATAAAGAAGAATAAACATGAAGAACACAAGGTTTAACGTGGAAATCTACTCCGTGAGGAGCGGGATGAAACCACGAGAGAAGCCCTCAACAGGGCATATGCTTCATTGCTTTTTCTCAAGAGATACAGGAGGTTTGGGGCTCCTTATATAGCCTTCCCAGAGCCTCCAAGTCCCACCACCGGACGATGTGAGACTAAACACTGGATGAGGTAAATGGATCTTCTCCAAGATCCATGTACCCTGCTACAACTCAATAGGCGCACTACCAAATACTCTAACACTCTCCCTCAAGCTGGAGCATGCAATGCTCAGCTTGGACAAATAGAAAGAAACTCAACTCAACGCTACAAGACACTACGGACAATATCAACCCAACGCGCACAATTGCTGTTGTCGAGGACGTTGCTTCTCATGCTGTGCAGGTGAGGAGGACGAACGGGCTGGAGTGTGAGTCAACTGAAGACTCGGAATCTGACCATCGAGTTTGAAACTGCGCCTGAAGTCTCCTCGTTGGAGAACTGGGTCTCTCCTATCTGGCTCAGAGAATGATACTCTACTCTGGAATACCGATGATACCACATGAAAACCCTTGCCCTCAATGGCATAGGAAATGGTCCTCTGCTCTGGAGTCCCTATGGCTCACATGAAAACTCTGGCCGAAACAACCACAAGAATGATGGGGACCTCGAAACTGAAGACCGCATACTCATGCGTGTCTGAATCTGGAGACTCGGAAACATCTGACGTCGAGCCTGAGCATCAACTGTAGAGTCTAAACAATATCTAGCTGGTCTGAGGAATATGCCATTTGGAGAAGACCTGTGACTCTACATATACACTCCCCCTTTCTCCCATACTTGTCAGAAAACAGAGAAATCGACAAAGTTGGGAGAAGACATAATAATACAGAAAATTGGGGAGAAAATAAAAAATAAGCCGACCACATATTATTCTTCGGCTTTTCTTGTAGAGTTCCTTTTTTCCGGCTATTCCATTTATTATTTTTTTTATAGCCGTATAATTTTTTTCGACTTTTCTCTCTTTTTCTTTTTTTAATGCGTACGGCTTTTGTATTTGTACGCGCCTTTTTCTCTTTTTTTTCAAGCACACACATTTTTTTAAACGAATGGAGCCCTCATGGGCCCAAAACATTGCACCCCTCTCTCCTTTTCTTTTCTTTTTCCTTTCCTTTTTTTAAAAACAAACCAGCCCCTGGGATCTTTAAACAAATAACCCAAAAACACATTTTTTTATGATGCCAGCGGGTCGAGGGTTCCCCATCGTGGGGACCCGTCGCTGCCGCCCCCCTTTGGGGTTCCTTGATCTGGAGGTCATGGAGGACCCGCGCAGTCCTTCCGCGCACGAAGAAGCTTGTCAATAGGAGAGGCGCGCGTGATGGAGGTGGCGGCAAGAGGGAGATGCCGCGGCCTGAGGAGATCGGGATCGCGAGGAGATCTGTCGGGCGCCGCTGCCTGGGATGCTGTTCGTCGCGTGCTGCTTGCGCGATCGGGACTGATGGAGACGAGCGGAGGGGCGTCACTGGCGTGAGAGGTGCGCGCCTGGGGCTTTGCAGCGCTTGGGGCTTTGCTCCGCGCGCCTAGAGCGGGAGAGGCCTGCAGCGATGGAGCGCGCGGGAAGGACCGCCGCTGCCTGGAGGGCCTGATGGTCGCGCGAGGGGCTGCACGCGTTCTGGAGGGTTGCACGAGGAGGAGGACGCGCGAGGGTTGCGCGCTGCCTGGGGTGACACGAGATGCCGCATGGGCTTCGAAGATGATTCGCGATGCCGGAGCAGCCTGGAACTGGAGGTGGTGGTGCTTCGGTTGCTTGCCTCTGCCAGCATGGGGCTTCGAGATTCTGCCTGGGGAAACTGCCTTGAAGAAGATGACGAGCTCCATTTGGAGCAGTTGGCGGCATTGCCAAGACTTCGGGGTGACGAGGAAGATGCGCACCTTCTCTTCCTTTAACAGATGCGGCTAGGGCTCTGGAGATTGGAATCGCCTGGAGGTGAAAACCCTAGGTCCTCTGCGCCTATAGAATTCCTGGAGGAGTTGCGCAGCTATGAGGGAGGTGTCGAGACCTCGCTTTGATGATCTTGTCAAGAATTCATCTGCGTGATACAACCGGGATATGCTTGCTGGGATCGCACGTTCGCGTGTATGGATCACCGATGGATGAGGCCTTGCATGGCCTTAAAAAAACTTTAATAGAGCCGACTCAGCTTAAAAAAATCTTCATAGAAATAGGGTTTCACAAAACCTTGGAACTTTTGAACAACAACGAACATGATGATTTAAAAAATCCGAGAATTAAACCCGCTCTGATACCATGTTAAGAAATAGAAAGCGGAAGCGGAATCGGAAATAAAGAAGAATAAACATGAAGAACACAAGGTTTAACGTGGAACCCTACTCCGTGAGGAGCGGGATGAAACCACGAGAGAAGCCCTCAACATGGCATATGCTTCATTGCTTTTTCTCAAGAGATACAGGAGGTTTGGGGCTCCTTATATAGCCTTCCCAGAGCCTCCAAGTCCCACCACTGGACGATGTGGGACTAAACACTGGATGGGGTAAATGGATCTTCTCCAGGATCCATTTACCATGCTACAACTCAATAGGCGCACTACCAAATACTCTAACATGAATGGCTTATTTTTCTAAAAAAGAGACGGCTAAAAAATGATGATGAAATAGCCGGAAAAATGATTTTTTTTAAAATGATTGAGAAGAAATGCCGAGAACTTTTAACGGCTTATGTGATGTTTTAATTTTATCCCATTATCTTGTCTTCTCCCAACTTTGTCGAAACCATTGTTTTTTGACAAGTATGGAAGAAAGGGTGACTATTGTGTAGAGGCATAGGTCTGTTCCAGATTCAGATGTCAGATTCCAGACCAGCCAGATGTTCAAACTCTACAGTTTGATTTTTCAAACTCAACGATTGTTTTCTGACCCTTCAGTCTGATGTGCACATGTTTGCCATCATTGTTTGTGATCCCCATCTTTTATTTTTGTCAGAGTTTTAATGTGATCCATAGGGACTCCAGAGTAGAGATCCCATTCCCTATGCCATGTGGGCTAGGGTTTTCATGTGGTTTCATAGGGACTCCAGAGTAGAGATCCCATTCTTTGATCCAATATGGGAGAGCCCCAGTTCTCCGACGGGGAGACATTTCAGACTCCATTCTCCAGCGATCGTGAACTTCGACGAGGATGTCTCAACGACTTTTCACTTTGTCCCTTTCAGAGATGGAGTAGTTGTCCACATGTTGTAGCGGGCCCGAGTACTCCAATGAGGAGACTCATTTTCAGTTGCTGTGACTCTGGCAGGTGCAATAAAGAGCACATGCTCCTCGATGAGGAGATTCAGTTTGACTCACATTCCAACCCGTTTGTTCCTCCTCACATGTACGACATGAGAAGCAACACCCTTGATAGCAGCCGACAGTTGTGGGTGTTGAGTTCAGTGTTCGGAAATGTGGTCCATGCGGCCGCATATGCGGCCGCATATGCGTATTCGGTCACTTGACCGAAGCGCATATGCCATATGCGGCAATATGCGGTCAAAACGAATATGCGGTCCGCATATGCGGTATATGCGGCCGCATATGCGGCCGCATATCTAATAGGATTCATGTTAATCCATGACATGTTGATGACACATTAACTCGATTTTTTTCCGAACAACTCTTATATCATCATTTGCATTGATGCATCTTTTCATTATTCTCGTATATGTTGCATTTGGGAAAATAATCTAGGATATTTTTTCTTTTATCAATTTTTTTCCATTGTTCTCAACATTTATTAATGAATTGTTTACTACTTTTTGAATTTTTTATTTAATGAAGTTCATTCTAATTCTTCAAATAAAACATGACATAATTGACTAACATTCTTATACTTTACATTTTTTGTGTTTCTAATAAATTTTATATGTAAACAATCTTCCCTTATATTTTGTGTCAACATATTTTATCTCTTGGAGATATATATATGTCTAAAATTTTGGGTGTATGTACCTATAATTATTCTTTAGCTTTTGTTATCTATACGATTTATATATACATTAAAGGTTTTCTTATGGAATCATGTATTCTCTGTTGAATCCAAATTTGTATATGTATATATATGCATTAAATTCAAAATACACACTAAAAAATAATCAATTTATAATATCATGCTTATATATCTTATTTGAAATTTTTGATTTTGAATTTTGTTAGATCATCAACTTTTATATATAAATATGTTTTATTGTTTATTTTATAATATTTTAAATTAAAATATTATAAACCGCATGAACCGCATATACTTCCGTATACTCCTCCGCATATCCGCTTACTCGCTTTAGACCGCATGACCGAACGAATACCGCATACCGCATTTCTGAACCTTGGTTGAGTTGATATTGCATGTAGTTTCTTGTATTATGAGTTGAGATTTCTTTCTGTTTGTCCAAGCTGAACATTTCATGCTCCATCTTGAGGGAGAATGCTAGAGTATGCATCATTTATCATGTAAGATGGGTAAATGGTTCCTTCCAAGATCTATTTACCACATCTTTGAGTTAGTCCTACATTTACCAATGATGGGTTGGGGCTCTGTGGAGACTATATAAGAAGTCTTAGACCTCCTGTATCCGGTGAGAAAGTTCAATGAATGATCGTCTTTTTGAGGCGTTCTCCCGTGGCTTCATCCCGTTCCTTAGGGAGTAGGGTTCCACGTTAAAATCCCACGTTCTTCAATGTTTTCTATTTTTTATTTCTGATATGCTTCCACATTATATTTTATAACATATATGATGAGTGAAGATCAGCCCTTGAGTTAGTCTTTTATATTCTTAGGCCTTTTACATCATGTTACTAGCACCACTAATTGCCACCGTCAAATCGTTGTCTCCACTGAACCACTACTGCAAATTATTCCACTTTCTCACTATTGCTTCTTCCGTGACCGCTATCATTAAATCCGTTCTTGCTACCAATTTTATCACCGCCTGCAACTATTATGCATCTATATTACGCTTCCCACTACCCCAGTGAGACCCTCCTTTTACCCTCGTGAGATAGTTTGTTTGCAAATTGTCCTCAACCTTCCTCAAATAACATCGCATGCTCAACCTCCTCCCTAACCTGTATTACTACCCTCCTATCTAGTCTCTTCAAAAACCGCCTTCCTTCGCCAATAACACCTTGCCTCCTCTCTAGCACCTCACCTCCCTTACCCACCATTGCAGTTGTTAAAGCTCGAGCACCATCATCACTGCCTCCTGCACTTTGCCCCTCCTATTGTTTAACTTCCACCATCATCTACGAGCGTTGACTCCTTGACCTTGTACAGTTGTACTTGTACCACTAACCTTTTATCACCATCCTCCACCCCTGGTCGTTTTCTCGTGGGTGACAAGTTGTCGCTACCATCTCGTGGTCTCTCATCGCCATGTCATCCTTTCACAGTCATCAACCGCCATACCATTGTATGCCTCAACTCTTTCTTCACTATCACTCCTACCTCATGATTATATGTCGTCATGAGCTGAATTGGTTGCGAATATCCCCAAAATTTATGCTTCTTCCTCCTGTATGCATGAGCTTAGTCAGTTTCCAACAATACCATTGTTATGAAATCTCCCGTGTAAAGCTAAGTTGTTCGACTTCTCATCACTTTGCTATCAACTTGTGTGGCAGTTTCCAACAACACCATTGTTACGAAATCTCCCGTGTAAAGCTAAGTTGTTCGACTTCCCATCACTTTGCTATCAGCTTGTGTGGATGACATGTTTAAAAGACCTTAATGAGTCAGTCCCTACAAAAATGAAATGGCATATGTTTGTGGAAAGAAATTCTTTTTCACTAAAGTTCATAATTCCCGAAAAGAGGGTTTGTATATTTAGCGAATTAAAATCTTGATATGACTAACATGATTAAACCTCATGTTAGAGAGCTCTACTGATAATTTTTCATCGGCACCCTCTGAGTTTTGAAGAGCTATGGACCTGCATGTTTTCATTTATATTCACCTTTATTTCTTTCCTCTCCACCTCCAATATTCCTTGTAAAAAAATCTGCAATGCATCTGTTGTTATGTAAGTCAACAAATCACCTCTTTCCTGTGGTATGATGATCCTCACCCACCATGTTCACCTATCTTTTATATGATGAGTGAAGGTCAGTCCTTGAGTTAGTCTTTTATATTCTTAGGCATTTTACATCATGTTACTACCACCAATAATTGCCACCATCAAATCGTTCTCCATTGAACCTGCAAATTGTTCTACTTTCTCGTTATTGCTTCTTCCGTGTCCGCTATCATTAAATCTCTTCCTGCTAGCAATTTTCTCACTGCCTTCAACTATTATGCATCCATATTACGCTCTCCACTACACCAGTGAAACCCTCCGTTACCTTCGTCAAATAGTTTGTTTGCAAATTCTCCTCAGCCTTCCTCAAGTAACATCACGTCCAACCTCCTCAACATGCACTGCTTCCCTCGTATCTAGTCTCTTTGAAAATCGCGTTCCTTCGCCAATAACACCTTGCCTCCTCTCCAACACCTCACCTCCCTTACTCACCATTGTAGCTGTTAAAGCTCGAGCACCGTCATCATTGCCTCCTGCACTTTGCTCCTCCTACTGGTCAACTTCCACCATCATCTACTGGCATTGACCCTTTGACCTTGTATAATTGTATTTGTGCTAATAACCTTTTATCACCATCCTCCACCCCTGATCGCTTTCTCGAAGGTGACAAGTTGTCTACCACCTTGTGGTCTCCTGTCACCATGTCATCCCTTCACGGGCATAAGCCGCCATACCATTGTAAGCCTCAACCTTTCTTCACTATCACTCCTACATCATGATTATATGTCGTCATGAGCTGATTTGGTTGCGAATATCCCCAACATTTATGCTTCTTCCTCCGATATGTACGAGCTTAGTCAATTTCCAACAACACCAGTGCTATGAAATCTCCCGTGTAAAGCTAAGGTGTTCGACTTCCCATCACCTTGTTATCAGCTTGTATGGATGACATGTTTAAGAAACCTTAATGAGTTAGTCCCTACAAAAATTAAATGCCATATGTTTGTGGAAAGAAATTATTTTTTACTAAAGTACATAATTCCCCAAAAGAAGTTTTTGTATATTTATTGAATTAAAATCTTGATATGACTAACATGATTAAACCTCATGTTAGAGAGCTCTAATGATAATTTTTCATCGGCACCCTCTGAGTTTTGAAGAGCTATTGAGAATAATTAAACAAAAGCCTTCTCTCACTTTAAGTACGCCCAGCTACATGGATTCTTATCAATTCCATGTTGAAAGATCCGACTATATTTATGCTACCTGACAACTACCTAACGCAACCCCGCTGAAGGGTGATTTGAACCATGGCCTTTTGTAGGCACACTGCTCTACCATCAGACCATTGAAGTGATTCTACCTATTGTAGAACAATGATGAAAGAAAACTTCAGCTCGTCAATAGACGATTTTTCAAGATGAGGGGAGCGTTGACGGAATGTGCTTCCATTTCATCGTATTGATGTCTATTTATTTAAGTTGTATTTTCATATTTATTTATACTGTAATTGTTGAAATATAAACGTGGAAGCAAAATCGATCATCATATATCCGACATAAACATCTTGATTTACGTGGAACCCTTCTCCCTAAGAAGCAGGATGAAATAACATGAGAATGTGTCAAGGGACTGGATATTCTATAGAATTTCTCAGTGGGTACAGAGGTGTGGGGCTTCTATATAGCCCCATTGATAGAATGAAGTCCCACAAGTAGTAGATGTAGGACTAAACATGAGTGGGGGAGGGGGTAATTGGACCTTGGAGAGATCCAATTACCTAACCATCGGAGAAAACACTCCCCCTCAAGCTGGAGCTGAGAAAGCTACAACTTGCAACAAACGAAAAATACGCCACATTTTTACTTAATACATATAAGAAAGATAGGGATAGAGACACCCTGATCAGATGGGGATAGAGACACCCCATTTGAAGTAACCACTGCTAGTAGAAGACCTCGCTCGAGTACGGGTTGCGACGATCAGGTTACCTGGAAGAACATTGATCGTGTCTATAGTAGTTGCTGAGACAACCGGGTTGTTCCTGGAGTAGAGTTACTGTAAAGGAAGAAAGTCCAACATGGAGTAGTAGTCAGGGATAGAGACACCTCGATGAAGTAGTCGATGCTCGATGAAGATTGATTGATAGCGGTAATATTATGGAATGTCAGTCTGCCGGTCGTGGACGTGCAGTAGAAGTCCTGTAGATGCATCTCAAGATGAACATATGCCCTATCTAACTTCCCCTTTCTCCCATACTTGATAAAATGAGAGCATGGATCAACAAGTTGGGAGAAACCAAAACAAAACATGCATTTTTTTCCTTTTTAGTGTTTTTTTTTGCACAACTCATTTTCTTTTTGGTACCTATTTCCTTTTTTCTCGGCTATTCTCTTTTTTTTATGCACGGCTTCTTTTTGTACGATAGTCGCTTTTTCAAAAACTCTCCTCTCTTATTTGTTTTTCAAAAAATACGGCCCACTTGAGCTCAGTACATTAAACCCCATCTTTTTTTTGGAAAAATCAAGACACCCTCCTTTTTTCACATCTAGTCAGCCCTAGTTGGGCCCAAAACATATTCTTCATTTCAAGTTTTTTTCTTTTGACCTGCAAGGGTTCGTTTGGTTGCAGGGTTGGACAGGGTTGGGTTGGGTTGGGTACTATTCACAGTGCTGGGTGAATAGTAAACTGTGAGGAGGGAGTACTTCTGTGAATAGTACCCAACCCAACCCAACCCTGTCCAACCCTGCAACCAAACGAACCCTTGGTGGTAGTGCAATGTGTCTACCTCCCAAAAGACAGTGGTTCAAATCCCCCCTTGTGGGGATTACGTTAGGTAGTTGACATCCAACGTAAAAAATACTCGAATCTTTCAACATGGATTTGAGCAAGAATCCATGTAGCTGACCCTACTTGTGGTGGAAGAAGGCTTCACCATTTTACCTGTAGCCTGCCTTCGAGTCGAATTTTTTTGTCTCCCCATCTATCTCTTTTAAAGATTACAACATCATGTAATAATAGCCCATTGGACCTGATCATAAAAAAATAAAAATAGAATCTAGAAACCCATTAAAGGAGAAGTTATCGAGCCTCCTTCTTTGTTGACATATGAGGGAGCCCATTGTTGTAAAAGTCGCCCGACTAGGCCGATTAGTCGGCCCAACTAGTCGAGTAGGTGGGGTAGCGGACTCGATTAGGCCTAGTCGACCCTTAGTTGGTCAACCCGACTAATCGGGCCGACTAGTCCACCTAGTCGCCCGACTACAAGGCGAACTTTTACATAGAGATTTTTTAATTTTTTAGTTTTTCGATTTTTTAAAAGCAAACTTATTCTAATATGCTTAATGTTATATTAAAGACAATTACTTCTTTTATTTCATTATGATAGTATAGAAAATATACAAATCAATACAAATACATAAGAATATGTGTATAAAAACTGATTTATATATTTAAAATAATTAAAAAATTAAAACCGACTAGTAGCTGACTAAATCCGATTAGTCGCCCGACTGCCGATTAATCCTTAATCAGTGTTCCTGCCGACCGAGTACCGACTACCGTTTTCTGCAAGCTTGAGGGAACCCATCAAAAAAGGGACTAGGGTTCGAAGAGCCCATCGTGCCGCTGCTGCTATCAACTTTTGTCGCTGGTGTTGCGGTTGTATTGCTATCGTCGCCTGGAGAAAGTGATTTGTCTTGTCTTTGAGGGAGATAGTGTTGTTGTGCATGCGAGCTTGGGGACTGTTGGTGGTTCAAGGTTTGCATGGGGAACTGTTGCAATATTCGGATGAATGGACCGAATACTCGACTGAATATTCTTATGCTTTGGGGTGATCGAATTACGGTATTGGTATTTGGCCAATATTCGGCCCGATCTGAATATTCCCATATATTCAACTCTAATATTCGAGTATTCATCGAATATTCGACTGAATATTGCAACGGATGATTTTTTATTTTTTAAAGGTTCCCATTTATTCCAGTATCACCACACATGTTAAAACTCCATATATGTAACTTGTTAATTGGTATTTTTATCTTGGATTCTTATTGATTGATTACCATATATGTATAAATATATAGGAATATATATATATAATAGACATAATTTTTGCATTTAAAATAATAAAAAATATGTGATTGAATAATTGTGAATATTCTTCCGAATACTTAATATTCTTTATTTACTGACCCCTCCGACTGAATATCAAATACCGACTTATGCAACATTGTTTGGGGGGCCTTCATCCGATATCTTCATGAAGGTGTAATTTTGATGGTTAGTGCCACATGGAGGGCTTGCGAGGGGATCTGGATCTTGCACTCGAGGATGGTCTGGAGTACACGACATGAGTCAACCTTTGGGGATTCAGATTTTCTTCTCATATATCTTTGAGTCAACCTTTGAGGTCTTGGAGATATGCTGGGGCACTGCCTAGAGGTGGAGATGAGGGTGATGTGCCACGATGAGGAGGGTTTTCATATCGATGATGCTCGGCTTGATGGAAGATGAGCCATGTCGATGGGTTTTGCTTGAAAGACAGGTTCATTCTGGAGATACTTCAATCTTTCTTCTTCAAGAACGATGATCCGAGGGTTTGAAGATGCACACTTTTACGTTGCCTGGAGAACGACACCGTTTTGCAGAATTAGGGTTCCTTCAAGACCCTTAGAACAAAAAATTCTCGAACTCAAGCAAATCTTGAATATGAACATAAAGAACCTTCAAGAATAAACCAAGAATCAAAACTTGAAAAATTGAACCACAGAATCAAACTAGTACCATGTTGAAATATAAACACAGAAGCCAAATTGATAGTCAGAGATCAAACATAAATATCTTGATTTACGTAGAACCTTACTCCCTAAGGAGCGAGATGAAACCACAAGAGAATGCCTCAAAGGGTCAGATTTTCTATTAGAATTTCTCAATGAGTACATGAGTGTGTGGCTTCTTATATAGGCCCGCAGACAGAACTGAGTCCCACAAATAGTAGATGTGGGACTACACATGAGCAGGGGACATTAGATCTTGGAGAGATCAAATTACCCTACTATTACATACTCCAACAATAATCCCTCACCTTTGCATGATCGAAATACTTCGCGAAGTCGCATTTTTGCGGAGGTGGTAGGAGGAAAGTCGGTTACCAAGGGTTCCTCGTGCGACATAATTTTAATGGGGTTTGTACTAGACATGACTGTTATTGAAGAGGCTAAAGATGGAGTTGGAACGATCTTTGGAAGGCCCGTTTTCAGGGGATGTAGTTCTTGTGGAGAAACGTTTGGCATTTGCTAGAGGCCTGACGTTATCGGAGGTGGAGGTCCTTTCCAAGAACATAAAGGGAGGACTTACTACTATTGCAGTTTATTGTTGGCGAGTCAAGGGATGCCACTAAGCAGATGATCCGCATTTTGGGGGTGTCATTCCTTTCTCGAAGGGTGGAGAGGCTCTGAGTCCATCCCTTCGATAGTTCGGTGAAGTCACGAGAATTGTTTCCGATAGTCGAAGGTTGAGAACTAAGACAGAAGTTACTTTGGAGTTTGTTCATGGATCAAACATCATTCTGTCGGAGGCGATCTACCCACTCTTTGCCAGTCCTGTAAAACGAAGAATGTGGATGCGTAATCAGAGAAATAAAGAATAGGAACACGAATAACACCATGAATTTTACGTGGAACCCTATTCCCTAAGGAGCGGGATGAAACCATGGGAGAGCGCCTCAAAGAGATGATTATTATATTGGAGTTTCTCATCTGTTACAATGGGTGTGATGTTTTTTATATAGCCCCCTTTGACTCTCCAAGTCCCACGAATAGTAGATGTGGGACTAAACATAAGTGGGTATGGTAATTGGATCCTGGAGGGATCCAATTACCCACATACACATGATGTATACTCCAACACCCCCTTCAAGCTGAAGCATGCAATGTTCAACTTGGACACATTAGAAGAGATCACTCAAACTCACAATACAAGACACTATGGACAATATCAACTCAACGAATACACAAAGGTCGGTTGCCATTGTGGACGTTGCTTCTCATGTCGTGCGAGTGAGGAGGAACAAAGGGGCTAGGGTGTGAGTCGAAGTTGGTCTCCTCGTCGGAGAAAGAGTGCTCTGTACTACGCCTGTCAAAGTCACTGAAACTGAATAAGTCTCCTCGTCGAAGAACTTTGGCCAGCCATATGCAGAAGATTGTGTATCATGTGGACAACTGCTCCATCTCTGAAGGTCCGAATTGAAAAAGCCGTGGAAACATCCTCGATGGAGTCCACGATCGTTGGAGAATGGAGTTTGAAAGTCTCTTCATATGATAATTGGGTCTCTCCCATACTGGCTCAGAGAATAGGATCTCTACTCTGAAGTCCCTATGAACCTACATGAAAACCCTAGCCCACAATAGCATAGAAAATGAGATCTCTACTCTGGAGTCCCTATGGATCACATGAAAACTCCAAAAAACATAGATGGGGAGCACAAACCGATGATCGCAAATACATGCACATCATACTGAAGACTCGGGACCAATATGAACATCGAGTCTGAATCTGAATTGTAGAGTCTGACAAATGGGCTGGCATCTGGACTGGGGGATTTGAATATGAGCCATCTGGATATGAGCCATAGAACTATACACAATACTCTCCTTTTCTCCCATACTTGTCGGAAAACAATAACATCGACAAAGTTGGGAGAAGACATGAAAATGGGGAGAAACAAAAAATCACATAAGCCGACCTCACTTTTTTTAGGCTTTTCTTCTCACACTTTTTTTCTCAAATATATTTTTATTGGCTATTCCCCCCTATTTATAGCCGTCTCCTTCCTCGTTCTTTTTTCCCCGTACGATTTTTTGTTCGCACCTCTCTTTTTTGAGTTTTTTTTTGAAATTGAGCCCAGAATACAAGGCAACCCATAACCATAATCCCTCTTTCATCCTCCTATTTCTTGGTAAAGCCCATATTGGGCTGAAAAATATACCCCCCTCCCTTTTTTGGGTAGCAGATTTTGGCCGAACTAGGGCCTAAAACCTCGTTCAAATAAATGAAGGGGTACATGCCCCTCTTTCTTTGTCTTTGCATGACCTAGGGTTCCACAATGGAACCCGATGTTGCCGCAGCCATGATAGAATCATTGGAGGGGCTCGATGGTAGCCTCTACCAATGCATGGAGAGAACAGAGTCTCCGCCTGGAGCTTAAGGACTGCGAGGAGGAAGGCGGAGGGGCATCATCATTGCCAAGAGGGAGGATGGTGCCCTGGCTGCGGCGTCGCCTACACTTTGCAGTGCTGGAGTCTCGCACCGTGCTTGCACAGAGTTCTGTAGTTTCTTGGATGACGATCACGATCACGATATGAAACCTGTGCTCGTGCGCGCAAGGGTAGCGATGATTTAGGGTTCCAAAGACAAACCCAGGGTTCACGAAATCGGTCAGAGCGGCCGCATATGCGACCGCATATGCGTGTGCGAGCCTTTAGGCGCACCGCATTAATGAAGCCCGTCACTATGCGGGTATTGCGCAATATACGGCCCGTATATGCGGGTTGTGTGGCCGCATATGCGGACCAAGCGCCGCGTCGTGGTCTGGCGGGTTGCTGGCTAGATCCGTTTGCCCATAACCCGATACCCAATTACCCTTACCCGATTACCCTGATCCCCTAACCCTCGTTACCCCGATACCCCCCAAAATCCCGATATCCTAACATCACTAGCCTCCATCGCCTCCTCCTCATGTGCGGTTGTGCCTCCATCGCCTCCTCCTCCTCCTCCAAGATCCTCCGCCTCCTCCGTGTCCTGTCAACTCCGCCTCCTCCTCCATCGCCTTCATCGCCTCCAGTCCTCCTCCCAGTTTCTGCGCCTCCTCCGCCTCCTCCTCCAAGCTCCTCCGCCTCCGTGTCCTGCCAACTCCGCCTCCTCGTAGCTGCTGCCTCCATCGCCTCCAGTCCTCCTCCCAGTTTCTGCGCCTCCTCCGCCTCCTCCTAGCTCACCTCTGCCTCCCAGTTTCTGCGCCTCCTCCGCCTACTAGCCGTGGGAACGTATCCAGTTAACCTATTGAATTAATTTTTTATCTTAGTTGATGGAAAATTAGATTTTTGCATATTTGATTTATAATTTGAGTATATATTTGCCTCCCTAATCATACATTATGTGCATCACAATTGAAATGAGTAAGGACGTAATTCAACTCTTAAAATTAAGTATATGCGAACCTTCCAATGCACCATAAAACTCTGCACGAGATCATTGATGATTTCGTGGTCGAGGCAATTGGTTTAGTCGCAATACATTAAACATCACAATGTTATATATATGAGGTTGGAGAGCTTGCATCATATTGCATGTACATGTATTCATTGATCGAATGTTAGATTTTATATAATTATAGAATATTAACTGATATGCATTGTGAATGTATTCATTGATTTCTCACCAAAAATGTTCTTAATTGTTCTTCCAAGGATTTGGATTGTGAATGCACGTTTTATGTTGATGTTTTATAATTATGATTTGTACATGCATATTAAACCTTTTATGTTGATGTCTTATAATTATGATTGAATGTTAGGAAACTATGGCCTCTAGACTACCATCTGACAGCGCTTCTTCTCCTATACCTGGAGCTGGAAGCGAAAGTGAGGCTCCTATTCAGAGGAGTGATACATCGGATTTTTTTGTTCCTTCTGGATCCAATGATCCGGGATTGAAGTATACTTTTCTAGCGAATCCGAGTACTCCTAGCATGGTCACTTGCCGATTATGTCGGAAGGTTGTGATCAGAGGGATTAATCGCATGAAGCAACATTTGGTCATATTAAAGGCAATATGGCATCTTGTCCCAAAGTGACTCCTGAGGTGAAGAAAGAAATCATGGACAACATGGAGGAAATTAAAGTGAAAAGGAATGAGAAGACCATGAGGATGAAAGACATTCAAGGGCAAGTCTCCATCAAGATGAATCCACCCATGGTTGATGAAGAGAGGGATGTGAAAAGGCCTCGAACTTTAGCAGAAGATGAGCCTGTAGAGAATCTCCGCCAATCCACAATCAAAGATACATTTGCCAAGGAGGAACGTGCATGTGTAAATTCATTCGTGGCAAAGTATTTCTATGACAATGACATTGCTTTCAATGTTGTCAAAAGTGACTCCTTTCTCCAAATGTGTGAAGCAATTAGGCAGTATGGAAGGTCATACACGCCTCCAACATATTATGAGCTTACATAAACTCTTTTGAAGGAACATGTTAAGGAAACAACAGATTTCTTGCAAGCGCATCGTGATACATGGAAGACTTCTGGATGTTCCATTATGACGGATGCATGGACTGATAGGAGAGGAAGGAGCATAATGAACATTTGTGTCAACTGCAAGCTTGGAACTAGTTTTCTGAATTCAATTGACTCGTCTGCAGATTCTCATACCGCGGAGTACATTGCTTCGTTAGTGGATAAGTTTATTGAGGAAGTTGGGTCCGAGAATGTAGTCCAAGTGGTGACAGACAATGCATCTGCCAATATGGCTGCAGGCAGAATCTTGAGAATCAAGTACCCATGGATATTCTGGAGTTCTTGTACAGCACATTGCATCGACCTTATGCTAGAAGAGATTGGCAAAGAATCGAATGTGAAAACTGCCATCACAAAGGAAAGGACATTAACTGTATTCATATACAATCATGCCAAAACATTGAGCTTAATGAGACAATTTACACAAAAGGGCGAGATAGCGAGGTCGGGAACAACAAGATTTGCCACCACATATCTTACTTTGCAATCTGTGATGGAGAAAAAAGATAAGTTGAGACTTATATTTTCCTCTGACGAATGGAGAGCTTGTAAATGGTATAAAACCAAGAACGGGGAAATGGCTTCAGCCATAGTTTTGAGTCCTTCATTTTGGACTCAAGTGTCTTTGACATTGAAGGTCTTTTCTCCGTTGGTACATGTTCTGCGGATTGTTGATGGAGATAGGAGGCCGGCTATGGGGTTTATATATGGTGAGTTGCAAGATGCTAGAAAAGAGATCATGAGCATTTTCAAAGATGTCGAAGCGTCTTACAAACATTTTGTTGATGCCGTTGATTCAAAGTCAAAAGGAAGACTGGATATCCCCCTCCACCTTGCTGCGTATTTTTTGAATCCCTATTTCTTTTATAGGGATAATGCTCAAATCCAAAGGGAAGGTCTCGCTTTAAATGGATTCTTGGATTGTATGGATATTTTCTATCCTGATTTAGAGATCCAAGATATCATCACCAGGAAGGAGTTGCCTTTGTATGAAGGGACAGAGGGACCATTTGGCAAACCTTTGGCTATCAGACAGAGGTCAATCATTGATGATGATTTCAATCCGCGTATAATTTCTCATTAGAATTAATAGAATTATATGTTTAACGATTATTAACTATTTTTTTTCGAAAATAGCTAGTTAGTGGGGATTGCATGGCATGGAAACGACACATTTAAAGGAAATGGCAATGAAAGTTTTAAAGTTGACAGCTTCTTCCTCGGGTTGTGAAAGGAAGTGGAGCACTTTTGAGGCGTTAAAGTTAAAAAATTGGTGCCACATGTTATATGTTGTGTCTCATTAATGATGTGGTAAATGATATATTTATGGTTACTTTGTAGATCCACACGAAGAAAAGGAATAGACTTGAATTCAAGCGATTAAATGACTTGGTGTATGTCAGATTCAACGCCAAATTGAGAGATCGTCGTCTTAAAAAACGAAATGATCCATTTGCCACAAATGATAGAACTCATTTGAGAGATTGGATTGGTGAAGAAGATGAAGGAGATGATGAAGTTTTCCAAGGATCGGGGCTGACATGGAACTTAGTGGCTGATGCAACTGGTGCAGAAGATTTTGTGCAACATAGAAGAAGGCAAAGGCATGCTACTGGTTCAACCTCATTGCCGACTTTGAATGAGGAAGAACTCCTATCCGAGGAAGAAAGTGAAGATGAAGATGAAGATAATATCGCAGTGGAATTTGATGATGACTAGATTAGAATTGCTTTGTACTTTGAACCTCATTATCGTTTGAACATTTCATTTTTCTTATGCTATCTTAATCTGTACTTTTGCTAATGTTATTTGTTTTGAATTTCAGTTTTCTTTTAGATTCTTACATATTTTGATGATTGTTGTTAATTATTATGTTTGCTAATTGGTATCGAAGTATTGATATTTGTTTGATGGATAAATGAAAGTCATATTTTTTATATCTTATGTTGGACAACAATTATACATAAGTTTAGTTCAATTGTAGTCAAATTTGTACATATTTATTTATTTTTAAATAAAAAATTAGGAAATCGCGTAGAAGTGCAAATACCCCGCATATGCCCCCGCATACCGCTTAATCGCTATACAATGACCTGTCCGAACGCATACGCATACCGCTTTCCTGAACCTTGGACAAACCCATATCGAACACACAATATGCTTTACTCTTTTTTTACCGCACCCTTTTTTGCTTGCAGAGCTTGAAGAATTGGGGTTATATGAACCCAAACAAATCCTGGAGGCTACTGATTAGATCAATGCCGACATCTGATTATCTGCGATCTGGACTCTTCATGGTTGGATGGGAGATACGACGATGATATGGAGGCATGGCCTTTTCTTACAGACTTAGCATTTCTAACGAAACCTAGAACTTCCCCAGAACATGCGACAATCAATGCAGAACTAGAGTTTTCAGAAAACCCTAGAATTATTCTTTGAACTTGAACTAGAACATGTACAGATCTTCGAACATAATACGAATATTCTTTAATAATAAGCAAGAACCGAATCAATCGAATCCCGAGTAGATCAAGAACATAGAATCAGTTCTCGAGAATCGAACCCGCGATAATACCATGTTAGAAAATGATGAATGCGGAAGCATAATCAAAGAAATAATGAATAAGGGGGAGTATTGTAGAGATACACCACTAACGGTCTGCTTCACGCCGCTGTGAGCAACCAAGGGAGAAGGTGCTTCGCTGGAGAGAGGTGACATGGAGTGCAGTCGCTGCCATCTGGGTTATGCGGCCTTAGGGCTTGCTACTCACTGTAGATGCCGCATGAGGCTAGATATGATGCCTGTGTGAGAATCGTGAAAAGCAAAACATTGCCATCACAACCATGTTGAAGATAGATTGTTGCCGTCTTGAAGAGGTTGTACTACCGCAACCATGAACTAGGAAGAGGTGGAGATCTTCGGAGCATCGAGAAGGAACCACAGTTCCATGAATCCAGACAATCTAGGGTTTTGAAACCCCCAAAAATTTTGAACTTAGATCATGAACATGAACTTCAAAATAATCTTGAATCTCGAACAAAAAATAAAAAACATAAAAAATCTTCGAGAATCGACACGCTCTTATACCATGTTCGAAAATAGAGCATGCGGAAACGAAAAATGATAAAAATAGCATAAAAACAGAAAGATCAACATGAAGAACACAAAGATTTTTATGTGGAACCCTACTCCCTAAGGAGCGGGATGAAACCACGGGAGAAGGCCTCAAAGGGCCATTTACTTCATTGTGTTTTCTCATCTGACTACAGAGGTGTGGGGCTCTATATATAGCACCCACGGAGTCTCCACATCTCCAAACTAGTAGATGTGGGACTAAAGACATGGATGTGGTAAATGGACCCTGGAGAGATCCATTTACTCATCTCCTATACATGTGACACATATAACAAATAGTCCAACATAAGGAAATGAAGAACATCGAGATTTATACGTGGAACCCTACTCCCAAAGAGGTGGATGAAATCACAGGAGAACACATCAGAGAGTTGATTCTTCTATTGAAGTTGCTCATCTGTTACAATGGGTGTGGGGCTTCTTATATAGCCCCCACTAACTTTCTAAGTTCCATGAATAGTAGATGTAGGACTAAACATAAGTGTGTGGTAATTGGACCATGGAGAGCTCCAACTACCCACCTACACACGACACATACTCTGACAGGTCTGATATGCTTTCGAATCTTGGTTTAACAGTTGTCTCCAAACCCTTTTAGTGATTTTACCGTGAATTCTTTGTCGAGGAGCTTGTCGATGACTGGTTGTGACATCGCTACGGTCACAAACACATGAAAACGGGAAGAGGATGTTCCGATGAGGATTGAGGCGGTGTTTTTAGAGTTTCAATTTCAAAATCAAATTCAAAAACATACTGATAAGGAAAGCCTAATTCCGCGGTTACTGTGTGATCCTCAGAAGTTTAAAGACGTATTGCAAACGATTGTTTTGGAAGGTCCCAGGGTTTTACTCGAGCCCTTCGAGAAGAGGAATCTCTAAGGAGTGAGGAGACACAAGAGTCGAACCACTATTGTGAAGCTTGAGAGGCTTTTCGAAATCGGCCCAATTATTGCTTGTTTGAGCTCCCGCAACGAACATGGTTAGAGTGTGTTCGGACGTCCAATGGAGCTCCTTGCCAGAGCTGCTTATGGATCCCCTATGTGCAAGTGTATATCCTGAATCCTAGTTGTAGATGGATCCACTTCGCACACCCGAACTTCTCGGACCCTAGTTGCCGATGTATCTGCTTCACGCTCCCGAAATTCCTAGACCCAAGTTGCATATGGATCCGCTTCGCATACCTAACTGAATGCCATTGATGGAGGTTGCAGTGGAGGATAACACATAACTCCCTGTCCACTTTAAGGAAGTCTCATCCATCGGGGGAGGATGGTATTGCCCGTCGTTGCCATGGATTGAAATTTCACGAAATTTCAGCGAAATTTTGATTTCGACAGGTCCTGGGTATCGAAACTCCCCTCCTGTAGGTCGATTTCCCGGATTTCAATCAAGATGGGTCAAATTGACCCACTTCAGTCGAAATTCATGGTTTTCAGTAAAATTTCTCAGAATTTGACCGACATCGATGAAATTTCCTCGATAGCTATGTATATCAAGAATATTATCTATGTGAGCTTGATTTTACTACTTATTTACCTATTCCCAATATTAAAACACAATGATTTATCTATACAAGACCCACATTTAATAGGGTATGATACGACAAGGGGTACATACGATGATTCTTCAAATTGGGGAGCTTCCCTCTCCTTGGTTTTAAGCAATGGAGATGAAACAACTCTATAACTTCTAGATATCCGATATAGCTTGTCTGTTTCATTCCGTTTGTCATTAACTTCGTAAATAGATGCATCTTTACTAAGTATGTAATTCATTAGATTTTTTCCTAATTTCTATGAACGAAATATTGTCTAATTAATCATTATCAACATCTTAAAATGGAATGCTCATCTATTTATGAACAAAAGATGTCTTCTAAGTATTGTTTACTTAGTTATTTCGATTTTCATTTGTAATATCTATCAGTCAGCTCAACAATATGTCCGATATGACGATATGTGTGATATGGATGAGAGATGTGTGATTTAAGTGTGCATTTTAAGCTATTATTGTTTTAAGATCTTGGATGGTATCCATTTCTAGTATGTACCCGCTAAGAATCGACATTAACATCGATTTGGCTGATATGACCAATATGTTGTAATGTAAGGGGCATATATATGTGTAAGTTATTTACATGAACGAAATATTGTCTAATTAATCATTATCTACATTTTAGAATCAATTGCTCATCTATTTTTAACAAACGACGTCTTTTATATGGTGTTAACTTAGTTATTTCGATTATCATTTCCAGTATCTATCAGTCAGCTCAACAATATGTCTGATATGACTGATATGTGTGATATAAGGCATATGGATGAGAGATATGTGTGATATAAGTATGCATTTGTAATCTATTATTTTTTTAAGATCGTGGATTGGATGATATCCATTTCCCGTATGTATCATCCAAGAATCAACATTATCATCAATTTGGCCGATATGACCGATATTACCAATGTGTGCGATATAAGGGACATATGAGCAATATGTGTGATATAAAAGTGTGTTTGTAAGTTATATTGTTGTAATCAGTGTTGCAGAAGACGGTATTCGGTATTCAGTCGGAGGGGTCACTGAATAGAGAATAATCGGTATTCGGGCGACTATTCGGAATTATTCGGTTTTGTATTTTTTAATATAAAAATTATTTATAATACATATATTCTTATATTTTTATACATATATGGTCATTAATTAACATGAATCCAAGATAAAAGTACCCATCAATATAATAGATATATAGAATTTGACATTTGTGGTGATACCGTGGTAAAACGTAACCCATAAAATTTGAAAATTGAAAATAAAAAATAAAAATATGAAAAGTCGAACTCCAGTCTGCCTCATAGTCGGTCCAGTCGGTCCAGTCGGCCTCATAGTCGGTCCAGTCGGCCGAATAGTCGGTCCAGTCGGCCGAATAGTCGGTCGACTATTCGGTTGGGCCGACTATTGCCCGACTGAAGGTCTATTCAGTCGGGTACCCCCCCGCACCGCATAGTCGGACCGACTATTCGGTATAGTCGGCCGACTATTGCAACACTGGTTGTAATAACTTGAAAGATCTTAATTTGCAAAAAAGGTCAAAAATGGCTTTTTGAGCCATTTTTGGCCTTTACATCGAAACGGTCGGAATTTTACCGAAATTTCGATTTTGGGGGGTACCGAAATGAATCGAGAATTCAAACCTTAGTTGTCGTCGAGGATGGAGGAAAAAAGCCATGGCGGAAGGTCCCTCCCGTGGATCTGTCCCCAGCTCAGCATCTCCCTCTCACTCATCTGGTTCTTTTCACTGTTAGGTGGTGCCCACCAAATGAGGTCTTCCATTAGCAATTATTTAGGCAATCTGGTTTCGAAAATGGTGTTGTCTTTGAGGCAAATCGCTTTTATTTTGAAAATGTTTTGTTCCATGTCAAATGTCTCATCGAGTTTGTCTTTTGTAATGTAATCCTGTATATTTCCTTTTTTTTAATATATTTGGGATGGACATTATAACATATTCTCCCATTTTTTTGACTAAAAAAAGATTCATCCTAGGGAGTCCTTGGTTCATAGGATTGCATCTTTTCATCATGCAACCACCATTCAAACTCTTTTAAAAGGGAGTTAATCTTGATTTCAGAATTTAGAATCTGTTATTCGTTAGTCCTTTGATCCCCCACCTCTTGTTCTTTCTCTGACCCTAGTTCCGATACTCAACCCCATTTCTTCTTCATGTGGCTAGGATTATTTTTCTACCCTTCGCCATACCCATTGCATTCCCTCCTTCACGCAATCAATGTGTTCTCTTCTCTCTTTAATCTTATTTCTTCCCTCTCCAAAAATGAGCTGCATCTAGATGTCAACTCTTACATCTTGTGGCATTTGTATCTGGTGCTCGTTTTGAGGCAATGATTATTGGATTTGTATGATGGAATTAGAGATGGGCTCCTAGCCCTCGTGGTTCATAGGGTTGCATCTTTTAATCATGCAATCACCATGTTAGCTCCTTTAACAAATGGGGTTAATCGTGATTTTTAGAATATAGAATGAAGAATGGGTTATTGGTTAGTCCTTGACTTTATCCCCTATTTATTGGTTTTTCTTTCTCTAGCCCTATTTCTAGTACCCGACCCTATTTCTTCTTTTGCATGTTGCTAGGATTACTCTTTCACCCTTCCCCGTACACATTCTTTATGCATTCCCTCACAATATTTCATGCAATCAATGTGTTTTCTTCTCTCGTGAACCCTGTATCTTCGCTCTCCACCTTCAAAAACATGAGTTACATATAGATGTCTGCTCTTACTTCTCGTGACATGTGGTCTCTGGTTGATGCTGCTTTTGAGGCAAGACTTAGTGGATGCAATTGTATGATGTATACTTTTTATGAAGGTACTATTCAATAAACTTCCTCCATAATTAGCATCCGAATAGGTGATGAGGTCCAGAGAGGTCTCCTTAGTGAATACAACATCCTTCAAGGACTTGATGTAACTTTAAATCATCATGTATGTATCAAAATGGGAATGAGAACAATCCGCGAACTAACTGGCTTTCTAATTGTAAGCAAGATATCTTGCATAGTAATGGTCAAATATAGTAGTTTCCAACCAACCATATATAGGGGCTTATGCCTCTATTCTCCCTATGATCGTAGATGCGTGTATTAGGATCCATGAGAATCCGAATTAGATTAGATCCCATCATTAGATTCTCTTGTAGTAACATCCAAAAGGTGACCTTGTTTAGAATGCACAATCTTAATCTCAAGGAAGTATTGCTGTGGTTTAAGGTTTTTGATCATGAATTGATATGTCCATCGTTTCTTCACCTCTATAATGCCCTTCGAGTCATTATTAGTAAGGGCAATGTTGGAGTATGTAATAGAGTGATAATTGGATCTCTCTAAGATCCAATTTCCCCCACTCATGTTTAGTCCCACATCATCTATAAGAGGGACTCCAGCCTGTCTGTGGGTATATAAGAAGTCCCATACTCGTTGTACTCATTGAGAAGGTTCAATAGAATATCCAACACTTTGAGATCTTCTCCCGTGGTTTCATCCCACTCCTCGTGGAGTAGATTCCACGTAAATCCCAAGATGTTTATGTTGACGCATATTGAGTTATTGTATCTCTTTGTTATTTCTCTTTCTTGTTATTCCCTTTATGTAATTTACCCATAGGCTACTCTCCTATATAAGAGAGCCTAGGGCTATGGAATAGATTACCTCATTCACGTTTCCCAACATGGTATCAGAGCGACGGTCCTAGACCGGAGTTCTCGAAACCTAACCCTAACCCTAACCCCACCCGCCGGCCTCTCTTCTTCCTCTCTCCCTCGAGTCGGTGCCGCCTAGCCGATCAGCCACCATCTCCGCGCAGGCGACGCCGCATCGACTCCAGCGCCTGTGCGCCTGTGCGCACATCTCGCGCCTGTGCGCGCGCATCTTGCGCATCATCGGCGCCTCTGCGCGCATCGCGCACGCTCGCGCATAGCTTCGTACGCCTGTGCGTGCATCGCCGCACGCCTACGCGCATAAGTCTTGCGCCTCTACTCGCGCAGCACCGTGCGCACCATCCCCGTGCAACTGTGCGCACCATTACGTGCGCAACCTTGATGTCACAAGGTCACTTCTTATTCAGAGTCATGTTCCGTACTCCTACTGGGGTGATGCCGTCCTCACTGCATGCTATCTTATCAATCGTATGCCCTCGTCTATCTTGAATGAACAAGTTCCTTTTTCACTTATTTATCCTGACAAGGATCTGTTCATTCTTACCCCTCGTGTGTTTGGGTCAGTTGCCTTTGTCCACCAGTTGTCGCCTGGTTCTGACAAGCTCTCTCCTAGGGCTGTCAAGTGCGTCTTTGTGGGGTACTCCAGAACTCGAAAGGGGTACAAGTGTTTTGACCCTGTGCGTCGGCGGTATATGATCAGTGCAGATGTTACATTTTTTGAATCCATTATGTATTTTTCAGAATCCGGAAATATGCAGCCACCACCTATATCTCCTGATATAGTATTCATGGCACCACCAACATCACCACCATCATCACCACCACCATCACCGCCACCACCACCACCATCTACAGTATCCCCTTTACCATTCCATTACACCCGCAGGCCGCATACAGCTCATGGTCCTGACCAGTCAACTAGCTCGCCTATGGTATGTAATGAAATTATTAATGTTGATGGATCTAACGACATTTCTCAGCAGGATGCATTACAGGAGCATGGTGATAATCTGGATATTCCAATCGCTCTACGCAAACAAAAGAGAAGCTGTGCCAAGTATCCAATATCAGCCGCGGTGTCTTTTGAGAGGCTATCTGGACATTTCAGGACGTTTGCATTGGCACTTTCAGCTACAGACATTCCACGGACCCACCATGAGGCTTTGCAGGATTCTAGATGGCGGCTAGCAATGGAGGAAGAGATGGCGGCACTTCAGTCTAGAGGAACATGGAGTTTGGTTACTATACCTCCAGATGTCAGCCCGGTGAGTTGTAAATGGGTGTTTACAGTTAAACACAATGCAGATGGCTCCATTGACAGGTATAAGGCACGATTAGTTGCACGGGGATTCACACAGACATATGGGGTAGATTACCTTGACACGTTCTCCCCTGTGGCTCGTCATTCTACTCTGCGGATCCTCTTATCAGTTGCAGTTACTAAAGACTGGCCACTCTATCAACTGGATGTGAAGAATGCATTTCTGTATGGAGACTTGCAGGAGGAAGTTTATATGCAACAACCACCTGGTTTTGCTGTTGAGGGGGAGTGTTCCAAGGTTTGCAGATTACATAAGGCCATCTATGGCCTTAAGCAGAGCCCCAGAGCATGGTTCCAGAAGCTGTCAGACCTCTTTGAGAAACAAGGATATAAACGCTCCAATGCTGATCATTCCTTGTTTGTACAGAAGACGGCAAGAGGTATTGTTGTCATCATGGTTTATGTTGACGATATCTTGATTACAGGTGATGATGACCAGGGCATTAAGCAGGCAAAGGAAAGGCTGGGGACCGAGTTTGTCACCAAGGACCTGGGAGTCCTTAGATATTTTCTGGGGCTGAAGTTTGCCAGAAATCCGTATGGATTAGTCATGTCACAGAGGAAGTATGTTACAGATCTACTGAGTGAGACAGGTATGCTAGGGTGTCGACCTGCTACGACACCAATGGACCCCAGCATGAAACTGTATGATGATGACACAAAGGAGGTTGATAGGAGAAGATATAGAGAACTGGTAGGCAAATTGTTATATGTCACGGTCACTAGGCCAGATATATTATTTGCAGTGAGCCGTGTGAGCCAGTTTATGGAGCAGCCACGCCAAGTGCATATGGATGCAATAAATATGATACTTAGATATCTCAAATCTTCTCCAAGTAAAGGTCTGCTATTCAAGAAAGGAAAAGGGATTTCTATCTCAGCGTGCGCAGATGCAGACTATGCAGGATGTCCTAAGGATAGAAAGTCCACCTCAGGGTATGCTGTCTATGTTGGAGATGCCCTAGTCTCATGGAGGAGTAAGAAACAAACTGTGGTAGCTAGATCTAGTGCTGAATCCGAATATAGGGCTATGGCCCAGGCTACTACAGAGATGATGTGGGTGAAAGCGGTGATGACAGATTTATGTTTAGATGTACCACTTCCTATGAACTTGGAATGTGATAATCAGGCTGCTTTGTTCATTGCAAACAACCCTGCATTCCATGAGCGGACCAAGCATATTGAGGTGGATTGTCACTTCATACGTGATATGATTCAGAAAGGGTTCATTGCCACATCTCATGTTACTTCAGAGAACCAGACTGCAGATATATTCACCAAGGCATTGTTACGAGGTCCATTTCAGAAGTGTGCTTCCAAGCTGAGCATGATTGACATCTATGCTCCATCTTGAGGGGGAGTGTTGACGCATATTGAGTTATTGTATCTCTTTGTTATTTCTCTTTCTTGTTATTCCCTTTATGTAATTTACCCATAGGCTACTCTCCTATATAAGAGAGCCTAGGGCTATGGAATAGATTACCTCATTCACGTTTCCCAACAGTTTATGTTTGTTTTCATATTCTGATTATTTGCTTCCACATTTCTTTATTTTAACATGGTATCCGATCATGTTCGATTTTAGGGATTTGTTTGTGAAGATTTACGGTTGATTATATCCATGTTTGAGATATGTTCATGTTCATTGATTTGTTCAACTTCGAGATTTAGTTCTAGGGTTTCTTGAAATCCTAATTCTCCACCGTCATTGACAACGTCGATCTTCTGATCTAGAACACACATGACCTCCCAGACACATCATGATTTGTTTCCAGTTCGAATCGGACACCATATATTCCTGTTCTTAGTCTCTGTTCATCCAAGTTTAAACTGTACCTTTGCGATGGCAATCTGGATCTCCCCGTACTGCTCGATGGCATCGAAAGAGGGGGATAAGCACCCACTCCAGGCGATATCGCTTGCGCAACCGCGTCCCTAATCGCTACCAAGAAAGCTCTTGACCGCTCACTCCTCCAGGTGCCGTCGACCACATAAGAGCATCTCCGATCACCTTGGTACCCAGTCGTAGTTCTCGAAGAAGGAAGAAGAAGAGGTGTTGCAACCCCACATGATAAGGCTCAGCACAACAAACAGTGTTATTCCAAGCGGTGCAGTTGTCCTCTCCAATACTTCAAGCGTCGCACCTCCCACCACCATGCCCTTTATGCTTTAACTCCAATCTGCGAGAAACACCAGCTTCCCCTAATTGTGCAAGCAACAACCACCTTCGATGGTTTCAAGCAGTGCTGCCTCCAAGAGTTCAAAGAAGGCAAGATGGGTTCCACGAAGGGAACCCATCATCTGTGTATTTTCTAGGCATTCAGATACCCCTTTGTTTTTTTTAATAAAAAGGAGAGGAAGAAAAAAAATGAGGGGAGAAAGTTTGATTGGAAGAAAAGAGAGAGAGGGGGGTTGGCTTTTCTTCGCGCTCAATTAGGTTTCATTGATTCAAAAAAATGGGGCCAGGTTCATAAGCCCAATTAGGCTGTAAGCCCAGAAGAGAAAAAAAGTCCACTAGAGAGAAAAAAGAGAGGGAGCTACGATATTTTGGGCCCATTTGATTCATGAGGTTTTTTTGGAAAAAAAAACTTTACAAAAAGATGTAAGAAAAAAATTGAAAAAGAGAAACGACTACAAAAAAAAGAAGAGAAGGATGATTTGTGCAAAAAGAGTACAAAAAATAAAAAAATGCATGTTTTAATTTTTTCCTCCCAACTTGAGGCATATATTGTACCTACTTAAATGGTCTGGTGGTAGTTTAGTGTGCCTACCATCCAAAAGACGGGTTCAAATCCCCCCTTGTGGGGTTGTGTTAGGTAGTCAACAACCGACATAAAAAGTAGTCGAGTATTTCAACGTGGATTTGAGCAAGAATCCATGTAGCCGACCCTACTTATAGTGGAGAAGGCTTCACCATTTTTTTAAACTTTTTTTGAGTAAAAAAACGGGGGAGCCCTTCCGAGGCGGGAGTCACCACACCAAAACATTCATTAATAGAACATAGGGTACATAGGGCGGGGAGCCCTCCCAAGGCTTCACCATTTTTTTAAACTTGAGATCTATGTTCTTATTTTGTTAAGTATGGGAGAAAGGGGGAGAGAAGGGTAGCATATTCTTATACTTGAGTTGTATCTACAAGATTTCTATCTGCGTCCATCATCTTCTACTCGTGGCTCCTCAACAAAAACAATCTCTGCATCGGATGTCTATCCGCAGATCATTGTGTGCCTATCCCAAACTCTCGAGATCTACATAGGGACAACCACTATATCGAGTGCCTATCCCCGTTCGTTGGGTTTCTATCCCCGACATCAGCATGAACTTTGTCTGCCTTGGATCATCTCAGATTTCTACTGCCCATCCACGACATGGCGGACCGATAATCCAAACTACTACTGCTATCATGCCAAACTACTGTGCAATATCAAAAATCCATAACCTCTCGATACTAATATATCGGCAATATATCACGTTATTTAAAACCCTGGGTGCAACATCACAGAAATTATGCATACAAGCAATCTCCTATTTCATCACTTCACTAAGCATGTGGAGGTCTGTCACTTCACTGGTGATCTCTTCTAGATAGGCTGTCTCTAGACATCTGGTGTTTCTTTTGCAGATTAGACAAAAAACAAATTCACCGAGCACTCCAAAGAGTTTGTGGTGTTGTGGCATAATGAACATGATGGATTTATGCTCTAGCTTGAGGGAGAGTGCTAGGATGTGACCATTTAAGTTAGGACTTTACTGCTACCCTTTTGAGGGTATTTGTGTATTTTACATTTGTTTGTGGTTAATCACAACCCTAACTTCTTTATACGATGAGGCCCAGAGCATGTTTGAGCTACAAAAGTGATGATATGTGATTCAATGTGTTTCTATGCATATATAGAAGTATGTATTAGGTAAATAAATAAATTAAGTAGTACAATGTCTAACCCTTGTCAAATGTTCCAAGGATCAAACCACGTGTATTAGAATTTGGATGCAGCCATGTTTAAGACATCAGTCCCTTCTAATATCTCGCCGTATTGGCTGGGCATGGCTGTTAAATTAATGTGGACTTATGTTGGAATAAAATTTCATTTTTTTCTAGATGTTGGATTTTTTTGTGTGCGGGTTGGTTCTGGGATGGGGGTTGTTTTTCATGTGTTGCTCAAATTTCAGTTGCAATATGCCCGACAAAGCAACACCAACACCCCTCATTTGAGATGGTATAGCCCAAGCATCTAGAAAAGGTTGAAAACCGTGTTTTTTTTCTGAGTGCAACTCATTATTTAGTTTCACTTGCCAACTCCTAAGATGTAACTTTTGATTTTTTTAAAAAATAATATCTAATTTTCTACTCTCGGTCTGGTTGGATGCGGTCAAAAATATTTCTATATGCATAATATTTGCTGTTCTTCTGCAAGAAAGTGCATCTTTCTTACCACTGTAATGCATTTTCCCCTTTGTTTTTCCCCAGGAGGAGAATCTATCGACAATGAACACTGATCCATTGTATTCTGCCTACCATTATTCACATCCTCCATTGGTGGAAAGGCTCGCCGCCCTCGACAAAGCTGTCAAAAAGGATTAAGAACTTCAGTAAGAAATAATACTACAGCTGACAATGGATGCAACAGAGGAACTATTCACATCGGGTAGATACTATACTTGAGTTAGCGTCATTATTTTCCGTTTTGGAAATATTCACATCGGGTGTATTGTATGTAGATTGTGAATTGTAAAGGAGATCCTCCACAGATTGTATTGATGACTGGTAGCCATCCTGCATAGATATTTGTAATGGCGATATTGTGAAGTTTCTTGTTTCAATAACATTTTGAACGTTTCTCATGCTCCCTTGTTTATTTTGCAGTTTGCATCTTGGAAAATTTACTCAGCGCAGATATTCTATTATGATTTTCACTTGCTATGATTTATAAGTTTTAGGATGCTCACAGACTTTTTTTTTATTCCTGAAATGGTGAGATAGCTTAAGACACCTCCTAAATTAAAGTTTTGGCAGTGAGAACTGGTTACAGTCGATTTAAGAAAAAAGCAGCGTTCTTTTCCGTTAGGAATGCATCAAGTTTCTAAAGTAGCGAAAATTTTACAAGGGCCTAAAAAATATAAGGATATGTGAGTAAAATCAGCACTTTAGTAGAATATGTAAACATATTGTATTTTAACTGAATATTGTAATGCACAACTATACAATGTAAAATACAAAACTGTCATTGTATTTTTTACTAAAACAAACATCAAAGTTGCGAGTTATAATACAAACTGTTCACGTATTTTACAAATTGATGGTGTTTTTTTAAAAAAGGGCGTCCTTCCTTAACTCATGAAAGATCATGTCTCATTTGAATTATCTCATATATATATAATCCTTTTTATCATTATAAAAAATATATATCTATAACTGTTTAAAAACAGATACAATATCATTCAGATTCATAGGAAGAAACTCGATCACAGACTCTTTTCCTGCAAAGTATGCTTGGAAACAGTTCTAATGCAAAAGACAGAAAATTACATATTTGTACAAGAGCAAATGTCCACTGAATGACGGGAGGATTTATCAGAAATGTCATTTACGGAGCGAAATTTAATTTCAAGTCTATGCTCCACCGCCTCAAAAGATAGGAAGAATGTATTTTCAAAATTGCTTAAATAAACCCCCTTCAGATGGAGGGTATAGCGCACACACGAACGCCCGCCCATCCGCCCGCCGTGTGTAAGGAATGTCACTGATCCGGGCCATTTAATTCAAATCCAACAACACCTTCAATTCTCACTTTTATTTTTTTATTTTTATTAAAATAAAAAAATAAAACTACAAATCCAATTCTATAAAATTATATATAGGAAATATAAAATGAATATAAGAATATAAATAGAATATATAAAAATATAAGAACGAAACTATAATAAAAAACTTATAATATATATATATATATATAAAGAATTAGTTCCAATAATTAGTTAAATTTCATCATGCATCATATTTAATATATATATATATATACGTAAATAAAATATATAAATAAAAATAAAATAAAAATAAAATAATGGAATCATTAGATTTTCTTCCCTTGTCTTAGAGTTCTATTTTCTTCCTAAATTTCTATTTTTCTTAATTGATTTGATTCGTTGAATTGTGAGAAACCCTTACACATAAAAATAAAAACTCATAGTTTCCATACCAAGATTGGAAACTTTGAACCTCTACTATAACTGATCCCCGCGGCTCTCTTCAGAAACAATAACAATAAAGGATAACGTATTAAAGGATAACGAACGTATTATCGAAATCGAAAGATTCGACAGACTAAATAAAATATATAAGGGTATTTTGGTCATCCTCATTTGCATTAATTATGTGTACCATTTAATATTTCAAAATACTAAATTTGACTGAATCAAATTTTGGTATTTTTCGCAATATCATATTTAAATAATATCCTATTTTTTGCTGGACGATATTACGCGAAGCATATGTTTGTATCCTCACGTGATTTTTTGTAGAATCCATAGTTCCTTTTGTAATATATATATATATATATATATATAGGGGGCCTTTCAAATAGGACGCAGTCCTTCCATTCCTAAGGAAGGCCGCCCCTTTTTTGTATAAAACAGGGCACTTTAGTAGAATACGTATATAGTTTGTATTATAGGTGCACGTTATAAATACAAAGCCGCATACAAAACTGCGCATTATAATACAAACATTAAAACTGCATATTATAATACAAAACTGTTTATAACGTGCGCCTATAATACAAACTATATACGTATTCTACTAAAGTGCCCTGTTTTATACAAAAAAGGGGCGGCCTTCCTTAGGAATGGAAGGACTGCGTCCTATTTGAAATAAATCCTATATATATATATATTTGTAGAATCTGTTGTTGATTCAAAATTCATAAGTTTGGAAAATGTATATGGTTCTTTGTAGAATACTATTCATATTAGCAATTAATTCATGATTTTTTGTAACGATTATATGGTTCTTTGTATAATAAATTTTATATTGTTCTTTGTAAAAATTCAGTAAACATTCACATTAAATCGATAAGTAAAATACAAATCAAATATTTATAATACTCATCAAAAAGATGTAATGTACATCCAAAATGTGTAATACACATCAATTATACAAGATATATAAAAAAATTACATTTCTCATTCGCACCAAATTATTTTGTAGAAATACATATCAGATATGTATAATACACTTCAAAACTGTATAATACACATCAATATTGTAAGTAACAAATGTATTTTAACTTAATGATTCCGTGCCACCCACTTCCGCCTTGCCGATGAAATCACGAATGACACCGTGAACTGCTCCATGTTGATGTTGAAGACGAAGATGAATGGGGCTAAGAATTTCAAATCGGCCATGCGTAGTTGTCCACATGAAGACGAAGATAACACTGTGAACTGCTCCATGTCAATGTCGAAGTTACGCCAAACTATTTTTACATATGGATCCCCCCGTGATGATGGTGGAGACGAAGATGAAAGAACATCTGGATCCCCCCTTGAGGAAGGAGAACGTCCTGCCGGTCATGTCGACGGTGAAGACGGAGACAAAGGTAACAAAGCGGTTGATGAGGCATGTGTGACGTCGGAAATGGTGGAGACAACGGAGACGAGGCATGTGATGTGCACATGGTGGAGAAGAGCGACGACGGAGATGGAGATGCACAACGTTCTCCTCCTCTTCTTCCCTATTTTTGTGCGTGTGCCTATTTTTGTGCTTGAAATTTCGAAATGAGTGGAAAGATTATGAGAGAGATTTATGAAGAGATATTTTAGGTTGTTACTTACTATATTTAGACAATGAATAATGATCAAAATAGGATTTTAGATAATTAAATAATAATAATAACAACACACCTCTAATGACAATCGTTGGATTAATTATGGATGCATGAGATCATTGGCCCTCCATAGAGATGAAAGGAGCATGTCCTATTTGAAAGATATCCTACATCTACATACATACATACATACATACATACATACATACATACATACATACATACATACATACATACATACATACATATATATATATATATATGATTTTTATCCAATGGGCACTATGCCCATTAGCGTCTTGGTGAGCATCAATTTTAGGTCATGCACGTGTATTATCAAATGGTGGCTACCTATTTCGAATGATGACGTTTTTGGAAGGATATTAATATGCAAGACGATTTAACAATAAATATTATTCCAATAATATCGTATCCTTAAAAAAAGATCATTTTGGAAAGAAAACGTTCAAATCAATGATTTCTTGCAGGAAATCGAGATCTAAATAGGACCATGTCCTATTTGAAAGATATCCTACATACACACACACACACACAAACACACACACACACACACAGACACACACACACACACAACCACACACACACACGCACACACGCACGCACGCACACACGCACACGCACACGCACACGTGCGCGCGCGCGTGCGCGCACACACACACACACCCACACCCACATACCCCCCCACCCCCCCACCCCCCCACACACACCCACCCACCCACCCACCCACCCACACACACACACACACACACACACCCAACACACACACACACGCACGCACGCACACACACATACACATATAAAAGATTTTTATCCAATGGGCACTATGCACATTAGCATCTTGGTGAGCACCAATTTTAGGCCATGCACATGTATTACCAAATGGGTGGCTACCTATTTCGAATGATGATGTTTTTGGAAGGATATTAATATGCAAGACGATTTAACATTAAGTATTATTCCAATTATATCGTATCCTTAAAAAAAGATCATTTTGGAAAGAAACCGTTCAAATCAATGATTTCTTGCAGGAAATCGAGATCTAAATACTCAGGTCAGTATTATATATACGATCGTGGATTAATTATGGATGCGTGATCGTTGGACTTCCATAGAGCTGAAAGGACCATGTCCTATTTGAAAGATATCCTATATATATATATGATTTTTATCCAATGGGCACTATGCCTATTAGCGTCTTGGTGAGCACCAATTTTAGGTCATGCATGTGTATTACCAAATGGGTGGCTACCTATTTCGAATGATGACGTTTTTGGAAGGATATTAATATGCAAGCCGATTTAACAATAAGTGTTATTCCAATTATATTGTATCGTTAGAAAAAGAAAGATCGTTTTGGAAAGAAAACGTTCAAATCAATGATTTCTTGCAGTAAATCGAGATCTAAATACTCAGGTCAGTAATATATATACAATAATAAAGTAAATGGTTGTTGCGAGATCAGTAATGTCCAAACAATGGTTTATAATTTATATTCATTTTATTATATGATACAAAATTCAGTAATATATATACACTGGTCAAGTAAGTGCTTGTTCTGAAGTCAATAAAACCATCACAAATTGTCATCAATTCCCATATGTACTATTACTTTGAACAGAATTAAGTAATTTAGAGACAATACTCAAGTAATGTGTGTGTCTGTGTG
This sequence comes from Ottelia alismoides, assembly GCA_037367405.1. Lineage (NCBI taxonomy): Eukaryota > Viridiplantae > Streptophyta > Magnoliopsida > Alismatales > Hydrocharitaceae > Ottelia > Ottelia alismoides. Next base: position 466,051 of record JAZKJV010005559.1, on the reverse strand, counting down.
TTTCGGGGGGGGGGGGGTTAAAATGGGGCTGTCCCATTAGGGCTAGCTAACTTAGCTCCCCCACGCTATTTCGCCCATTTTTTATTTTTTTGAAAAATTCTTCCATGGATTTTCATCAATATATCCCTATATTATGTCATTCAAATTTCACACGAAAGATATTCCTACGGCCTCCATCCACAATGGTCGTTTTTCGCTATTATGTTACCGTTAAAAAATGATTATTTGGATGGAGGCCTTAGGAGTCTTTGTTTCGCACGAAATTTGAATAGCATAATATAGGGATATAGTGATGAATATTCACAGAAGAATTTTTCAAAAAAATAAAAATGGACGAAATGGTGCAGGGGGACCCAAGTTAGCTCCCCCAAGGGGCAGCCCCATTGAACTCTATATATGCAGTTCTCAAGTAAATTTTTGTTGCGTGTTCAGTAATGTATATATCTGTGTCTTATATCACATACTCAGTAATATATATACAATTCTCAAGTAATTTCTATTATGAGATCAGTAATAATAAAATAAATGGTTATTAAGTCACGAACATTGTCCAAGTAAGAAAGTAACATATAATCATTAACATATTTGTCTTCTATATGATTAATATGGAAATAATACTTTAAAAAAGAAGTTATTAAATACGTGCACATAGAGAAAATGAATTAATGAAATAAATGGAATGCTTCGTTGACGAAAAAGGAAAAAATATTAAAGAAATTAATGCAATGCATATTACATACACAATGGTATTATTAATCATTTATTATGCTATTACTGATCTCGCAACACACATTTACTTGACCAATGTAAATATTATTAAATTCTGTACAACATAACTATTTGGATACAAATTATTGACCATTGTCTTGATATTACCGATCACACAACATGCATTAAATTGGCCAGAGTATATCTATTACTATCCTTCGTTCGAATATTAATCATCCGCATGAAATAATTTATTTGAATCTTTTTTCCAAAGCCACCTTTCCTTTTTTAAGGACACTGTATATTTGGAAATATAGTAATGTTAAATGCGTGTTGGTGGCCTATAATTAAAAATATAATTAATGTTAATACACGTGTATGACCTAAAATAGGTGCTCACTAAGACGCTAATGGGCATAGGAGCCATTGGATAAGACTTATATATATATATAGGAAAAAATGGGGCTGCCCCGCCCCATTTTCCGCATTTTTTTATTTTTTTATGAAAAATATCATCATGTATATTCATCTCTATATCCCTCTAATATGTCATTCGAATTTCGTCAGAAACATAGACTCATATGCCCTCCATCTAGAACAAGTAATTTAACGGTCTAAAGATTGTTGTAATCTACCTGTTCCGGATGGAGGGCATATGAGTCTCTATTTCTGACGAAATTCGGATGGTATATTGGAGGGATATACAGATAAATATACATTGTAAAATTTTTAAAAAATTACGAACAAATAGGGTGGGTCAACCATGTTGGCCTCCCACAAGGGCAGCTCCATCAAATCCATATATATATATATATAGGGGTTGATGGGGATGCCCCCTGGGGGCAGCCAACATGGCTGCCCCGCCCCATTTTGGGCAATTTTTTTTATTTTTTTAAAAAATATCGTCATGTATACTCATCTCTATATCCCTCCTACATGCCATTCGAATTTCGTCAGAAACAGAGACTCGTATGGCCTCCATCCAGACTGGGTCGATTTAAAAAATCCTGCGACCGTTAAAAAAATGACGTCGGGATGGAGGCCGTAGGAGTCTCTGTTTATGACAAAATTTGAATGACATATAGGAGGGATATAGGGATGAATATACATGGTGATATTTTCCCTAAAAATAAAAAAAAACTTTTGCTAAAAATGGGGTGGGGGCAGCCATGTTGGCTACCCCCAAGGGGCAGCCCCATTTTCCCCATATATATATATATATATATAAGGTAAAATGTGTATGCCCCCTAGGGGGAGCTAACTTAGCTCCCCCGCCCCTTTTCACATAATTTTTTTATTTATTTTGAAATCCAAACCGTGTAAATTCATTATTAAATCCATATATTATGTCACTCAAATTTCATGCGAAACAGAGACTCCTACGACCTCCATCCAAACGGGGTCGATTTAAAAAATCCTGTTACCGTTAAAAAATGACTGTCTGGATGGAGGTCGTAGGAGTCTCTGTTTCAGATGAAATTTTTATGACATAATATAGGGATATAGTGATGAATATTCACGGAAAAAATTTTCGGTGGGGGGAGCTAAGTTAGCTCCCCCTAGGGGGCAGCCCCATTTTCCTCATATATATATATATATAGGGTAAAATGGGACTGCCCCCTGGGGGCAGCCAACATGGCTGCCCCACCCCCTATTTTCGTCGTTTTTTTATTTTTTTTTGAAAGATAAAACCATGTATATTCATCCCTATATCCCTCCTACATGTCGTTCAAATTTCGTCAGAAACAGAAACTCCTACGGCCTCCATCGAGATGGTGTCGATTTAAAAAATTCTGTTACCGTTAAAAAAATGACTGTCTAGATGGAGGCCATAGGAGTCTCTGTTTCCGACGAAATTCGAATAGCACGTAGGAGGGATATAGAGATGAATATACACGGCGACATTTTTTGAAAAAAAATAAAAAAACGTCGAAAATAGGGGGCAACCCCATTAACCTCATATATATATAGGGGTTGATGGGGCTGCCCCCTGGGGGTAGCCAACATGGCTGCCCCGCCCCATTTTTTGGCATATTTTTTATTTGTTTTGAAAAATATCGTAATGTATATTCATCCCTATATCCCTCCTATATGCCATTCGAATTTCGTCAGAAACAGAGACTCCTACGGCCTTCATCCGGACAGAGTCGATTTAAAAAATCCTGCGACCGGTAAAAAAATGGCATATAAATGGAGGTTGTAGGAGTCTCTGTTTATGACGAAATTGGAATGTCATATAGGAGGGATATAGGGATGAATATACATGGTTTTATTTTTCCAAAAAAATAAAAAAATTGCCAAAAAATGAGGTGGGGGCAGCCATGTTGGCTACCCCTAGGGGGCAGCCCTATTTTTCCCATATATATATATATATATATATATGGGTAAATAAATAAATATATATATATATATGTAGGTATATGTATATATATAGGGTAAAATGGGGCTGCCCCCTGGGAGTAGCCAACTTGGCTACTCACACCCCTATTTTTCCCTCATTTTTTTATTTCTTTGGAAAATAAAAATTTGTGTATTCATCACTATATCCCTCTAACATTCTATTAAAATTTCGTGAGAAACAGAGACTCCTAGGCCCTCCATCTATACGTCATTTTTTTAACGGTCGCAGGATTCTTTAAATCGACCCTGTTTGGATGGAGGTCGTACGAGTCTCTGTTTCTGACGAAATTTTAATAGAATGTTAGAGGGATATAATGACGAATTTACAAATTTTTTTCCAAAGAAATAAAAAAATGAAGGAAAAATAGGGGTGGGAGTAGCCAAGTTGGCTACTCCCAGGGGCAGCCCCATTTAACCCATATATATGGGAAAAATGGGGCTGCCCCCATTGCCCCCGCCCCATTTTTCAGTGTTTTTTTATTTATTTTTTTGAAAAATAAAATCATGTATATTCATCCAAATATCCCTCCTATATGCCATTCGAATTTCGTTAGAAACAGAGACTCCTACGGCCTCCATCTCGATGGTATCGATTTAAAAAAATCCTGTTACCGTTAAAAAATTACTGTCCGGATGGAGGCCATAGGGGTCTCTGTTTCTGACGAAATTCGAATGGTATATAGGAGAGATATAGGGATGAATGTACATGATGTTATTTTTCAAAAAAAATAAAAAAATTTGCCCAAATAAGGCGGGGGCAGCCATGTTGGCTGCCCCCACATATGACCATATATATATGGGAATAAGGAGGCTGCACCCGGTGGTGCAGCCAAGAGGCTGCACCCACCCTCCTGGCTGTCCGATGGTGGAGATCAACGGCGCAGATCAGGAGGCGTGGATGGGGGGCGCATATGGGGGGCGCGCATCTATGTTGGGCCGTTGATCTCCACCATCGGACGGCCAGGAGGGTGGGTGCAGCCACTTGGCTGCACCACCGGGTGCAGCCTCCTTATTCCCTATATATATATATATATATATATATATATATATATAGGGCCCTTCCAATGAGGTGCACCTTTCCTGGGTGCATGGAAAGCCCATCACGAGATCCGTTTGATCTCGATCTAATGGTTCTTCATCCAAAAGGGTATTTTAGTCCATACATTTTCGTTTGAAATTTGAATTTAATTTTGAATTTGAAATTTATTTCGTCTTTGTATTTTTCCATTTTTAACGCGTCTGATTTGGTATTTTTTGTTGCCTTTTAGTTAATGAAGCTTCGCCAATGTGGTAGCATTTTCGCGCAATGCAGAATAGCATATCTCTTTGTAAAATAACCGTTGATATTGTAGAACTGTGTCCTGCATTGTAAAATAAAATCACAATTAGTAATAGTTATATTATTATAATTGTAATTTTGATAATACTATTGTAAAAGTTCATGCACGTTTTGTAAAAATCTGTATGGAGATTGTAAATCCACACCAACAATTATATACCTTTTTCACAAAAATGTATGGTACTTTCGCGCCCTGCAAAATGCCAAGCATTTTTGTAAAATTCGAATCCACGTTGTAAATTTGCATCCTGTATTGTAGAATAAGATCACTGTTAGTAATACAATTATGGTTGTAATTGTAAATTTGGTAATGTCTTTGTAAAAGAAGGTCTCATATATGTAGGAAATATATTTGTATTTGTAAATTCTGTTCTGAGATTGTAAAATCCCCCTCTCGGACATATATCTGAGTCTCATAAATAGTTTTTGCCATATCACAGAATATAAATAAATGTAAAAAAATAGACAGAAATTTGTAAAAAAAAGATATGATATTGTAAAATACGATCTAAGATTGTAAAACAATACTCAATATTGCAAAAAAGGATCTCTTATTGTAAAAAACTGGGCACGCCATCCATCTCCAGCATCCTTACTCTACCCGCACCTCCTCCGCCCTTCTCCTCTATGACCCACCTCCTCCATGCACGTCCTCCTCCGCCCACACACCTCCATTCACGCTCTCCTTCAACCTTCTCATCCATGATCCACCTCCTCCACGCATAGCCATCACCCCCACAAAATGTAAAAAAAAACATACTAAAATTTGTAAAAAAATGATATGATATTGTAAAATACGACCTGAGATTGTAAACAAATACTCGATATTGCAAAAAAGGATCTGTTATTGTAAAAAACTGGGCACGCCATCCATCTCCAGCATCCTTACTCTACCCGCACCTCCTCCGCCCTTCTTCTCCACGACCCACCTCCTCCATGCATGTCCTCCTCCGCCCACACACCTCCATTCACGCTCTCCTTCAACCTTCTCCTCCATGATCCACCTCCTCCACGCATAGCCATCACCCCCACACGACGCTACCATTATTAGATACAAAAAACAACCTTGGAAAACACGATCACCGGCCACCGTAGAGCAGCGCGCTGCATCCACCGTCTTGAACGCCATCATCGACGAGCAGCAACCTCCTCCCCTCATGCCGCTGTCGAGAGAGAGAGAGAGATGGAGGAGAGAAATTCGCGCGGCAATCGAGATCAAGATCGAGAGAGACGATGGGAGAGAGAGGAAGAGAGAGAGAGAGAGGAAAGAGGAGATAATTGTGGAGATATTTGTTGCATTCTAAATTTAGAATATGGTAAAATGACCATAATGGGTTTTTCAACATTAAAGATATATTAATAACGAGCCATTAATGACAACCATTGGATTGATTGCGTATGGCTAGGATGAGGGGCTTTCCATGCACCCAGGAAAGGTGCACCTCATTGGAAATATTTCCTATATATATATATATATGGAAAAAATGGGGCTGCCTCCGCCCCATTTTTCGGTGTTTTTTTTATTTTTTTTGAAAAATAAAACCATGTATATTCATCCATATATCCCTCCTATATACCATTCGAATTTCGTCAGAAACAGAGACTCCTACGGCCTCCATCTCGATGGTATCGATTTAAAAAAATCCTGTTACCGTTAAAAAATTACTGTCCGGATGGAGGCCGTAGGAGTCTCTGTTTCTGACGAAATTCGAATGGTATATAGGAGGGATATAGGGATGAAAGTACATGGTGTTATTTTTCAAAAAAAATAAAAAAATTTGCCCAAATAAGGTGGGGGCAGCCACATATGACCCTATATATATATATATATATATATATATATATATATATATATATATATATATATGGAAAAATGGGGCTGCCCCCGCCCCATTTTTCGGCTTTTTTTTATTTTTTTTGAAAAATAAAACCATGTATACTCATCCATATATCCCTCCTATATGCCATTCGAATTTCATTAGAAACAGAGACTCCTACGGCCTCCATCTCGATGGTATCGATTTAAAAAAATCCTGTTACCGTTAAAAAATTACTATCCGGATGGAGGCCGTAGGAGTCTCTGTTTCTGACGAAATTCGAATTGTATATAGGAGGGATATGGGGATGAATGTACATGGTGTTATTTTAAAATAAATAAATAAATAACGCCGAAAATGGGGTGGGGGCAGCTATAGTCGCTGCCCCCAGGGGGCATCCCCATTTTTCCACATATATATATATGGGTTAAATGGAGCTGCCTTGGGAGTAGCCAACTTGGCTACTCCCACCCCTATTTTTCCCTCATTTTTTTATTTCTTTGAAAAATAAAAATTTGTAAATTCATCATTATATCCCTCTAACATTCTATTAACATCCTATTAATGAGCTAACTTTCCTCATGCTCTAACAGGTTTTCGCTCTCATCGGATCACTCCTCTCTCTCTCTCTCTATATATATATGATTTTTATCCAATGCGCACATGGCTCATTAGCGTTTCGTTGAGCACCATTTGTTGACCAAACACATTACCAATTGAGTGGTTACCTATTTCGAAGGATGTTGTTTTTAGAAGGAGATTAATATGCAAAGCGATTCAATAATAAGCGGTATTCCAATTATATCGCGTCCTAAAAAATAGGAAGATCATTTTGGAAAAAAATATTCGAATCGATGATTTTTTGCAGAAAATCGAGATCCAAATGCTCATGTCAGTAATATATATACAATAATCAAGTAAATCGTTGTTGCGAGATCAGTAATATCCAAACAACAGTCAATAATTTACATTCATTTTATTATATGGTGTAGAATTCAGTAATATATACACAATGGTCAAGTAAGTGCTTGTTGTGAAGTCAGTAAAAGCATAACAAATGGTCAGTAATTTCTATATGTATTATTACTTTGAATAGAATTCAGTAATTTAGAGATAATACTCACGTAAATGCTTGTTGCGAGATCAGTAATATCCAAACAACGATCAATAATTTACATTCATTTTATTACATGGTGCAGAATTCAGTAATATATACACAATGGACAAGGAAGTGCTTGTTGTGAAGTCAGTAAAGTCATAACAAATTGTCAGTAATTTCCATATGTTTTATTACTTCGAACAGAATTCAGTAATTTAGAGATGAGACTCAGGTAATATATATACAGTTATCAAGTAAGTTATTGTTTGTGTTCGGTAATGTATATATCTAGTCTTATATCACATGTTCAGTAATATGTGTACGATTCTCAAGTAATAGCTACTATGAGATCAGTAATAACAAAGTAATGGTCAGTAAGTCATGGGCATTGCTCAAGTAAGAAAGTAACTATTTGTTAATGCAATGCACATTACATACACAATGGTATTTCTAATCATTTGTTATATTATTACTGATCTCACAACACACATTTACTTGATCATTTTATACATATTACTAAATTCTGTATAATGTAATAATTTGGATGTAAATTACTGATCATTGTCTTGATATTACCGATCACACAACAAGAATTTACTTGACCGAATTATTTTTATTACTGTCATAGAGTTTGGATCCTTAATCATCCGCGTGGAATCATTTATTTGAATCGTTTCTTTCCAAAACCGTCTTCCAATTTTTAAGGACGTTGTATAATAGGAAATATAGGATTTTTTAAAATACGTGGTAGCCTATAATTAGAAATATAGTTATTGTTAATACACGTGCATGGCACAGAATGGGTGCTCATCGAAACGTTAATGGGCACCGGACTCATTGGATAAGCCCTCTCTCTCTCTCTATATATATATATAGAGAGAGAGAGAGGAGTGATCCTATGAGAGCAAAAAATTGTGAGAGTATGAGAGGAATGATTCTGGACCACATGATCATGTTTTCTCTCCTGATCTTCTCTCTCATGAGAGAATCATGTGGTCCAGAATCATCCCTCCCATGCTCTCACAACTTTTTTCTCTCATAGGATCACTCCTCGTATATATATATATATATATATATATAGAGGAGATATTTCCAATGAGGTGCACCTTTCCTGGGTACATGGAAAGCCCGCCATCCTAACCATCAATAGTCAATCTGATGGTTATCATTAATAGCTCGTTATCTATATTTTTTAAATATCGAAAAACCCATTATGGTCATTTTGGTATATTCTATATTTAGAATGCAACAAAATATCTCCTAAATTATCTCACATCTCTCTCTCTCTCCTGTCTCTCTCTCGAGGACGACTCTCTCTCGACGGCGACTCTCTCTCCTGTCTCTCTCTCGACGACGGCATGTGGGAGGAGGCTGCTCCGACGTCCTCCATCGCCTCCCCAACAGATCACGTTCACCTACGTCGCGAAGATCATCAATGACGGCATGTGGGAGGAGGTTGGTCGATCCACAGGTTCAAACGTCGGAGATCGTGCTGGTAGATGTAAAGGTAAGCGGGTAGGGGAGGTGAAGGTTGAAGGAGTGCGTGAATGGAGGTATGTGGGCGGAGGAGGACGTGCATGGAGGAGGTGGGTCGTGGAGGAGAAGGGCAGAGGAGGTGCTGGTAGAGAGGATGCTAAAGATGGAGGGCGCGCCCAGATTTTTACAATATAATGACTTATTTTACAATCTCGAGTTTTTTTTTACAATCGCAGATCGTATTTTACAATAGCATATCATCTTTTTACAAATTTCAGACTGTTTTTTTACATTTATACGCGTGGAGGAGGTGGATCATGGAGGAGACGGTTGAAGGAGTACGTGAATGGAGGTGTGTGGACGGAGGAGGACGTGCATGGAGGAGGTGGGTCGTGGAGGAGAAGGGTGGAGGAGGTGCGGGTAGAGAGGATGCTGGAGATGGAGGGCGTGCCCAGGTTTTTACAATATAATGACCTATTTTGCAATCTCGAGTGTTTTTTTACAATCCCAGATCGTATTTTACAATATAAATGACCTATTTTGCAATCTCAGACTGTTTTGCAATCTCGAGTTTTTTTTACAATCTCAGATCATATTTTACAATTGCATATCATTTTTTACTAACTGTGATCTTATTATACAATGCAGGATGCAAAGTTACAACAGGGATTCGAATTTTACAAAGATGCTTGGCATTTGTGAAAAACGCACATAATAGGATCTGATGGATTTACAATCTTCATACAGATTTTACAAAACATCCATGATCTTTTACAATAGTGTTATCAAAATTATAATTATTATAATATAAATATTACTAATTGTGATTTTATTTTACAATGCAGGATGCAGTATACAATATCAAGCGAAATTTTACAAAAAAACCTGGTATTCTACATTGCGCGAAAATGCTACCATGTTGGCGAAAATTCAGTAACTAAAAGGCAACAAAAAATACCAAATCAGACACACTAAAAATGGAAAAAATATAAAGACGAAATAAATTTCAAATTCGAAATTAAATTCAAATTTAAAACGAAAATGTATGGACTAAAATACCCTTTTGGATGAAGAATCGCTAGATCGAGATCTAACGGATCTCGTGATGGGCTTTCCATACACCCAGGAAAGGTGCACCTCATTGGAAGGGCCCTATATATATATATAGGGTGCACTTGAATTGAGGTGGCACCTTTCCTTGATTAAGGAAAGGTTTCATCTTAGGCCGTGGGATGAAGAGTGAACGAAGGAGATTGAACACATCATTGCGTCAAAATCTTGGTTGAATTAAAGCACCGTATTTTGAAATAATCTGTTATGATAATACAAAATATTGTGCTATTTTACGTCTTCATGTCATATTTTACAGCATATTATCTACCGTTTATACGGAAAAAAGCCTAAAAGACGGTGACATATTGCGTTTATTTAAAAGAATTTTACACATATTAAGTAAAAAAAATTACATTCGGTTACGTAATAAAATACGAAATTGATAAAGACATTGCAAACTCTCCTATACGCATATACAAAATGTGAAATTTAGATATAAGGAAATGGAAATATGAATTACGTTATATATCTATAATTTACAAAATACAAACGAGAATTACAAATTTGAATTATATTTTACAATGATATTATGATAACTGGAGAACATTTTTTACATACTTTTAAACAAGTTTACCAACAATTATCATATTTTACGTATAAATTGTATATTTTACTAAAGGCTACTATATTCTGTTAATGTATATCTCAATTAATATATGTACGTTACGTATACGTATGTATATTTATTTTTTCAGAATCTTGATATCACATATAATTACAATTGTATAATAATATATTACAAATGAACAATTTATTTTACAAGAATTGAGGGTATTTTACTGAGATATTCTAACATTTTGCATTAAATAATTGACAATGTCGCCACTATTTTACATTACTAGTTTATATTTTACAAAACCATGTTATATTTTACAGCTTTGTCTTCTATTCTACAATTTGAAATCTCTCTTGGTTTGATATTCTCGATTCTACATATAAAATGAGAAGATATACATGGTAACTGCTCTCATGTTGATATTTGTATTATATAACATTTTAAAATTTTATCTTTGTAATTTTTGTTGCTTTCAAAAGAGAACATAAGCAGTGATAAATAAACAATGTATGTTTTCCTGTTTAAAGGATTTGAAAAATTAAATTAGTGATTCTATATACAACAGGAAAAATTGCTAGAGAATGAGATTGCAGATGCTATGAATAATTTATTGCGAGAAACACATGTTTGATTCAAAGAATCAAAAGCTCAACGCAAAAATGAATCTTTAAATTTAAATTGTGCATAAAGATTGATGAAAACATATATTGGAATTTGGAACAAATGCAAATATGAAGAAGAATAAACATAGTGTGTAGATGAAGATAAAATACTGACCTGTATAGACGTAGAGATGATTAAAGCAGAAATGAATTTCAAAAGCAAAAACTAGCTAACAATGGGTTGAAGAGCAAAGGAAAAAAAGGAAATGAAGTTTTCAATAATTAATTAATTACTAAATTAATGATTAATCATTGATTAAGTTAAATCAATTTGAAATTTAAAAATTCAAATTCTTTCTATTTTTAGTCTAAACCGAAAACAAGCTCCTGTTTAATTTCCAAAAAATACAACATTACCAATAAATCACAAATAGAGATCTATGAAATAAATGAAATCAAATTAAGGAAAGTAAAATATGAAGTATATTCATACAATAAAGAAACAAAAAAACCTAATTTGAAATTAAGCAAGAAAAAGTTACCGCATAAGGGCGACGACGGCAAGGCAGGCGATCTTCTAGCGATTCGATTGAGGAGAGAGTCTCCACTCGAGAAATCGCTTTCTAAGGAGAAAAGAAGGACATCAGGAGACGATGGAGGAGATGCAATCAAACTTGGTTGAACCAACGAGGGTACGGGATGAAGACTCAGATCAGTATAGTGGGGGTACAATGATGGAACTCCAATCCATCGGCCGAAGCAACAAATCAAAAGTAAGTATATTTTCAAATTTTAACGACTATTTTAACAATTCAGACAAATAATATCTCTGGTAAATGGTATGAACAGAAGGAACAAAACTACCAGTTATCAAAACAAAGGAATTCGATGTTGATAAGGATGCTCTGAAGCTTATTGATGATTTTGGAAGTAAGAAGATTTATGTTTACTTAAATATAAATTACGTTTTTTATTTGTATGAATAAAATCATTGATTATTGCAAACACAAATATATTTTATTCCTCTTCTTTTAGGCAAAGGTTATGTACAACACATGTGCTACATTGAACATTTTGTTCAGTTCATTGATAACCATAGACCACGCCCAAACAACAAGCACTACTGTCAAGACGGCTTTGGGAAAATAATTAACATTAGCCATGTTAAAATACAAAGAAAAACCTTCAATGGTTGGTTGAATAATACCAAGGAGGCAGAAATTTCAGATTTGGGAATAAGGTAGTGAGTTTAAGTGATGAAGAAGTTGGAGCAATTTTGGGTCTGCCAAGCTCTGGATTCTCAATAACAGTGAGAGGAAGACACCTTCAATGGAAATCTTTTATATCTCACAAAATGTTTGAAGAAGAAATGATTTTCAATAGAAGGAAGTTGAACAACATTCTCGAGAACTACTACAATAGAGATGATGACAACTCGGTCTCTATTTATGTTACATGCTTGATACTTTTGATGTTTGCCACATTCCTTTTCCCAGACAGTTCTTATTCTTTTCCGAAAGATTTGTTACACTATGTAGAATCACTTGAAGATACAAGATACTTTAACTGGTCTGGTGCTGTAGCAAGGATGATACTATTCAACATGGATGACGTTATGAGTAGAGTTCAGAAGAAAAGAGCAGGTTCATCAAGGGTAACACTTGGTTACCTTACAGGATGTGTTGCCTGCTTATATGTGAGTACTTTGAAAATATTTTTTATTATATGATAAAAAACATAAATATTAATAACACCAATGTATCAGGTATGGATGATGGAATACTGCTGCAAAAACCTTGTGGTCAGCAGAGATCTTAGGCCACGAATAAGGAAATGGGCTGGACCAATCAAAGGAGTTTCGAGAGCATTGGTTTCAATAAGTTGTGATCAAGTAAGCCTTGTTGAGATGATTAATAATATACTGAATGACTCGTAATTTCATTTTCTTTCCAATACTAAATTATCTTGTTTATATAGATATTGCCTGCTTAGCAACTTCAAAAAAATGAAATTGTAAAGATAGGAGCAGACGAGTATGTCTTTCCTTTTGAGAAGTTTACAATTGATGGTTTTGCTGTTAGAAGACCAGAAATTTTGATCATAACCGCAATCCCAGTACCACAGGATGCTTTAAAAAAGAAAGGAAAGCAACAGCTAGAAGAAATGAGTGACCAAGAAAAAGATGCTTGTGTTTCAAGTGCAGACATTGTAAAAAAAAGAAACAAAAAACATGTATGTGTGATGCATTTTCCATTGAGATAGAAGAGCTGAAAGAGAAACCAAAGCAATAAGTGAAACATATAGGGAAAAAGTTGAAGAACATACCAGAATAAATTCAGAATTGAAGAAGGAGAATGATAGGTTGACAACTGAGATTAAGGAGCTGAAGGAAAAAATAAAAATGGTTCCTGATCATGATATGATTGATCTTGGTCATAAAGCATTGGAATCAGAAGAAACGTTGGAGAATAAATCTGCAAATAAAGATGAAGGTGACATTGATGACAATGACCAAGACATGGATGCAATAACACGAAATGAATCTGATGTCAATGTAGGAGATTTGGAACCTAGTGACTCAGATATCGGAGAAAAACTTCAGAATTTAATTTCTGAAATCTGTGATGAAGATCCACTTTATCAATCTCAAGATACAACAAAAAAGATTCACCTCTCAAGAGTGACATGCCTTCTTTCAATCTGAACATTGGTGACAATTCAAAATCAGAAAATGTGAACACACAACCTACTACAAAGAGAAGAAAGAGGAAAAAGTCACTGTACAACAGAGCTCAATAATAAAAAGATTGAAACAAAGAAGAGAAGCAAAAAAAATGGTAGAAGAAGTAGAGAAGCAAGGGAAAGAAGAAATTGGAAAACAAGAGGATGACACATCCAGTGAGGTAAGCCATAAAAAATAAAACAAATTCTTTTGTATCATTGATTACAAGTGTCGTATAATGTATATTTTCAATACTGTTCACACAACTCTGTATATTCTATATGATAATGATATTAATTGTTTCTAACCATGTCTATAACTGATTGAATAAGAATCAGTATCTCTGCGATCTAGTAACCGATTTCATTGGTTACGAAAAAGTATCAGAAGAGACAAAGAAAACGATCCAAGAATTTCTTCGTGATCCTGCCGACAAGTAAGTAATTTTCCACAAATTTCAGCTTTTATATGTAAAAATCTTTAACTTTAGATATATAATATTAATTAAATAAAATTCCACAGATTGAATGCCACATACTTCACTCCGAGAAATCGGAGTTGTAAAGGAAGAGATATTCATAACTTCTTGTACGAAAGAATGATCGAGGATACGGTACGTATATTTATAATATTTACCTTTTTATATTTGGTTATGCCTAAATTGTTTTTGATATTGTAGATAATCGACATGTTTATGGATGTGCTGCAACATAAAAAGAGCACAACTAATGATCATGTCCCATTTGTATTCACACCAATATTTCAAATGGTGAGATTATGATTACTGATATAATTAATATCAAATATATTTAATCATCATAATTTAGTATTATTACTTGTATTTTTACAGCAATATCTTGTGAACCTGGTGGTTAATGCTACAGAAAGTGAATTTGATAAGCTCGAGGAGCTTTACAATGAAGGATTATTCATGCTAGAGTTGGAGAAAATCTTCACTGTTATCCACACAAGAAACCATTGGTATCTTCTTGTTACCGATTTTAAAGCAAGAAAGTTCCTTTCATACAATTCTATGAAAGGATCAAAATTCCATAAGAAGGATGTTTTGAAATGGGTATGAGATAATTAAAGTTTAGATTTTATTAAAATTCTTGATTCACTGTTAATAATATTCTTTTTTAATTACATGTCAGCATGGCTGGATCTCTGAGTACTTCATGGACAACATTCCAGATGATTGCCTTGCAGGTTGAGAGATCATTTACGTGCAAGATTGCCCGCAACAACCTTCACAGAGTCTGGATTGTGGGATTTACGTGATGAAGATGATGGAGTACCTATGTGAAGGAAGGGCGTTGGACTTCAGCTACGATGATATTGACAGATTCAGATCTGAAATAGCTTCGTTGTTGTTAACGTGTGGACACATAGAGAACTCGGCGACACAATGATAAAGCTAGAAGACATATTAAACACAGATCTTAGAGTTTTTTTCATTTTAAGTCAGAACTATGTACTGTTTAATTGTCTTAAATTGTGTATGTTTCCACAGTTTCTGTTTAAAACTTCTTTAGAACCAAACATTTCATTTAAATATGACGAGTAATCTATGTTTGCATTGACTATATGTTACATGTTGTAGTCAATATATTCATGAATGACAGGAAGACATAAGATACATTATAATACTCGATAACTAAAGTACATTGTGGTTATGTTAGAGTTTCCAATTGACATCCCAATGATTACAATTTGTTTGTTATTACTCATGATGATATAGACTTGTATTTGCAGATAGGATCAAAATATTGACAGGAATAATGTAGCTAATTGTATTATATTGAAAATATTTGTAAACTATAGTACCAATACGTAAACTATTATTCCTATATGTAAAATAGTAAATTTATTCGTAAAAAGGTCTAAGATATATTATAATGATCGATAACTACACAACATTCTGGTTGTGTTAAAGTTTTCGAATGATTGAAAATCTTCTTCTACTTTAAAGATACACATCCCGATGAATACTAACAGTTTATTATTACTCATACTGATTTATACTTGTATTTGCGCATAACTTCACAATTATGATACAAATAATGTTGTTAATTGTAACATAATGAAACTTTCTGTAAATTACGGTTAAAATTCGTAAAATTATATCATTGTATGTAAAATATTGATCTTATTTGTAAAAATTATAAGATGTATTTCAATGCTCGATAACTAATGACTTTCTGGATAGATTAAAGTTTTACAATGATCGAAAAACTTCTTATACTTTAAAGCTTAACATCACGATGATGGGTGCACGATGATTACTAATTGTTTGTTATTCTTCAAATCATGTGCATATTTCTAAAATAATGAAAATTTACGTAAAGTATTGCAATTCGTTATTGAGGAAACAATTATGGTAACAATTGCAATCTTTCAGACAATAATCTAGTCGTAAAATAATGAAACTTTCAGAAAATTACAACCTTTCATCAAAGAACCTTTCGGAAATTGCAATCTTTCTGTCAAGACAATAGTTGTAAAATAATGAAACTTTATGTAAATTATGTTAACGATTTGTAAAATAATAACATGATATGTAAAATATTGATAATATTTGTAAACAGTATGAGATATATTGCAATGCTCGATATCTAATCGACTTCCTTGTTAGATTAGAGGTTTCCAATGATACAAAAACTTCTTATACTTTAAAGGTTAACATCACGATGATGGGTGCATGATGATTACTAATTGTTTGTTATTCTTCATTATTACATATCATGTACAAGTTTCTAAAATAATGAAAATTTACGTAAAGAATTAGAATTCGTTATTATGGTAACAATTATGTTAACAATTGCAATCTTTCAACCAATAATGTAGTTGTAATTATGGATGCACGATGATTACTAATTGATTGTTATTCTTCATTATTAATTTATAATCAACTTTATAATAAACTGGCTTACGGAAATGTGTAAACTTTATAATCAAAGCTCTGAAATACTCTATGTTATGATAATACCAAGGGATACATCTGATCTGAAACAACATAAATAACACATTGTTTGAATTCTACAAAAAAATGAACAAAGAACAATAAGCAACAAAAATACATAAAAATAAATAATCTAAGTCTGATAAGCATCCAAACGTCAAAGCTCATTTGCAGCCAAGAATCTTTCAGAAGATTGCAAACCTGCAAAAACAAACAGAATGAAAAGGAAAATAATAAGCAATATTAAAATGATTTATATGAGATGTATAAAATGTTGCAACAAAATATATACTCTTACTTTGTAAGAATCTGATCAAATCACTTTAATTTCGTTCATCTTCAACTGCACAATAAAACACAAAGATTAGTGAACAAAAAAACATATCTATAAACAACGAATGTTAAATATTTACCATGAATCGCAGATATGTTATTAGGACAATTCCTAGAATCGTGTCCAACATTGTATTTGAGGCAAGATTTGCATTGTCGGCCTCTGTTTCTTCTCATTTCAGATTCCGATCTAATACGATTGCCAACGCCCTTAGGTCTACCACCGCGACCACTTCCTTTCGTTCTAGCAACATTAGGTTCTTTAACAGCTGGTTTAGTAATCATATCTGGAACATTTGTATTGTTAACTGTTGTAGAACTCGAAGAAGGTTTGTTACTTATCATGCGATCAATGTTGCTACATAAATCACTTAATCTTTCTTTGGCAAATAAGAATATATCCTCATCCTGTTCAACCGAAGCTGAAATAATATGCGAACACAATTGATTTATCTGAGACGACCTTTCTTGGTGTGCAACTTTCACATAAATAGGATAATTTCCTGATTTTTTAATGGTTCTTGTCCACCTTTTCAATATATATTCCTCATTCAAACGCTCCATATTCTGTATCTTCAATACTGCAAGTATGTGCCTACATGGATATCCAAAGAATTGCATATTCTTGCATTCACAAACAAGAAAGTCATTTTCCGTTGACGATGAAACACATAATTCTTCATCAGACTTCCCAATATATGACACAAAATATTGACAGTAATCCAGTGAGTTCAGATGAGTTCGAACATTAAGTTCCTTCACTTCGTTCAATTCATATCGAAATTTGTAAAATATGAACTTGGTGTCTATACGAACCATCTGTACCTCCATCTTCCATTTGAAGTTTGATTTTGGAGTGTAAACATCACCAATGTTATCCATGTCATTCTCTCTTTCCCTGCGTCGTTGAATTGCACTTTGAAATCTACAGACAAATTCTAGCAAGGAGTTCTGTTTAGTGATGTGATGTTGCAAAAATGCATTCATGCTTTCACTCCTCTGTGTACTGCGCTGACCAGCCCAAAAAATAATCCTTAAGATATAAACTAATCCATTTAAATCTGATACTATACTTCTCATTCAACCAGACATTAGATGATAGATCATACTGATCAATTATCTTGCACAACCTTGCTCAAATTCCCTTATAGTTATACTTTTCCATACAACTATGGAAAACGCAGATAGAACTTCATTTATATCTTTAATCTTTCCAAGCTTACTTTTAAGCTTGGCCATTATATGCCAAGTGCAGAATTTATGAACAGTATGTGGGAAGCATATCCTAACAGTTGCACAGATTGCCGGATCTTCATCTGTGATTATAGATACTGGATGTTTGCTCATTACTTCTAGAAATCTCTCAAATAACCACGAGAATGACTCGGTTGTCTCCCTGCTCATGAACGAATTCCCAAAGAAGATTGTGTAACCGTGATGGTTAACACCACAAAAAGATCCAAATACCAGGATGTATTCATTGGTCCTATATGTTGTGTCGAACGATATTGTATCACCGAATAATTTGTAATCCTCAATGGAGGCACTATCAATCCATATACACTGAGTAAGCCTGTTATCATCATCGGTTGTGTAAGCATAGTAAAAATCAGGGGTATTGGCCTTACAACTTTTAAAATGTTCAATTAGAAGGTGCACATCCATCCCAATACGTTGTTTTTTCTCCTTTCTGTTCAAGTTATAAATATCTCGAACAATACTACCAACTTGACCATTGGACATGTTTATGAAAGCTGACTGCTTGGATACAGGTATGTTTACATCATTCATTGACTTCACAAGCATTTTTGTGGCTTTTGAAAAACGTCTATTTGGTCTGAGGTATCTGCGTTTAGATGGAGAAACAAGATTGTGATTGTGATAAGGTTCAAAATTCGATACAAACCAATCATTGAGATCAGGCCTATATGAGACATACATGAAAACTTTGCACCCAGTCCTTGATATGCCAACACGGCGCTCCTCCTTATAAAAAATACATTCATCACTCTCATCAATTCTTGCATTGTCCACTGACATTGTTTTATCTGTATTTTTAGAAAACCCCTCTTTCCAACAAACAAAAGATTTAAATATAATTTTGCGCTCCTTGGAAATCTTATCTTTACCAACTCTAGAGCTTGCTTTCCTAACATTGAATCCAATCTCAGTTGCATATGCCTCATAAAATTTAAATGCATCTTCAATAGATAGAAATATTTGGCCAATATGCGGTGTGATACCATTGACAGGGTCACTGATAGAGCAGTTATCTGAAATTCATTAGAAATATGGTTGCAAAAATTAGTTATTTTTAATTCAATGTACTACCTATAAATGTAAAATAATGACATAAAATGTAAACTGATGCACGTATATGTAATTTATCGGATAATGGACTGGAGATGGCACTATTTGGACAATATTACATCGAATCGTATAATGTAAAATGATGATCAAGATTGTAAATTATAGTTCATTAATGTAAAATAATGAACTATACCACCAAATATACATAATTTACGTAATTTGAAAAAAAAATTTAGCAATAACATATAAATGAACAAAGGCATGTATTACTTTGAAACATCTGTGTAGTTCAGCATACCTGGTTGATGTAAATTATCATCAACTCATGCCCCGAGTCCAATAACTTCACCCTCTCCGTCAGATAACTGGAGATAATAAATATAATAATGTCACATGTTAAAATAAAAAAGCCCAAAATATTAAAGCATAATACGACTTCGATTCAAGAACCAGATCGTCTTTCAACCAAATTTACAATGTTTCTCGTGATTTGCATAAATAACATTATTAAAGGGAAATGCAAAATGTACATTACCTGGGCATTATCTCTGTAAAATTCTGGATCTACTGTTTCGCCGATTTCCATTGAATTTCAAGGAGATATGTCGAGAATTTCTGAATATTGGTTCAATGAATCGTTAAGGAAGAAAACATATTTTAGGAAGTCATCGAATTCAATTCGAACATAACCAATCCGCTAGAAAATAGGAATTCAATTTATTTCCACCATATCTGTCGTCATTAAAAGAATATGATAATATTCTATAAATAGAATTTCATTGATAGAGTCGTAGTGGTATCGACTCTCTAAAGGTGGTTTTTACTGGAGCCGTCGATTGTAATCTGACGGCTATTTTTTTTGTCGCACAGGGATTGAAATGAGGCGCCACCTCAATTCAAGTTTTTCCTATATATATATATATATATACGAGGAGTGATCCTATGAGAGCAAAAAGTTGTGAGAGCATGGGAGGGATGATTCTGGACCACATGATTCTTTTATGAGAGAGAAGATCAGGAGAGAGAAAACATGATCATGTGGTCCAGAATCATTCCTCTCATGCTCTCACAATTTTTTGCTCTGATAGGATCACTTCCTCTCTCTCTCTATATATATATAGGAGTGATCCTATGAGAGCCAAAATTTGTGAGAGCATAAGAGCATGCATTCTAGACCACATGATCCAAGCAGAAGAGAGAAGACCATGAGAGAGAAAATAAAATCATGTGGTCCAGAATGCATGCTCTCATGCTCTCACTTTTTTTTGCTCTCATATGATCACTCCTCATATATATATATATATATATATATATATATATATATATATATATAGGGGTTGATGGGGCTGCCCCCTGGGGGCAGCCAACATGGCTGCCTCGCTAGGGATGGGCATGGGCCGGGCCCTGAAGGGCCCAGGCCCAAGCCCATCTATTTTTTTCGGGCCTTGGACAGGGCCTAGGCCCACAAATCTTCTTGTTGTTCGGCCCAAGCCCAGGCCCGGCCCGTTTCCTTTGGGCCGGGCTTGGGTCGGGCCGGCCCATCTCCATTTCTCTCTCATATTATGGTTGATGGCGGTGAGTGCTCTAGTTTTTGTTTTGGCTTTGTGATTATCTTTGATTTTATCTATAATACCACAAAAAAACGATTATTGTCATAAGTTTTATTATATAAGCTAGTAGTATTCGGATCTAGCCAGATATGATGACAGAAATCGCGTAAACATTAATCTACAGAATACCATAATTAAATGTTTTTGACTGGGGTGATGCCATTTTAGATCTTAGTCCACAACTTGGCAGGATAGTCCCCTAAAGAGTTCTATTTTTATTATTTTAAAAGGTAAAGTCTGAATCATGGATGATCATATATGTGGAAGGTCATTTTGAATGAATTTTACTACTGACGTTGCAGCAACTGGGGCATTAACTATTGATTTTCCATAGAGAACTTCTGATATATGGAGTTGTGCATCTGGTATTTTTTTGCATAACCTAAGGCTGGTTTTCTTTTAGAGGGGATCAGAAAATATATGTGATAAAGTCGATACAATTTACTGCATATCTATCTATAATACTAAAGCTGGGTTTTGATCCCATCTTCTGCCACATGGATACCCTTGCTTTGCATCTTTATTGATGGGTTTTGCCTAAACTCTTATCTTTGCACCAATGACACGTGGATGCACCGTGTTCGAATCCAATAGCCAATGGCACCCGTTGTCTTTGCATCCAACGGCATGAAGAATACACTATCTTCATATCCAATGGCAGAAAGGATGAGGGTTGTCGTGGGTTTTCTTTTCTTTTCCTCTCCAGTCTCTTTGTCTTTATAATACGAATGATAATATGAACGGTTCAACATTCTTATTTATTTTTAATTAGAATCCACACATCTTTTAGATTTTAATGAGAATACTAAGGACAAATAATGTCATAAGGTTAATCTGAAACTGTTTCTCGAAATTTTAGAATACGTGTTTCATGTGAAATGACTAATTTTACGTTTTGATCAATTAATTATAGTTGATAAAGTGGCATATCGTTGTTATAATTCCGCTTGGAAATTTGTGATGACACACACATACACACATATATGGGAAAATGGGGCTGCCCACCTCATTTTTCGCAATTTTTTTTATTTTTTTGAAAAATATTATCATGTATATTTATCCCTATATCCCTCCTATATGCCATTCGAATTTCGTCAGAAACAGAGACTCCTATGGCCTCTATCCAAACAATTATTTTTTTAGCGGTAGTAAGATTTTTTAAATCGACCCTATCTGGATGGAGGCCATAGGAGTCTCTATTTATGAAAAAATTCGAATGCCGTATAGGAGAGATATAGAGATGAATATACATGGCGATATTTTTCAAAAAAAAATAACAAAATTTGATGAAAATGAGGCGGGGCAGCCAAGATATTTATCAAAAAATACTCCTTTTATTAAACCTATCATTTATTAACTGTATTTTATCAAGAGGAAGCCACATAGACTCAAAGAAAGAAAAGATGAAGGGAAAACAATTGTAGAGACTGCCACTTCATTAAAAAGAACTTGAAACATGTAAGGCAATTCTATGTTTTACTTTTTGAAGTAGTTAATATGTAAATATTTTTAGTTTCAATTACATTATTTACAGTTGTTAGGGATTCATATAATAGCGTACATGTGTATTTCCTGAAAGAAAACATTAGCACAAAAATACTCTTGAAAAATCATTATTCATTAGGGTTACCTGCTTCTATTGTCATTTTTATTTTATTTTTTCTTCTTCACAACTTTCAAGGAGTTTTTTGTGGCAAACAAACTATAAGTTTTGATTTCCATGCAAGTTAGTAAAACATGTAATATAATCATTTGAGGAAGAAAGAGCAAATGTAATCGTCACAAGTTGTTTTGTTGCTCAAAATCCTTTTTAATGGTCTGACAGTGTTACAAAATTCTACTGACATGTACATCTCCAAGATCCCCTTAATCTTTATAGGGTTCTTATTGGGCTAATTGCTATTAAATGTATTGAAAGTAAAAACTACAATCAATATTTTGTATTTCTTTACAGTTATTTTTATGGGATCTTGAGCTGATAGCTATTTAATATCTAGCTATCTCTTTAACAAGACCTATAGCACAGTTTAGATGAATGTTGCAACTAATGTAAATAGCAACTCTCCTATAAGAAGTTGTTACAATGCATGCAAGTTGTTACAATGCATGCATTTCTCACAGGTTCTCCATTTCTATTAAATGACTTCTACTAGAATGAAAGAAAGTTCTTTTAGGATTATCATTGTAAGTGGTATTTGTAGCACGTTGGGGATATGTTCTTAAATGTTCATATCATCCTAATTTGTAGACATTTGCAAGATCAATTTAGAAGTATTTAGATGTAAGGTATGTAAGTACAAAAGCTAATGCATTCTCTTTGCAAAATGTACCAGGCAAAGTACAGGTCCAAGGAAGCCACCTGATGTTAAACCCCTTTCTCTACCATGATGCCATTCCTTAGATATTTCATGGCCCTTCCATGGTCACTGATTATGCTTTCTATCAAATTTGTCTTCATGAATTATCTGATGGTGAAGATAAACAAGATTTCAAAGCCTTCAAGGCGCTACTATTGGCTTATTACTATCAAATCAACTGCCTAGATGTTGTAATCGCTACACGAGGAGGCTCGATTATGCTCGCACATGTGCATATTTATTAAAACATAAATAAAAATTGATCATTTTCATGATACTCAAGTTTAGCATTAGCCATGCTTTGAATCATGCAATGAATGATTACTGTATCTTTCTTGGCCCTATCAGCAATATGGTTAAGAATCACATCAAGTAGTGGATCAGAAATATGGAGTTGATGAAGAAATATGATGGAGTTGCTGAACATTATGGATCATGTCTCGACTGGAGGACACACAGCTAACCTATCATACATAAATAAATGTTTTCAAATAGTTACATATTCTAATAACTATTACATATAGTTGTTGTTATGGTTTTGATTAATATACCAATATATGAATCTACGAACCGCTGCGAAGCGTGGGTGCAGCAACTAGTAATAATAATAACAGTGGTAAGTTGCAGTAAAAGAAAAGGAATAGACATCCAATCCCTATCCCATTCACTACTACTACTGTTTTGTAAGAGATGAAAACTCGAACTCAGCTAAAACAAAATACATATGTTACAATATTTCGTTCAGTGAGTACTTTGGAGAATGTGGAGCTATTTGTCGTTGTTGGCTATACTCCATTTCACATATCAACCTCTGCCAAGTGTTCTACTACGTTTTTTGTCCCATTTTCCTCTTACGGCCCTTTCCTTTTAGCTTGCTTTTGATTGGAGAACAACGCAAGAACATGCACCACTTCCACTTAATTCGATTTGCAATTCACGAATGTATCAAATAAAAAAGATTCTTCTATTAAGTATATGCAGAGCTCACAATCCTGACTGATATGTTAAACTTCCAGTCAACTCCAAAAGAAAGAGGCAGTTGTGAAGCATCGCAGGCAAATGCATGGCCCCGTGGTCACATGCTTTGCGGGCTGTTGAAAAGCCTCATGGAGTGATTAGTGTTGTGTCACTTGTCTTGGGCCTGCGGGCGGGCTTGGTCATCGGGCCTATAGTCGGGCCGGGCCCAAAAATAAATTGGGCCTGTATTTTCAGCCCAAGCCCGGCCCATTGTTCATTTGGGCTTGGCCCGGGCTGGGTTTGCTGGCTTAGGAGTCTCTGTTTCTGACGAAATTTTAATAGAATGTGAGAGGGATATAATGATGAATATACAAATTTTTATTTTCCAAAAAAATAAAAAAATGAGGGAAAAATAGGGGTGGGAATAGCCAAGTTGGCTACTCCCTGGGGCCAACCCCATTTTACCCATATATATATATATATATATATATATATATATATATATATATATGGGAAAAATGGGGTTGCCCCCTGGGGGCAGCCAACATGGCTGCCCTCGCCCCATTTTTCGGCGTTTTTTTTTTATTTTTTTTGGAAAAATAAAATCATGTATATTCATCCATATATCCCTCCTATATGCCATTCGAATTTCGTCAGAAACAGAGACTCCTACGGCCTCGATGGTATCGATTTAAAAAAATCCTGTTACCGTTAAAAAGTTACTGTCCGGATGGAGGCCGTAGGAGTCTCTGTTTCTGACGAAATTTGAATGGTATATAGGAGGGATATAGGGATGAATGTACATGGTGTTATTTTTCAAAAAAATAAAGAAAATTGCCCAAATAAGGCGGGGGCAGCCATGTTGGCTTCCCCTATGGAGAAGCCACATATGACCCTATATACCCCCTGAGGGCAGCCCCATTTTACCCAAGCTCCGTCAACCCCTATATATATATATATATATATATATATATGGGTAAAATGTGTATGCCCCCTAGGGGGAGCTAACTTAGCTCCCCCCGCCCTTTTTTCACATTTTTTTTATTTTTTTTGAAATCTAAAACCGTGTAAATTCATTATTAAATCCCTATATTATGTCATTCAAATTTCATGCGAAACAAAGACTACTACGACCTCCATCCAAACGGGGTCGATTTAAAAAATTCTGTTACTGTTAAAAAAATGACTGTCTGGATGGAGGCCATAGGAGTCTCTGTTTCACACGAAATTTTTATGACATAATATAGGGATATAGTGATGAATATTCACGGAAAAAATTTTCAAAAAAATAAAAAAATTGAAGAAAATAGGGTGGGGGGAGCTAAGTTAGCTCCCCCTAGGGGGCAGCCCCATTTTCCTCTCTCTCTCTCTCTCTCTCTCTCTCTCTATATATATATATATATATATATATAGGGAAAAATGTGTATGCCCCCTAGGGGGAGCTAACTTAGCTCCCCCCGCCCCTTTTTGACATAATTTTTTTATTTTTTTTGAAATCTAAAAACCGTGTAAATTCATTATTAAATCCCTATATTATGCTATTAAAATTTCGTGCGAAACAGAGACTCCTACGACCTCCATCCAAACGGGGTCGATTTAAAAAATCCTGTTACCGTTAAAAAATGACTGTCTGGATGGAGGCCGTAGGAGTCTCTGTTTTGCACGAAATTTTAATGTCATAATATAGGGATATAGTGATGAAATTCCATGGAAGAAAATTTCAAAAAAAAAATAAAAAACCCGGGCGAAATGGGGCGGGAGGAGCCAAGTTAGCTCCCCCCAGGGGACAGCCCCATTTATCCCTATATATATATATATATGAGGAGTGATCCTATGAGAGAGAAAAAGTGAGAGCATGAGAGCATGCATTTTGGATCACATGATTCTATTTTCTCTCTCCTAGTCTTCTCTCTCCTACTTGGATCATGTGGTCCAGAATGCATGCTCTCAAGCTCTCACAAATTTTGGCTCTCATAGGATCACTCCTATATATATAAAGAGAGAGAGGAGTGATCCTATGAGAGAAAAAAATTGTGAGAGTATGAGAGGAATGATTCTCGACCATATGATCATGTTTTCTCTCTCCTGATCTTCTCTCTCATAGGTGAATCATGTGGTCCAGAATCATCCCTCCCATGCTCACACAACTTTTTGCTCTCATAGGATCACTCCCCATATATATATATATATATATATCTGTGTGTGTGTGTGTGTGTGTGTGTGTGTGCGCGCACACACACACACACACACACACACACATATATATATATATATATATATGGGGAGTGTTCCTATGAGAGCAAAAAGTTGTGAGAGCATGGGAGGGATGATTCTGGACCACATGATTCTCTCATGAGAGAGAAGATCAGGAGAGAGAAAACATGATCATGTGGGCCAGAATCATTCCTCTCATGCTCTCACAATTTTTTGCTCTCATAGGATCTCTCTCTCTCTCTCTCTATATATATAGAGAGAGAGGGCTTATCCAATGAGTCCTGTGCCCATTAACGTTTCGATGAGCACCCATTCTAATTATAGGCTACCACGTATTTTAAAAAATCCTATATTTCTTATTATACAACGTCCTTAAAAATTGGAAGACGGTTTTGGAAAGAAACGATTCAAATAAATGATTCCACGCGGATGATTAAGGATCCAAACTCTATAACAGTAATAAAAATAATTCGGTCAAGTAAATGCTTGTTGTATGATCGGTAATATCAAGACAATGATCAGTAATTTACATCCAAATGGGGCTGCCCCTAGGGAGTAGCCAACTTGGCTACTCCCACCGCTATTTTTCCCTCATTTTTTTTATTTTTTTGGAAAATAAAAATTTGTATATTCATCATTATATCCCTCTCACATTCTATTAAAATTTCGTCAGAAACAGAGACTCCTAAGCCCTACATCCAGACGTCATTTTTTTAACGGTCGCAGGATTTTTTAAATCAACCATGTTTGGATGGAGGCCGTAGGAGTCTCTTTTTCTGACGAAATTTTAAAAGAATGTGAGAGGGATATAATGATGAATATACATATTTTTATTTTCCAAAAAAATTAAAAAATGAGGGAAAAATAGGGGTGGGAGTAGCCAAGTTGGCTACTCCCTGGGGGCAGCCCCATTTACCTATATATATATATATATATGTGGGAAAAATGGGGTTGTCCCCTAGGGGTAGCTAACATGGCTGCCCCCACCCCCATTTTTCGCAATTTTTTTTTATTTTTTTGGGAAAATATCACCATGTATATTCATCTCTATATCCCTCATACATGTCATTCGAATTTCGTCAGAAACAGAGGCTCCTACGACCTTCATCCAGACGTCATTTTTTTAACGATCGCATGATTTTTTAAATCGATCCTGTCTGGATGGAGGCCGTAGAAGTCTCTGTTTCTGACGAAATTCGAATGGCATATAGGAGGGATATAGATATGAATATATATGACAATATTTTTCAAAAAAAATAAAAAAATTTACACAAAAATGGGGCGAGGCAGCCATGTTGGCTGCCCCCAGGGGGCAGCCCCATCAACCCCTATATATATATATATGAGGAGTGATCCTATGAGAGCAAAAAAAGGTGAGAGCATGAGAGCATGCATCCTGGACCACATGATTCTATTTTCTCTCTCCTAGTCTTCTCTCTCCTGCTTGGATCATGTGGTCCAGAATGCATGCTCTCACAAATTTTGGCTCTCATAGGATTACTCCTATATATATATATAGAGAGAGAGAGAGAGAGGAGTGATCTTATAAGAGAAAAAAATTGTGAGAGTATGAGAGGAATGATTCTGGACTAGGGATGGACATTGGGCTGGGCCAGCCCGACCCAGCGAACCCGGCCCGACCCAAGCCCAAATGAACAATGGGCCGGGCTTGGGCTGAAAATACATGCCCAATTTATTTTTGGGCTGGTCCCGGGCTTTCCTCGACCCAGCCCGCAGCCTGGCCCGAATATAAGCCCGACGCTAGGCCCGACGGCCCGGCCCGACTATAGGCCCGATGACCAAGCACGCCCGCAGGCCCGAGACATGTGACACAACACTAATCACTCCATGAGGCTTCTCAACAGCCCGCAAAGCATGTGACCACGGGGTCCATGCATTTGCCTGCGATGCTTCGCAACTGCCTCTTTCTTTTGGAGTTGACGGGAAGTTTAACATATCAGTCAGGATTGTGAGCTCTGCATATTCTTAATAGAAGAATCTGTTTTATTTGATACATTCGTGAATTGCAAATCGAATTAAGTGGAAGTGGTGCATGTTCTTGCTTTGTTCTCCAATCAAAAGCAAGCTAAAAGGAAAGGGTCGTAAGAGGAAAATGGGACAGAGAACGTAGTAGAACACTTGGCAGTGACTGATATGTGAAATGGAGTATAGACAACAACGACAAATAGCTCCACATTCTCCAAAGTACTCACTGAACGAAATCTTGTAACATATGTATTTTGTTTTAGCTGAGTTCGAGTTTTCATCTCTTACAAAACAGTAGTAGTAGTGAATGGGATAGGGATTGGATGTCTATTCCTTTCTTTTACTGCAACTTACCACTGTTATTATTATTATATGCAGTAAATTGTATCGACTTTATCACATATATTTTCTGATCCCCTCTAAAAGAAAACCAGCCTTAGGTTATGCAAAAAAATACCAGATGCACAACTCCATATATCAGAAGTTCTCTATGGAAAATCAATAGTTAATGCCCCAGTTGCTGCAACGTCAGTAGTAAAATTCATTCAAAATGACCTTCCACATATATGATCATCCATGATTCAGACTTTACCTTTTAAAAGAATAAAAATAGAACTCTTTAGGGGACTATCCTGCCAAGTTGTGGACTAAGATCTAAAATGGCATCACCCCAGTCAAAAACATTTAATTATGGTATTCTGTAGATTAATGTTTACGCGATTTCTGTCATCATATCTGGCTAGATCCGAATACTACTAGCTTATATAATAAAACTTATGACAGTAATCGTTTTTTGTGGTATTATAGATAAAATCAAAGAAAATCACAAAGCCAAAACAAAAACTAGAGCACTCACCGCCATCAACCATAATATGAGAGAGAAATGGAGATGGGCCGGCCCGACCCAAGCCCGGCCCAAAGGAAACGGGCCGGGCCTGGGCTTGGGCCGAACAACAAGAAGATTTGTGGGCCTAGGCCCTGCCCAAGGCCCGAAATAAATAGATGGGCTTGGGCCTGGGCCCTTCAGGACCCGGCCCAGCCCGGCCCGTGCCCATCCCTATTCTGGACCACATGATTCTGTTTTCTCTCTCCTAATCTTCTCTCTCCTGGGTGAATCATGTGGTCCAGAATCATCCCTCCCATGCTCTCTCCTAACCCCACCTCCTGCCCCCACCCTCTCGCCTCCGGCCCTATCTCCTCGCACGTTGTCACCCTACGTGTATTGCCGCCCTCTGTAAGCCGCCGCCCCACGAGCACTGCCCCACGAGAGCCGCAGACCCACGCACGTCGCTGATGAATCTCCATTTCATAACCTTTATTCTATCATTTTGGCTTTAAAAACCCCAACAAATGCATGTAAATAGCCTCAATTTGTACATAATAGCATTCAATATTTATTGTACATAGAATAAGGTTTTTAATGCCAATATGATAGAATAAAGAGAAGAAAAGAAAAAGGAATAAAATATTGCAAATATTTTATGACCCTAACCCCGAGACCAAGGCCAGCATGGAATTGGTCGACAAGGAATAAAGTAGGGGGAGATAAGGGCCGATATACAATAAATACCTCATTTATTTATTCAGTCATTTATGCATTTTTGACACCTATTTTGTACATAATTATTTATTCATCAAATAAAGAAACTTTGTACATGAAAGTTGTAGATCATAATGTAAATAAAATTACAAAATTGAGTTTGTGTAAAAATAATACACAATGTACATTTTATACCCAGAATAAAAAGCAAAAACCTCAACTTCACAGACCCATATCTTGCAAATAAAAACTCCAGATCACCCAAACTCACCTTTAATTGTATATATCTCTCCAAGAACTATTTAATAAAATTGGTTTCATAATTTTTGGAGCCCATCTGTGAAAGTTAGGTTTTTGGCCCTCCTTGTATATAGTACTGATTAAAATATTCATTTTGTTCAATATTTATTATTTTTACAAATTTATATTTTTAGAATCTTGTAAATAATGTATATAATACATGCATATATTGAAATTAAAAGAAAACCAAAAAGAGTTTGTAAAATAAAATAAGTCTATAGGCTACATAGACAAAAGACCTGTGTTGCCTATATGTATATAAATAAAAGGGGATTTAATTCTTTTATTCTTTATTCTGCTATATTTTCATAATAATGTATATATTATACATAATTTATTAAAAATACAAATCCAAAATAAAAACAAATAAAATCCATTAAATAAATAAAATGTATATAATATATAGGTAAAATACCTATAAGTATACCTACATATACATATACACATTTATTTAAAAATGAAAATAAACTCATAAAAATTAAATAAAAATATATTTATACTCACAAAAATAAGCTATAAATTTATAAAATAAGAAACTAAAATAATAAAATAAGAATAAACAAAGTAATAATAAATACATATAAATATACTTAAAATACATTATTTTAATAAAACCGTAATAAAATACTTCAAAAAAATAATAAAAATCACAAATAAATACTACATTAATTTATAAATATTTTTTTATTTATAAGTAAAATCTAATTAATTCATTTATTAGGTTAAAATAATCAATCAACTTCTTGTTGACGTGGACCAATCAGGTCCTTGCGTTTGTTGACCACTCGGTCAACTGCGCCCCCAGGCGTCTGACTTGACGTGGCCCATCTTTTCCTCGATTTTCATCCATTTTTCCTGGACGTCTCGTCCACCGATTGCACTTGATGTCTTCTGACCAAATCTTCCTTGATCATTGCACATCCTCGCCCCATCTTTTGTTCTCTTGTAGATATCGCCGATTCGCCGCTACAGCCCGGTCAATAAGGGTGCCCAGCCTGTTCTATAAATAAACAACCACCGCCTTCTCTTCAAGTTTGGTCAGCTCCAACCCATTTTCTTCCTCGCATTCAGTCCTAGGTGTGCTCCTCGTGACAGGAGGATGCCACTGGCACCTTGAATCGGCTGGAGATGGAGGTGGTTGCACCCACGGCGGCGCTCCGGCAGCCGTCCTGCTCCCTGGAGTTCCTTCAGGTATAAGAGCTGCGCACTTACATTTTTAGGTAGATTTTTGTTCCCGCATTTTATTCCTGCATTTTATTTCGCATTTAGATTATTAGCATAGCTTAGATTAGGTAAATTGAAGTTCGCCGGAGCTCCGCTCCGGCGACTTCGCCACCGTGTTTCCAACCGTTTCCCGACAACCTTCCACCGTCATCTCGTTCCCCACCATCTTCTCCACCTTGTCCAACCGGATTCCCATCTGGATCCGCGAATCGAAGCTCCTCCACCGCCTTCCGCTGGAGCTTCTCCGCCTCTCATCATCCGCTTGCTTTCAGCTTCAAACCACGGGTCTAGGAGAGAGACCTGGAGCCCCTCTACCTTCCTGTGCAGGTTAGGTGCGCCAAAGAGCACCAGGAGACGATTCCAAAGCCGGATGAGGTACATGGAGCTGCGTTCCTTCTCCGAGCTCGGGGCGCCGCTCCAGCGTGCCTCCGGCTGATATACCACCTCCAGCAAATAGAGCAACCCTCCAGGAAGCTTCTGGGACCTTCAGGTGCGGCGAAGACCGGCGGGAGAGCGAGATCTGGCTGGAAGAAGCTCGCCCCGGCGAGCTAGCTTTCCTGTTCTTGCACGTGTGCTCCCCGCCGTTGGATGAAGACGAAGGCCCCCAGGTCGAAGATCAGCCGTCCGATCCCCCAGCACTCAGAACGTCAGATCATCTTGGATGATCTAATCCTAGCTGTAGATCGCGAAGCGCCATCGACTCACGTGGAGGCGCCACGTGGATAGGTCACGAAGCTCAACCGTCAGATCAAGCGCCTTTGGTGGTAATTTCCACTTGTACCTTCGCGTTTTTGTATATTTAATGTTTAATATTGTAAATTAAATATAACGTTATGAATAATGTGGAAATTTTGCATGTGAACCCATGTATTGTTTTTCATATTACACTTGGGTCCAGTCCACGTCACCTCACGTGTCGTCCCACGTGAGGTGGTAAAATTGTACAAGTCCCCCTGTATATTTGCATATTTATCTTTAGTCCATTAAATAAAATCTTCAGTGTATTATTTTTGTGAAAAATTACAACCAGGACCCTAGAGTTTCTGAAATTACGTTTTGGTCCCTGTGGGTGCGGATCACGTGTAGTCCCACGTGATGGTGAAATTGCAAGGGGGCCCTGGCGGGTTTGCTTATTTGGTTTTAGTCCTTAAAATTGCAGAACACGTTATGATATGTTGGTATTTTTGCACGGATGCCCCTGAGACTTTTTTTATTTGCAAAAATGCCCCTGCCAGGCTGTTTTATTTTTGCGCCTTTTATCTATTTATTAAAAATATCTATGGTGCTCCTAAAAATACAGAAAAATTAGGATAAATGCGTCATGTAATGTTATTCCACGCCCATATTTTATTTTACATTTTTCGCATTTTTCCTAATTATTAAAAATGAAAAAGGAGCAAATTTTGTACTGTTTAAATTAGAAAATACAAAAAAATTATAAAATGCTTTTGAAAAATTACAAAAAAATTATATATGGTATATTTATATCTATATTGAGTCCAGAAAATGAAAAAATCTAAAAATAGAAAAAGAAAATAAAAAATTTCAAGAAGCTCCAAAATCCAAAAAAAATATAACAAACCCTTCAAAAATACCAAAAATATGTGTTCTTATTTTATAATTATCTATATACTATTATTAATGTATTAAAATTAATTTGGGTAATTTTGGGAATTATTTTATATTTTTAAAAAAACCCAAAGTATATTCGGCTATTTAATTAGCCCTATATTAGGTACATTTTTGGAATTAAAAATACATAAAAATTAGCAAAATTCCAGAAAGATAACCAAAAAAATATAAAAATATAAAATACCTAAAACTATGATATTTAATATATTCTGAATATATCTTTATATAGCCTTATATTACTTCTCCCTCTTCTCTTATATATATATATCTATATATATATATCTATATTATATAATTAAAAATATAAAAAGAAAATAAAAAATATAGAATAGAAAAACTAAATAAAAGTTATAAAACCAAAAATAAAATAAAAAAAATATAAAATTAAAAACCCACAAAAACAAAAAAAAATGGGACATGATCATTGAAGTGAATAATTGCACAATCAATTTCACCATACATTCCCTTCGCCTACCAGTGTTCGACCTCTACTTGTGCTTACACCTGTACACATTTGCATGTAGAGTTATAATAAATTTTAACTCCACATTTTTGATATTCATTGCATAACATTATTGTGGGTTAATTGTTGATCGATTTGGGATTCCGTCTGAGGTCAACTCAGCGACTGTCTCTCCGCCTTGTGGAAAGATACGACCTCGGCGAATTCCCTTTCATCAAATGGCGCCGTTGCCGGGGAGGCAACGGATTTTGTATGGTTGATTATTTATTTATTTAAATTCTTTGCTCATGTCCATTATACATTTGTTCATCTGACTTCTTATTTTTATTGACATTATTTGATTGACTGTTCTGACCCATCTTCTTTCTTTGTCTTTGATGCGAGGGACCACCAAGCGAAGGAGGACCTCCTAGGAGGACCAATGCACCCAAGCGAGGCGGAGTTGGCTTTTCTACAGCAAGCCAACAGGAGAGAGCCTCAAAGGCAGATGGAGGAGAATTTTGAAGACAGTCTACATTTCTATGCATTTTATTTATGTATATTTATGTGAGAGAATGACAATTGACATGTAATAATTCAGGACTCTCAGACACTCCGACTCCCGAGGTCCATTGCCCGAGGGATTGTTCCCTTGGGGGCCTCGACGGTTTTGATGCTCTTTCTTTTTATTTTATTTTTATTATTTTGTGTGAATGAGCCCTAGCTTAGGAATTGTTTGCCGATAGATTAAGGTCCAAACACCCTAATATATTCGCATGTACCTATAGTGCGTTTTGGATCTAGGCAAATATAAACAGTCGGTTCATTTATCTCTTAACCCATGTGCCGTGAGCGAGCCCCATCAAGCGGTACTCCTGAACTCGGGCGTGTCGAGAAGAGGAGGGGTGAGCCAAGACCGGACTCTTAGGTTAAGGATAAGTGACCGACTTGTGGTGCTTCACGATAATAGCAGTCACTATCTTAGGGCAATTTCTTCGGCTTGCATTTGCATATAGCATAGGTTTCAATTATGTTATGCATCACACATGGAGAGAGCTGGGAAGCATTGTAAGTCTTCTTACTGGGCATGCATCATTGTTTTCCGACTTGCATAGCTTTTCCGACCTTCTCCCTCTGTTTTTGACCACTTAGGATGCTTAATGGAAATTGGAACCTCGATAGGCACGTGCATTGAAAATACCCAAAAAAAAGTGATAACTAAAATAAAATCGGGACTGCTAACTCTATTGGACCTAAAAATAAAACATAATGGATTCCTTGTCTTGGGGAGAGCAACCCCCTCATTGGATGCGTTTTAAGTGCTCACGTACACGCTAAGGAGTAGAGCCTAAATCCTACCAAGCCTCCTAAGTGTTTGTACAACTTTGTGATTCTCACCTAACTCTAAAATCGAAAAGATAAATGACCGTCACCTGACGGTCTTCACTGTGTTGAGTAGATGAATTGGGGGTTTGCCTTGTGTATTGATTGTGACTTGGAGTTCATTGTGTTTTTCATTCATTTTTAGAGTAGTCGATCCCATCGTGTGAGTCATGCATTTTTCATCTTTGAGTCTCTCTACCTCTCTTATACATATACCTCGTCATTTGCATTGAGTCGTGATATTGGCGCTTGAGCTCAATCATTTCTTCGCCAAGTCCATTCGTTCCCGACATCTTCCTCACCATCTTCTTTGTATCCACTGTATCATCCCCATCTTCTCCGGTTCGAGGAGAGCCTTCTCTTCGGACCACCATTTTGATGGTGTTCCCGTCCTGTGTGGAACACCTAATTTAGTCTGTGTCTCGATCTTCTCACCCGCCCTCCTCGTCCCCTCTGTATCACTCTTCTTTCGCCCGTGATATTGGCACGTACGCTCAATCAGCTTCTCCACCCCATTGTGTACCCTTCTTAACCATCTTCTTCGTGTACACCATATCACCTCTCCCTTTTACCCAGGAATACTGTGCATATTGATGAGGCTCGCATCAAGGATTATGTATACAGATTATTTGAGTAAGTCGGACCCATAATGTTAAGGATGCTGAGATTGATTTGGTGAATTTGACTTAGGTTACATGCATACAAGTGTATTGAGGATTTTTGTTGATGCTTGATCATAGGTGTGATGCATTATTGAGGAATCTTTGATCTCGCACACCAGATTGAGGATGTGATGTGCTTCAATGATTTGGTGATGATTTCATGAGTATAGATTGATCTATCTTTCTTGAGGTTCCTGCCATCTGGACTTTGAGGATTTACTTCTTATCCTGATATGGATTGACTGATACAGGTGTGCGGACCCTGCATGATCTGTCATCTCCCTGATTAAACCATCCTTGATCTCCTGACTCTTTGATCCACCATGGCACTTTGAGGATTTATGATTATCTTTCATGCCATCTCAGGCAGATTTGATTGACCTGAGGGATGTTTTGTGAGTTCCCTGATTATTTTCTCCCTCACATGATCTTATGCCATCCTATTGATTGATGGATCCACACTATTTCGAGGACCTAAGATTTTATGCCGGCATTCCCATGACCTACATTGATCTAGCTCGCATTCCTCCCCGAGGACTATCTGTGGGAGAATGCGACAATTTCTAGGACTACGGTTTCACCCATTGCTTGGGTCGCCATTTTGTTGGGACCCGGAACCGAGTCAGATGATATGCTTGATTGGACTCCCTCTGTGATTGTGTGCCCGATCTGTCGGCACATGGGGCCGACTATCTGATGGCTCTCCTTGACGGTCCTCGCAAGGACGAGCCTTGACATTCCATTTGCCCATTGCCTAGTTCATAGCTCTCCGAGGGTTATCTGCGAGAGGCTATGACACAATATAGACTCTCTGGTCTCTTCCGCTGATAGACGGTCTGCCGTCTGTCGAGACCCAACTCTCTGTGGATCCGTCTGATGGATCCGGCTCCTTTGAGCCTCTTTCTCTCCTTGACGACCCTCGCAAGGACGAGATGTACTCTGATTATTCATTATATAGCTCACATCACTTCCTGAGGACTATCTGAGGAAGGATGTAACACTTTCTTTACGATAGGCTTCGTTCATTTCCGGTGTCTCCTGTTTGTTGGAGCACGAAGCCGATTCGTCTGATTTGTGTACTCAGTCTCCCTTTCTAATTATGTGCCTGACCTATTGGGGCATGAGACCGGCTTGTTCAGAGTCCTTTGAGTCTGCTCTCCTTGACGGTCCTCGCAAGGATGAGCTCTTTTCTGACTAGTCTTTGACTAGCTCGTAGCTCCCCGAGGGTTATCTGCGGGAGACTACGACATATTTCAGATCTGATTGGTCTCTCCTGATGGTAGCCGATTTGTCGACCACTGAGACCACTATGTGGGTCCGTCTGATGGACCCGGCTCCTTCGAGCCCTTTTCTCTCCTTGACGACCCTCGCAAGGTAGAGATACATTCTGACTATTCCTTGCCTAGATTACAGTACTCTCCGAGGACTATCTGCGAGAGACTGCGACACTCTTTTTACGCTCGGTTCCCACTGCTGACTGTGTCTCCGATCTGCGGAGCACAGAATCGAGTCGTCTGATAAATTTGATTCTGGTCCCATCTTGAGTTGCTTATCCGATCTGCGGATCATGGGACCCATCTGATTACACTCCTTTGAGTCTGCTCACCTTGTCAGTCCTCGTAAGGTTGAGCTTCTGATTTCTGATCTTTCCATACCTAGCTGGTAGCACGTTCCCCAAGGGTTGTCTGCGGGACGCTGCCACATTCCTTAGACTCTCTGGTCTCTTCCGCTGGTAGCCGTTATGTCGCCTACCGAGACCGATACTGATGATCCGTCTGATGGATCACTGACGCCTTTGCGTCCGCTCGCCTTGACGACCCTTGCAAGGTTGAGTCTCTTTCTGAATATTCAATGATTAGCATGTACCACTCCCCGAGGGTTATCTGCGGGAGGGTACATCATTTTCTAGGTACTCAGTTTCATTTCTGGTGTCTCCTGTCTATTGGAGCATGAAGCCGAGTCTTTTGAGTTGTGTACTTGGTCCTCTCTCTGATGGTGTATCCGATCTGCGGCTCACGGGACCAAATCTTCTGATTATGATCTGATTCCTAGCTCGTTTGAGCCTGCTCACCTTGACGACCCTCGCAGGGTTGAGCCAGGTCTTGTGGCATTGGGTGTGTGTCTCCTACGATCTTCCGACCTCATGACCACCGAATGTCGCGATGTCTCTTGCTCCTTACCTTTCCATATCTTATGGAGACTCGGATTGCCGGAGGATTCTGGACTGTTCCTTCTCCCTCCCGGTCTTACGGTATTGGCTCCATTCTTTCATGCTGACCTTCTAAGCCGATTAACTGCTTTCTGCTACCGGCCCGGACCACTTTACTTTCGGATCTGTTTGTCCCCGGTAGCCGACACCCACATGACTACATATCCGGGTGTCTTTTCACCTTCCGACTGCGTCCTCGTTTTCACAGGGAGACGATGACGCAAGTACGGTATTCACTTGTCAGATACCGTCCTGTACTTCACCAGTTCTTCATCGCCTGTATATATGTGTGCCTTGTTCATTCTTTCTCCCGCATGTTATGTGTGCCCTGGATCTATCGCCATATCTTTGACTATACTTAGGACGTACTTTGTCCTAAGTATAGGGGAGTACACAACGCGCTGTTCTTTCGCCGTTCAGTTTCATCACTCCTGTTTTTGCCTATACTTAGGGATATCTCACCCTAAGTATAGGGGGAGTGATGCGTATATTCTCCA
Organism: Ottelia alismoides; assembly: GCA_037367405.1. Classification (NCBI taxonomy): domain Eukaryota; kingdom Viridiplantae; phylum Streptophyta; class Magnoliopsida; order Alismatales; family Hydrocharitaceae; genus Ottelia; species Ottelia alismoides. The sequence goes on along the minus strand of JAZKJV010005559.1, from coordinate 427,601 downwards.
CGATCTTTTCGTCTATCTGTATATATCTCCCTTTTCTTCTTTTCTTCTTTTCCTTTTCTATCCTCTGTATCTAAATAAAAGGTGTCACTCCTTGTAGACAGCTTTCTATACTTAGGACGTACTTTGTCCTAAGTATAGGGGGGTGCACCCCTGATTTGTTAATTCTTTGATATGTCTATTCCTACCCTTGACCCTCCCTACTTTGTGTACAGTCTGCTATACTTAGGATTACTTGATCCTAAGTATAGGGGGGACGGTCAACTTCTATTTCCTTCATTTCTTATTTCTATATTCTTTAGACTTGTCTATATCAGTACGAGTTATGTCTTCTCTTTTCTTTTTCGATCTATGAGGACATAGCTCAAGCTAAGTATAGGGGGGTCGTATATACTCTGTATATACTTTAGCCATAACTCATACTTTTGTAATAATATGGCTAATAATTCTTTAAAAACATTAATAAAAAGATGTGATTATTCATCATATTCTTTTTGTACATACTGATTAATAAATTAGGTTAAAAATATGTTTGCAAAATGATTTGAAAAATGGTGTGAACTGTTTGGAAAACTTTTTGTGAAATATTTTCAACCTTTGTTAAAAAATATTTTGATTGCAAAAAATCTTTTATTTGTGTAAAATAAAAATTTGAAAACCTATTTGCAAATGATTTTGAAAATGATTGTAAAAATATTTTGAAAAATGTATATAGTGTTTGCAAAATCTTTGCAAAATGGCTTTCAAATGTTTGTAAATATTTGCAAAAATTATTTTGTACTATAGTTTTCAAAATGATTTTCAAATAAATTTGAGGAATAAAAGCATCATCATAATAAATAAAATAAAATAAAATAAAATAAATCACAAATAAAATACATTAAATTTTTTATCAATTGTGTATACACCTAAATAATTCATTTTGTTAAAACCTGTAAATTCTGTAAAGTCTTGTAAAATAAAGCGGCACGCCCGTGCAAATAGGTGTACATATTTTAAGTGCCAAAATTCTTTTATTTGTAAATTCTTTATGTAAAACTTTTCTCTTTGTTTTCAAATTATTTCAAATTGCATTATTCTTTGCATATTTGAAAATAGCATTTGCATAGCATTCATATTCTTTTATTGAGCTTGATGATCGAACTAGTCCAATAAAGTCAAAGATTGGAGCTTGGTTGGACCTTACCGCACCTAACTGCACTGGAACCTTATGGGAACTAGGTTTAAGGTACTTCAGGTCTATTCAGACTTAATTCTTTGAGAAATCAGGGCTGGGTTCGAGTCACCTCAGTGGACTAACTAGAACTTTTCGAAAAAACACGTATGACTCTTGTCGGCCGTGACCTAACTTGGACACTTGCACCTTTCACTTGGCTCAACTCAGTTGGAGTGGTGAGGGGGTTGGATTTGCCAGTCTGAGACGCACACGAGTGGAAACATTCGTCCTCGTCTAGGAAGGGAAGTGCACCCCAACCTGGTCCAGTTTCAATGAAGTCGAATGACAGGAGAGTGTGGGTTGCAACAAAGCTTCAAAAGAGGGATAGTCTTCTGGCTCAAGAGGAAAAAGTCCTTATGTAAATGCTATTGTAAATAGTTTGTTGAAAAAAATGAGAAATCTCTCCAAAAAAGTGGACAGGCTTGAAAATAAAATAAAGTGCCTGCCGGAGAATGTATATATGTTGTATAGAAAATAAGCAAGCTTGAGCATCAAAGTTACACCATGTGAGCCTGCAACTGGATGACTTGACTACATTGGTCTTGCATCCCAGGATATGTAGCTACACTGGCTACCGTCCATTCTTCTTTTCTCCACCCCCCTCCTCTTGAGTCGGATGCCACTTGAACTTAGAAGGGAATACCCCGCTCCTTGACGGTAGAGGGATGGATTGGGGAATCATTGGGTTGTCATTCTGGAGAAGTCAGTTCCTTTGTCATTTCAGTTGGGGAGAGCCACCATCACTTACACTGTACAAGTCAGCTTCATAGTCATAAGGGTTTGCGTATGACGTAGGCTATTTCTGACCTGGCTATTGAGGTGATTTGAACCAAGTTCTGTGACTCTCAATGGCTGTTGTGTTTTAAATTTGGTTCCCGATTAGGTTCCGCACACATTTTCACACCAAGGTCTAACCTGAGCTCCAAACTTTGATTTTGTACAGATAAGTTTAATAATCATGATCGATTCAATTTATTCTTTGAATTATTTCGGCTTTTTCTTTTCTCCTTATTCTTTATTCTTTTTGTACTTATTGCATAAGTATTTGCTAGGGACTAGCAAAGGCAAGTATAGGGTGGTGATGAATCTCCATTTCATCATCTTTATTCTATCATTTTGGCCTTAACCCCATCAAATGCATGTAAATAGCCTCAATTTGTACATAATAGCATTCAATATTTATTGTATTTATTGTACATAGAATAAGGTTTTTAATGCCAATATGATAGAATAAAGAGAAGAAAAGAAAAAGGAATAAAATATTGCAAATATTTTATGACCCTAACCCCGAGACCAAGGCCAGCATGGAATTGGTCGATAAGGAATAAAGTAGGGGGAGATAAGGGCCGATATACAATAAATACCTCATTTATTTATTCAGTCATTTATGCATTTTTGACACCTATTTTGTACATAATTATTTATTCATCAAATAAAGAAACTTTGTACATGAAAGTTGTATATCATAATGTAAATAAAATTACAAAATTGAGTTTGTGTAAAAATAATACACAGTGTACATTTTATACCCAGAATAAAAAGCAAAAACCTCAACTTCACAGACCCATATCTTGCAAATAAAAACTCCAAATCACCCAAACTCACTTTTAATTGTATATAGCTCTCCAAGACTATTTAATAAAATTGGTTTCATAATTTTTGGAGCCCATCTGTGAAAGTTAGGTTTTTGGCCCTCCTTGTATATAGTACTGATTAAAATATTCATTTTGTTCAATATTTATTATTTTTACAAATTTATATTTTTAGAATCTTGTAAATAATGTATATAATACATGCATATATTGAAATTAAAAGAAAACCAAAAAGAGTTTGTAAAATAAAATAAGTCTATAGGCTACATAGACAAAAGACCTGTGCTGCCTATATGTATATAAATAAAAGGGGATTTAATTCTTTTACTCTTTATTCTGCTATATTTTCATAATAATGTATATATTATACATAATTTATTAAAAATACAAATCCAAAATAAAAACAAATAAAATCCATTAAATAAATAAAATGTATATAATATATAGGCAAAATACCTATAAGTATACCTACATATACATATAGACATTTATTTAAAAATGAAAATAAACTCATAAAAATTAAATAAAAATATATTTATAATCACAAAAATAAGCTATAAATTTATAAAATAAGAAACTAAAATAATAAAATAAGAATAAACAAAATAAAAATAAATACATATAAATATACTTAAAAATACATTATTTTAATAAAACCGTAATAAAATACTTCAAAAAAATAATAAAAATCACAAATAAATACTACATTAATTTATAAACATTTTTTATTTTATAAGTAAAATCTAATTAATTCATTTATTAGGTTAAAATAATCAGTCAACTTCTTGTTGACGTGGACCAATCAGGTCCTTGCGTTTGTTGACCGCTCGGTCAACTGCGCCCCCAGGCGTCTGACTTGACGTGGCCCATCTTTTCCCCGATTTTCATCCGTTTTTCCTGGACCTCTCGTCCACCGATTGCACTTGATGTCTTCTGACCAAATCTTCCTTGATCATTGCACATCCTCTCCCCATCTTTTGTTCTCTTGTAGATATCGCCGATTCGCCGCTACAGCCCGGTCAATAAGGGTGCCCAGCCTGTTCTATAAATAAACAACCACCGCCTTCTCTTCAAGTTTGGTCAGCCCCAACCCATTTTCTTCCTCGCATTCAGTCCCAGGTGTTCTCCTCGTGATAGGAGGATGCCGCCGGCACCTTGAATCGGCTGGAGATGGAGGTGGTTGCACCCACGGCGGCGCTCCGGCAGCCGTCCTGCTCCCTGGAGTTCCTTCAGGTATAAGAGCTGCGCACTTACATTTTTAGGTATATTTTTGTTCCCGCATTTTATTCCTGCATTTTATTTCGTATTTAGATTATTAGCATAGCTTAGATTAGGTAAATCGAAGTTCGCTGGAGCTCCGCTCCGGCGACTTCGCCACCGTGTTTCCAACCGTTTCCCGACAACCTTCCACCGTCATCTCGTTCCCCACCATCTTCTCCACCTTGTCCAACCGGATTCCCATCTGGATCCGCGAATCGAAGCTCCTCCACCGCCTTCCGCCGGAGCTTCTCCGCCTCTCATCATCCGCTTGCTTTCAGCTTCAAACCCCGGGTCGAGTTGAGAGACCTCGAGCCCCTCTACCTTCCTGTGCAGGTTAGGTGCGCCAAAGAGCACTAGGAGACGATTCCAAAGCCGGCTGAGGTACCTGGAGCTGTGTTCCTTCTCCGTGCTCAGGGCGCCGCTTCAGCGTGCCTCCGGCCGATCTACCACCTCCAGCAAATAGAGCAACCTCCAGGAATCTTCTGGGACCTTCAGGTGCGGCGAAGACCGGCGGGAGAGCGAGATCTGGCTGGAAGAAGCTCGCCCCGACAAGCTTGCTTTCCTGTTCTTGCACGTGTGCTCCCCGCCGTTGGATGAAGACGAAGGCCCCAAGGTCGAAGATCAGCCGTCCGATCCCCCAGCACTCAGACCGTCAGATCATCTTGGATGATCTAATCCTAGCCGCGGATCGCGAAGCGTCATCGACTCACGTGGAGGCGCCACGTGGTTAGGTCACGAAGCTCAACCGTCAGATCCAGCGCCTTTGGGGGTAATTTTCACTTGTACCCCCACCTTTTTGTATATTTAATGTTTAATATTGTAAATTAAATATAACGTTATGAATAATGTGGAAATTTTGCATGTGACCCCCTGTATTGTTTTTCATATTACACTTGGGTCCAGTCCACGTCACCTCACGTGTCGTCCCACGTGAGGTGGTAAAATTGCACAAGTCCCCCTGTATATTTGCATATTTATCTTTATTCCATTAAATAAAATCTCCAATGTATTATTTTTGTGAAAAATTGCAACCAGGACCCTACAGTTTCTGAAATTGTGTTTTGGTCCCTATGGGTGCGGATCATGTGTAGTCCCACGTGATGGTGAAATTGCAAGGGGGCCCTGGCGGGTTTTTGCTTATTTGGTTTTAGTCCTTAAAATTGCAGAACACATTATGATATGTTGGTATTTTTGCACGGATGCCCCTGAGACTTATTTTATTTGCAAAAATGCCCCTGCTTGGCTGTTTTATTTTTGCGCCTTTTATCTATTTATTAAAAATATCTATGGTGCTCCTAAAAATACAGAAAAATTAGCATAAATGCATCATGTAATGTTATTCCATGCCCATATTTTATTTTACATTTTTCACATTTTTCCTAATTATTAAAATGAAAAAGGAGCAAATTTTGTACTGTTTAAATTAGAAAATACAAAAAAAAATTATAAAATGCTTTTGAAAAATTACAAAAAAAATTATATATGGTATACTTATATCTATATTGAGTCCAGAAAATAAAAAAACCTCAAAATATAAAAGAAAATAAAAAAATTTCAAGAAGCTCTAAAATCCAAAAAATATAAAAAAACCCTTCAAAAATACCAAAAATATGTTTTCTTATTTTATAATTATCTATATACTATTATTAATGTATTAAAATTAATTTGGGTAATTTTGGGAATTATTTTATATTTTTTAAAAAACCCAAAGTATATTCGGCTATTTAATTAGCCCTATATTAGAGACATTTTTGAAATTAAAAATACATAAAAATTAGCAAAATTCCAGAAAGATAACAAAAAAAATAGAAAAATCTAAAATACCTAAAACTATGATATTTAATCAGTCGTTGTCACTCCTCTGTGTGCCTCTACACACATTGTCTTGAGGGCCTTCAGACGTGCAGACTAGCACGCAGTAGTGTCGTCTTGCGTGTTCTCGTTTGTCCACCTTTGGGCATTATTTGTCGCGTAATGCTCCTCCGTGTGCTTCTCCTCCAAACAACGACGTCATTCTCTTCTTCTCATTAATGGATTTGGGGCATAAGTCTACATATGCACCCCAAATCCACGTATGTTTGTGTAGACATTCACCTTTGGTCTACAAACCCTAGTCTTCTACATCTGGTAAGATATCTGATAACAAAATTTATGTACCCACCATAGGCGCATTCATAGGTCCAATGCCTGTTGTTAAAATGGAAGAGACAAACTATGAGCTTTGGACTATGCAGTTCATGAGCCTTATGAAGTCAAATGGTAAGAAACACATTCTTACCGAGGAAGAACTGGTGGAGAAGATTGGGGTAAACGCCTCAGGGGCGGCGGATGATGTATATGCCAAGGTGCGGTTTTCTAGAACATTGACGGTTGAGATCACCAATGATATGTTACATAAGCCCACTACTAAAGCAATGTGGGATATCCTTGCAACAACATATTCTCAAACGAGGAATGAGACAAAAATCCTCCAACTCCAGCATGATATATTCACTATCAGGCATAACAGACGTCCTCTGCATTCATTGTATACATTCTTGCATGGGATGTCTGAGAAGCTTCACGATTTCATGCCTCTGATGGCAACTCCAGGGTAGTAGAAGACATATAGGAATGCTACCATGGTAGGGGTACTCTTAGCGGCACTTGACCTGAATATGATGCTGCTCGCTCTCATATTCTCGTCGATGCCACTATTCCCCCCATGGAAGAAGCATTCCGTACGCTCAACAGGATCACTATTCCTTCATGTATTTCTAGTCAAACTTCCTCAACCATGGCATCCTACTGAGGAAGAGGAGGTCATTCTATAGAGGTGGTCGCACTCGTCAGCCCTGCACATTCGATCACTGCCCATGCCATACTGAGGAGACATGCTATTCCAAACATGGGTTCCCAGCTTCAGCCTGCATTGTAGAACAGATTAAGTCACATGCTGCTTCTACTCTAGATCAGAGGTTTGATCACTTCATAGCCAAACTAAGGGATATTTACCTCCCTCTGCATCACCATCCTTAGGAGATCATTCAGATGTGGCAGCCTCAGCCTCTGCATGTACCTTTGTTGTTGCCATCACCTCTAAGTACATATGCTTTTACATCTTGTCATGGCTATGAGATTTTAGAATGGATTATGGACTCCGGTGCAACATATCATCTATGTGGAGACCGACATCAACTTACGTCATATAGACAGGTTAAGCCAGGGTGAACAGTTGCGATAGCTAATGGGACTCATTCCCCGATCACAAGACAAGTGGGAGATCACCTTGACACCTTCGATGTGTCTACAGAACTTGCTACATGCTCCATATTTCTCTATGAATTTACTTTCTATTAGTGATATTACCAAGGATTTGCACTGTCGAGCTATTTTTGACCCATCGACTCTTGTTTTTTAGGATATTCTGACGGGCAACATGATTGGGTGTGGTCATGAGCAGGGTGGCCTCTACCGTCTGGTTCGAGCTCCATATAATGGTATATCTTCTCTTTTGTCTGGCTCTATCTCTTCATTCATATGGTGATAAACTCGGAATTTACCCTCTTAATTATGTTATTAATGCGTTGTAGTCGGATAAATTCAAATTGATCAAAAATCACTTATGAATTTATCAATAAATCAAAGTGGTCAAATTTATCTTACTTGGGCAAGCCCAAGGTCGAACTCAGGGACACGCGCCTCTTAAGTATATATTTATTTAGACTCTTATTATTCAGATTAGGTGACGAACTAATATTTCATAGGTCAACACACAAAAAGACAGACAATGCAGAAAGCAACACGAAGCAGACATTTTTTTAATTTGATTTTTTTATAATGTCATCAAATGCAAGTGGAAATAAATACAAATATGCACTTCCTAGCTAAAATCAATAAGCAATGAATCACAACCAACTTCAGGATCCAATGATGAAGCAAATTCCATTGATATATTACAAGGCAAGATAAATCGTTACATGAAGATACTGCATTATTAAAATTAATCATCAAAGTATAGCGTGTCAAATAAGAAAACAATTTATGTCATCAGAAATATAATGAAAAAAGCTTCGAAACAAAACCAAAATCGATTAAAACGGAGCTCGAAAGCTCAAGATATTAACAAAAGTATCCAAGGGCATAAACGTAAAGAAAACATGAAAATAAATAGATAAAGTACTACAAACAGGTTCTCGAAAGGATTAAAATGCAAATAAAATAAACCACGATGCCTTCCCTGTAATTTTCCCGCACACACGAGGCCTAAATTTTAATTATTGAAACCCGGATGGGGTCGGTTGCAATTAACCCCAAGCGCGCATGGTATGCACGTGATATGAGGACCTATCTGTAATTTGGAGAAGCTGGCGGGACCTCCCTGCAAATTTCCAAACCCTCACATGACAAAGCACGTGAGTCCATGCTCGGACGTCGGTGCAGGCTCGCGGCGAGGTTTGGACCACATGTCCTCAGATGGTTCTCCAGTTAGGCTCGGGTGCCCCGAGCCTAGAGGCTCGGAGTGGAGGCTCAGAGGTGGCTCGGGCCACACATCGTTTGGTGAAGCCCTATCTTGGCTCGGGTGGTCCAATCCTAAAGACTTAGAATTGAGGCTTGGGCATGTTACGTGGCTCTCTTTAGACCATCCGATCTTGGAGATCGGATGGTGACTGTAGCATGCGAAGGGCGTTGATGTGACTGAGTATAGGCCGTTGGATGAGCACCGGGAGGATGCCATCCAACAGCAACTGTACGCCTGGAGGTCTCCTCCATCGATGGTAGGCGACGCGTTCAGGACTCTGGCGTATCTGTAAGACCTCTGCCACTCCCCTCCAGTCTCGATGAAGCTCCAGGAAGCATCCTAGAAGCATATCGAGCTAGCTTGAAGCACGGGCGAAGCGCAGGTCGGCCTGGAGGAAGCCAACAAAGTCTTGACATCAAAGGCGGAGCTCGTGAATTCCGCTTCGATGAAGCTTTGGCCATTGAGCATTTAGTACCTGCAATGTTAGTTCGATGGTCGAGGCATGCAAATGCGAGGTGATTATGAGTAAAATGGGGTCAGAAGGTACGCAAGGATGAGTGAAGTGTGGCAGAATGAAGTAGGTGGTAAATGGAAGGTGAATGTGCAGAGAATGGCCTAATTAATTAAGATAAAATAAAAGAAAATGCAGAGAAAGATTGAGGAGCTTACCTGAAGAATAGGCAGTCGCGGCGGCCTGGGATTGAGCGATGGATAGCGCTCCGGTCTTCGCTGAACTCCCATGGCCACGAGGAGCAGCTCGCCGGCATTGGAGGCTGGAGCATAGCCTACCATGGCTATGTATATACATTGGGGTCAACGACCATCTTTGCATCATCAATCTGATCTCCTCCAGTCATGAGGAGGTAGAGAGACCCTAGTTGTGGCCCGCATAAAGATGGAGAGCCGTGACGGTGGCCGATGAGGGCTTATTTGAAGAGGGGAAGTTGAAAGCTTTGATGGTGGACAATGTGGTTGTGTGGGAGATATGAAGCAAGGTGGAGACAAGCGTGGTGATCTAAGTGGTCCGTGAGGGTTGTGAATGAGTGGTCTAGGGGAGAGCATGGTCGACGAGTGGAGAAGATGGCTGAGGAGATGGGGGAATTGGAAAGGGTGCATTGGTTGTGTGAGGTGGAGGACGTGGGAGATAAGGGAAGTCGGAGGTAGAAGACGGGGTCTGAACCGTTGGATCTCGTGATCCAATCATTGAGAGGAGGTCACCAAGGAGCGGCCTTGATCAAATGATCAGGGCGCATCCAAGGGTTGACGGTCGAAGCGCTTGATGTCGTTGGATCTGAGGATCCAATGACTGAGGGATGAGCGGGCATGAACAGATAGGATGAAATCTGGAGCTGCGATCAGAGGGTGGAGGATAGAAGAACGACGAATGGTGGATATTAAGGCGTGTAGGAAGATCGGGTGGCTGGGAAAAGAGGGTGCGTGGCACAAAGAGAAGCGGGTCACGTGTCTCAACCAGAAGGAACCACGTGGCCCAATCAGGTTATTCAGACAAAAATCATGAAAAAGAGGAAGAATGAGGCAAATTTGAAAAAAACTCAAAACATGAAAGTTGTAGATCTTGATAAGATCTACAAGTTTCATGTTGACCAAAAATGCAAAAGAGGTCAAACAAATAAAAAATAATTTTGTGAGCATTTTTAGAAGTATAAAAACATTACAATTTTTGCTTTTACTTCTTGCTTTCATTGTGAATCTTGTTAGTTGGGAAAGCATCATCGGTCTACCTTTCCCAGTCACCAGAGTCAGAGCAGTAGCTCCCTTTTTGAGTTATTTTATGTTGACATCTGGGGTCCAAGTCGTGTACCAGATCATTAGGGACACAAATTCTATCTAGTAGTTGTGGATGATTTTTCACGTTTGTCATGGTGTTTCTTTTGAAAAATAAATCTGAAGCAGGGGATGTGATCAAAACCTTTATTAATGAAGTGAAAAATGTTTTCTCTACCTTCATCAAAAATTTTCGAACTGATAATGTGTTGGAATTTTGTACTCGTGATTTATCTCATTTCCTTTCATCTGAAGGGATTATTCATCAAACATCTTGTCCTTACACTTCTCAGCAAAATGGTGTTGCTGAGAGAAAGCATCATCATCTTCTTGATGTGACTCGAACTCTCCTCATTCAGAGTCATGCACCACACTCATTTTGGGGTGACGTTATTCTCACAACATGCTATTTGGTGAACCATATGCCATCATATGTCTTGGGTGATAAAATTCCTTTCTCCATAGCCTTTCTTGAGAAGGAGTTATTCTCACTCACCCCTCGTATATTTGGATCTACTGCTTTTGTTCACCAATTGACTCCTGGTCTTGATGAGACTGCTCCTTGAGCTGTCAAATGTGTGTTTGTTGGATACTACATGACTCATAAGGGATATAGATATTATCATCCTCTGCACACAAAATAATATATCAGTACTAATGTCACATTTTTTAAGTCTGGGACGTACTTCTCTCCTACAAGTGATAGGTTGGCTTCGTCAAACACAGAGAATGTCGTCTATATACCACCTCCTCCCATGCCTGTTGCTCCTCCTCCACCACCACCACTATCGATTATGCCTCCTTCTCCACCCCTCCTACTACCCAGTCACATGTGCCACATGTTCCATCCCTACCTAAGTTCTACACTTGTCGATCTTCTTTTACTCATGGTCATCGGCCGTCTTCCACGGTGCCCCGGGTTTGTTTTGATAATGTAGTGTCTAGTGATGGGTATGGAGATGTATCTGTGCAGGATTCATTGCAGAATATTACCGCATATATGGAGGATGTTTCCGATGATTTGGATATTCCTATTGCAATTTGAAAGAAGAAGACATCTTGTGCTTCCTATCCCCTAGCTTCTCAAGTCTCCTTTCATCGTATAACAAGGGATTTTCATAAATTTGCAGTGGCTCTATCTGCCATGGAAATTCCACGGATTATGAGGAGGCATTGAAGGATAGTCGATGGCGCTTGGCTATGGAAGAGGAGATGCATGTGCTAAGTCATGTGGCACGTGGAGTCTAGTGATTGCTCCAGTTGATGCGTTAGTTGTGGGATGCAAATGGATGTTCACTGTGAAACATCATGTGGATGACAATGTAGATTGCTATAAGGCGAGACTTGTGGTACGTGGGTTCACTCAGACATATGTGGTGGACTATCGTGATACTTTCTCTCCAGTGGCTAGGCATTCTACTTTGTGTATTATTCTATCAGTTGTTGTGACAAGAGATTGGCCCACATATCAGCTTGATGTGATCACAAGGAGGAGGTCTAGATGCAGCAACCACCTGGGTTTTCTGCTGAGGGGGAGTATCAAAAGGTGTGCAGGCTTCACAAGGCTACTTACGACCTTAAGCAGAGTCCAAGAGCATGGTTTCAGAATCTCTCGGACTTGATAGATCAACAGGGGTTTGTGCGATCGACTGCCTATCACTCCTTATTTGTACAGAAGACCCACAGAGGTACTATGTCATCCTTGTGTATGTTGATGATATTATTGTTGCAGGAGATGACAAGCAGGGCATTCAGGGTGCCAATGACTTCCTAGGTTAGCAGTTTGTAACCAAGGATCTTGGACATCTATGTTACTTCATTGGTTTGGAGTTTGCACGGAACCAGAGAGGTCTTGTGATGACCCAAATGAAGTATGTTGCAGATCTTCTTTCAGAGATATGCATGGCAGATTACAAACTAACCACTACTCCTATTGACCCGAGCATGAAGCTACATGATGATGATACTGAGGAGGTCAATAAGAGGAAGTACAGGGAGCTTTTTGGCAAGCTATTATATGTGACCATCACCAGGCCCACCATATGCTTTATTGTAAGCAAAGTAAGTCAGTTTATGGAGCAACCTAGACAGGCGTATTTGGATGTAGTCCATATGATTCTGAGATACCTGAAGACGTCACCTGGTATAGGACTTCTTTTCAACACTGGTACATCTCTTTCAGTTACAGTATGTGCAGATGTAGACTATGCTGGATGTCCAAAGGATAGAAAGTATACCTCTGGCTTTGTTGTGTTTATATGAAATTCCCTGGTTTCATGGAAGAGTAAGAAGCAGACTATGGTTGCCAGATCTAGTGTTGAGTCAGAATACAAGGTTATGGCACAAGATACCATGGAGATGATGTGGGTCAGATCTGTTCTTATTGGCCTAACTATAGAGGTGCCACTTCCTATTTACCTCCAATGTGACAATCAGGATGCTCTTTTTTTGCCAACAACCCCACATTCCATGAGAGAACGAAACATATTGAGGTAGACTGCCATTATACCGGAGATATGATTCAGAAGGGTCTGATTTCTACTTCTCATGTTAGTTCAGGAGAGCAGACAATAGATATCATCACCAAGGCATTACTCAAGGGGCCATTTCAGCAGTGTTCGTCCAAGTTGAGCGTGATTGATATCTATGCTCCATCTTGAGGGGGAGTGTTGAGATATTTCTACATTCCATATATTTGTTTAGCTATTTTATTTCCTTTAATCTATCTTATGTAATTTATCCATAGACCTCTCTCCTATATAAGAGAGCCTAGGGTTACATGAATGAATAACAATTCTTTTTCTTCCAACAATTTTTAAATATAATTTTTCAATATTCAAACAAAATTATTTGATTTCTTGTTTACATGATATATTCTTCACAATATTGGTATTATAAGTGATGTATTTATTTCAGTGATTTGGTCTCTTCCTCCATAAAAAGATCTGTAACACATTCAATTCCGAGATTTGAAAAGTAGATGTTCTGTGCAAAACAAAGAGTTGTTCTTCTTCAATTCAACATATATTTTAATACATAAAAATGGAGAATTTATTTCATCACGTTCATAAATCTAATTTGGATAGCAAAGAGGTTGGGAGGTTGCACCACGATGCATATAACTTTTTACATGCATCGATGTCAAAAACATCCCCTTTTTGTTTTTAGAAAAGAAAACTTGTGACATTTACTTAGAATTATTAGTAGAATACGTCTTTCAAATATCATGTAAAATAGATATTCCTAACATGTCCATATGGAAGCACTCAATTTCAATAATTCTGAAACTACAAAATTTTGGCAATCTTCATAGACGGGTTAAAATTTTTGAATTAGGTTGAATTTTGAATGGCATCATGATGATATATCTTGATCTAAATCTCACATGGTTTCATTTAAAAAAAGTATATGTTTGTGATACCAATGCATGTAGAGTCACACACATCTTGATGCAAATTCCTTAACCTCTTAGAATAAATTTGGTGTGAATTGAATTTTAAAATAAATTGATGAATAAAAATTTGATTGTAACAAAGATTATATCGAAAATAAGAATAAAAGAAAAAAGAATAGAAGGAATCCTGCGGGAGTGGATGGTCATGGTGGGAGCCACCATAGTGGTCGTGCACCCCATTCAAGGAAGGCTCTCTTTCCCTTTATTTATTTATTTGTTGGTTGTTTTCATTGTATATTGAATTAATACATATTAATTTGATAATTTGTTATCAACTTTTATTTTAATTATGTTTGAAAAGCAAAATTACGATTGATTTAAATTATGAGTGTATCCTAACGGTTCGAGAAAGAATAAAAGGAGAGGCAACTTTTGATTTCCTTGATTCAATTGAAGATTACCAAATCTATCTTCCACTCTCCACAAATTCACCCCTTCTCTCCCCTCCCTCCCTATGTTTTCCCCTGCCCCAGAGATGTCCACCCTACGTCAGGTCGTCCCCTCTGTGGTCGTATTGTTGCTATATTGTTGGATCAATTCTATCAATCTTGCGAAGAATTTCTTCTTCTACGATGCCTCGTGCTCTTGAAGAAGGAAAATGATTTTGATTAACAAAATTAGGAGCTATACTACTCATGCCATCTCGTCATATTGATGGAAGCATGTGATTCATCCTTGTGCCAGCAAGTGTTGTCTCCGACAGATTAGACTTGATGCAGTAGGTCTCTTCAGCTAGAGACTCATAGATCATTATCACTTTTTAAAGGTATGTCATTGTACATGTGTGATCTTGATAGGACGAGATGGGAATGTTTCCCAATCCATGGGGTTCGATCGAATCTTTTTAAAATTTCTGCTACTATTGTGACTCCTATGATGAGTTTATTTAGATAAGATATGATCTGATCGTCTACCTTTCGAAATTGTATGTTAGTGTCTACCACACGGATATAGGAGATAGAAGATGTTTATGAACTTTGGAAAATATATTTTAAACATCTTCATCCACCTATAATCATGATAAATTTGGAATACACAAACAATGAAATGGCCAACTAACACCATCAAGCACTAAGGAGTGTTCAAACTGTAATAATACTGTCTAGTAGAACACGACTAAATACTATGTAGGACATGATATAGACATTCCATAATAATCATAGTGGATGATGATCTGTCGGGTGAAGATCGACCGGCTACAATAATCACTAGATTCACTACATATGTTAGAAATCTGAGCCCATGTTAAGCCATTACACAATAAAAGTTATTGCAAACCACTCCTTTATCTAAAACAAATATAATTAAATTTGTATTTGTTGGTCCTTTTGTACAAACAAAGAAATATACTTTGACCATCTTGATATCGCATAGTTGTTGTCTAAAAACTTAGATCATAGATGTTGATGCAGGATTGTAAATCTAAATAGTTAGATCGAGGACACATCCGACATTGATAAGTGACTACAAACAAATAATCTCCAATCTGAGAAAGAGATGACAATCACTCTACAAAGATACATCCAACCGACCTTTTATTGTAGGTTCTCTACACGGGAATAGAGATTTGGAGGTGTTGGATAAGTCAAGTGAAGGTGTTGACTAAAAGTCAAAATTTTGGACAACAATCAAAATTTTGACCAAGGATATCAAATTGTTGACTAAAATGTCAGTTGTTTACCAAATATAATTTTTTTATCAAAAGTCAAAATGCTGGCTTTAAGTCAAAGTGTTGACTTGATGAGATCGAGATAACTCAAGACTTGTGTCATATACGGTCACGAAACAATCACACATCCCTTGACTAGAGACAAATATATATATATATATATATACTTTGAAAGATCAATAGGTGATGAATCTCCATTTCATCACCTTTATTCTTTCATTTTGGCCTTAAATCCCTTACTAAATGCATGTATATATCATTAGTTTGTACAAAATGACATTCAACAAACTGACTATAAATATTGTATAAATATTGTCATCTAATTTCAAAATAAAAGAATAAAGGAAAGAAAAGAAAATGAAGGAAGTGTCAAAGGCACTAACTCTAAACCCAAGACCCAATCATCATGATTACTTGGTCGACAAGGAACAAAGTAGGGTAGATTTGGCAAAGAAACCGTACATAGGACACTCAGAAACCCTAATTTATTCATCAATAACAACCTTTTGGGCCATATTTTATTCTTTATTATTTACACATTAAATCAATAATCTTTGAACATGAAGTTGTAGATAAAAATACAAAGAAAAATAAAAATTTATTTCACATTAAACTAATACACAGTGCACCTGGGACTCACAGAACAAAAAGCCGCAAACAAAACTTCCCAGACCTGTATCTCCTCCAAACAGATTCAAAATTGACCAAACCCACCTTTATAATTCACAAATTTTAAACATATATATTTAATGAAGGTAGTTTCATTTAACTCTGAGTTGAGATGTAAAAGTTGGCTTTGGGGTCACTATTGTATTGTATACATGTATAATATTCAATATATTTATTCTTCATATTTTTAGCTTTATTATATTTATATACATGTAAATATTATTAAAAATAAATTTAAATAACTAATATAAAATAAAACCATGAAAATCATTAAAATAAATAAAGTATTGAAATGTATATGTAAACCAGACCTATATAATACATGTACATATGCAAATTATGTATACATAGTAATAAAGTATAAAATACAAAATAAAAATAACATACCCTCAACGGAGGTAAACATACCTATATATCTACATGTAAATACTTGAACCCAATAAAATCCTTAAAAAAGTAAATAAAATGCCCTAAAAATACTACATAAAATAAGATTTTTTTGTGTTTTGACTTAAAATAAATAGAATCATTTATTATTTATTTTCCATTTAATAACAGATTTTGGCCATGCCTTTTTCGGGTTGGTCCACATGAGCCAACCAGAAGGCACGTACTATGGACCCTAGGGTCAACTGTTTGGCATACTTGTCCCCTTCTGTCAAAATGTGCGAGTCACCCACCTTCTTCATATTCTCATATCTCTCACACTGCCCCATATTCTTTGACACCTTCATGAAACATCTCCATCGATCATCTCTCTATCACGTCCTATCGTTAGGTTGTTCATTTGAACATTGATTCCAGCACAATCCTTGGAGGTGTTTCATGTTATGTATAAATAAGAAGATCATCCTCCCATTTGAGTTTTTGTTCTTCTTCAGCCATTGGAACCCTCAGATCATTGCACGATCAGGTTGGGTAGGTGATAGCAGCTTCCTCATGAGATCTGCAGTGCATGCGAGGTGGTGAACGGAGCGATCCCCATCGTTGAAGCTCGCTTCGAGGATGGACTCTGCTCCTTGGCCCCCATGTCAAGTTTGAGCTATTTTAATGCTTTCATAGGTAGATTTCATTATCGTTTTTCATTTTGTGCATTTTATTTTGCATGTTATTGTCATTTGTAGTGGTACTTTTACGATTAAGGTTCACCGGAGCTCTAGAGATCCATCCATCATCTTGCATGCACACGCCTCATTTCGACTCCAAGTCCACCTTACCCTCTTCCCACCTCATTTCTTCATCTTCCGCACCATCCAACCCCCCTTATCCTCTTCAGATCAGGAGATCAAGGCCCCTTTCTTCGTCGTCTACCGAAGCTCACCGTCACACCACTACCTTTATATATTTCTCCCAATAGAGTCCTAGGGACCTTCGCATGTGCATGCTTTATCTAACCATGTAGGTCCCTAGTCGAATGATCCTTAATTGAGGTTAATAACATTCAAAAACACCTATCCCAGGTGTTTGACCTTTCCCGAACTTTCAGGACTCCATCATTGGGTCATGGACACCTCTAACACCACTCGACGCTATGAAACTTCTCAGCATCTCAGCAGCCTGAAGAGTTCCTTGGAGGCGAGGAATTAATGAACAAGGGAAGACATACCTCGTATTTTTCCCTGTTCTTAGGAGAAAATAAGTGTAATATTTTGGCAATAATTGCACGAAAGCCCTCAGACTTATATTTTATTGCAAATATACACGTGTCAAGCTGTGTTTATTTATTTCCTGTCTTTTTATTTTGATTAATTAGCTCCTGCATGTTAAAAATTTTGGAAATATATGGTAAATACCTGACTTGACGCTTATTCACACCTTATTTTTATTTTGGCATTTCTTGTAATTCCCATTTATTAAAAATAGAATATAAGCGAAATGTTCCATGTTTACATATAAAAATATTATAAAACCTTCTTTCAAAATTTCAAAAAAAATATACATAGTACATATTAGCATATATTATAACCCAGACTAAAAATTATAAAAATTATAATAGGAAAACACTAAAAAAAATAAAAGCCCTTAATAAATACATAAAAATAATAAAAATTATGCAAAAATTCAAAAAAATAATTTTATGTTGTATATTTTTATTTATATTATATAGTATACATTAAAATAGTTTTGAGACTTTTTTACTTATTATCTATTTTAATACCCATAATCATCTTACATATATATATTTGATTCACTATTTTTCATATTTAAATATCTTAATATATATATATATATAAATTAGCAAAAAAAATATAAAAATCACAAAAATAGTGAAACTAGTAAACACATAAACAATTTATTTTTTTGATTTTGACTATATATAAGCACATTTGAAATTTTAGAATTTATAAATACTAGATATATTATATAATACTTATATATTAGTATTATTATTACTTATAAATACCTATTATATATTTAAAACCTTCAAAAAATCAAAAGGAATGTTCACGTATATATTTCCATCTTTTTATTTATTTTATATCTTATATATTATTTATAGTATCTATACTATTATGTCTATATATAGATATATATATTGATACTTTAAATCAAAAAGAAACTAGAAATTTGCAAAATTTAAAAGTAAATAAAATTTTAAAATTAAAAAATATAAAAAAAATATATAAATCATTAAAAATGCATAAAAACTAAATATAATTAAAACCCATGAAAATAAAAATGTAGAAAAGGTATAAGAATAATTATTATTGATTTTTATTAACTAATAATTATTATACCTATCCAATTTGCTCTCACTGGTTTGCCCACTATGATTTCTCACTATACACATATTTGTAGGGTATAATAAATTCCACCGTGCATCTTATTTATTATTTTAACATTATTGTGGTTCGATTGTTGATTTATTTGAGTGAGTTGGGTACAGAGTACTATAAGAGCGGTCGATACAACGATTGAAGGATCCGACTTATCGAACACCGCAAGCCCTCCACGATTAGGTGTTAGGTTCCTCATCTCTCTCGATTTATCAAACGGCTCCATTGCTGGGTATCAATGCTTAGGATATGATTTTGAGCATATATCTATCTTATTTCTTGTTTCTCTTTGTTGATTTTTCTGTGACGGTCTGCTACACTAGGACAATCTTCTAGGAGATCGAGGCTACCGAGATGAGCGGAAATCAATCCTTCTTTGCAGGCCAGTGGGAGAGAGCAGGAAAGCCGACCGGGGAGTCAGGCATCACATTGTCCTTAGTGTAGATTTTTATTTTATTTTATGTGAGAGAAACGATTTTATTTTTGTAATATAATTTGTAAAAATAAAAGGCTTGGACATTCAGATACTCGTGGACCCATTTCATCAAGTATATGTTCACATGGGGGTCGGCTCGGTTTTTCAATGTTTTTCTTGCCTTCTACTTTTTATTCTCCCTATTTTTTCTACTTATTTTCTTTTGTTTCATATGTTTTGAGTTTTTCTCTTTTATTTGTTTTGTATGCTTGCAACCCATAGATATAGGTTTGTATTTGGTTGACCTTGGTAGCACTAGGTCCACAAACCTAAAAGAATTTTGTTCCTATAATGATGAACCTAGTCAACTTAATAAATTGGTGCTTCCTCAGTAAAAGTTCCTTCTAGGTATGTCCTCGCTTACACACATATACGATAGATTTTATATTATGCACACATCATCTTGCATGTAGACTACTAGAGTCATGTACGCATCCCTATCTCTAGCATTTGCATTCATTTAATTTTGTTGTTGTGACTTTTACATAGTTTTTCATCTATTTTCTTGTATTTGGGCAATAAAAGGAATCAAAAAATTCGTTAGATGTTTTCTTTTTCAAAAATATCAAAAAAAGTTGTAATCAAAATAAAAACAGGTCTGTTACTTCAACTTGATCTTAAAATCAAACAATGGATTCATTTCCTTAGGAAGTGCACCTCCCACATTGGACATAGGTACTTTCCAGAATGAGTAATACATGTACACTTAAGAATTAGAGCCCTCATCCTTGGACTTGTGCCCTAAGCTCTAGGGCCGGCTCTCTGACCATAGACGAAGTGTCCCGTGTACAAATAGGTGTGGTATGCCGACTTGGGCACGTTCACTCTAGTTGACTACACTTGAGCCAGATTAAACAATTATATGAATCACCCTCTTACGGTCTTCACAGTGTTGAGTAGGTGAAAATATAGAGTTTGCTTTATGTATTTGGTTGTAGCTTTTGGATTCTTTAGCATTCATTTTGATTTAAATCTTCATAGTCCTTGGGTCTTCTTAGGTTTTGAGTCCTTCTTCCCTTGAGTTTTATGGGTCACTCTTCACTTCAGCCAAGATGTGTATGGTTGTTTTTCACCCATATCACTCTGGACTCTTTTCAGTTCTTAAGTCCTTTGTCTATTTTTTGTTTTTATTTTATTTATTTTTATAGTGATATCGGGTCATTATTCATCTCATCAGCTGAGACACGCGTCTATTCTTCACCTATATCACCCATGTCTCTGGTCTGGTTCAAGATGACTCTCTTCTTGAATCACTATTTGCCCTTGTCTTTCTCGCCATCTTCGTTCCCTCATGTATCATCTTTTCTTCCATCTGGGCATGTTGTGCTACTGGGTGCGACCCGCATTGAGGATACTATTCATATATTTGAGTCGGGCAGATTTTTGAGGCTAAAATGAGTGTGCTCTTTTTGGCAGATCATGGATCTGATATGAGTGATGATATTATTAAGGATTTTGATCTTTCACGACTAATAGGTGTGATTCCATTATTGAGGATTTTTGATCTCGCACACCAAATGGAGGATGTGATTCAGTACAGATTTTTGATGATGATACTGATGAGGTAAGTTGTGATTTCTAGATCTTTTGGTGTGTTCCACACGTCATGATTCAAGTGTTTGATGTATTAACTCCTTTTGTGCTTTAAAGCGATAGGGTTGGACCATGCATTGTTTCACTCATATTCTCAGCTAATCCATTCTCTATATCTTGTTGGTCCTGTCACCATTAAGCTCATAGATGATTTTCATACATATCTTGAGCCATTTCAGCAAATCTTGCTTTCTGAGGGGTTACCAGACAGAGTCTTCTTATTAGTCTAATTTATTTAACTCCTTTGAGTCCCCTATCCTTGATGACCCTTGCAAGGATCTAACTTGTGATATTTGGTGTTGTCTCTGCTCTTTTGACCTTATGTCCACCGGATATTGAGTTGTATAGAGCATTCCTAGTTATGACTTTTCATATCTTCTTGAGACTATGATTGATGTGGAGGACTCTATAAATGCTCCTTCCTTCTCCACATTCGGTTGTATTGTCTTTGTTCACTCACTCCATTCTTATGATCCATACCAGCAATGGCTCAGTTTTTTATTCTTTTCCTTCGGTAGTCGATACCCACTTGATTGCATATTCGGGTGCCTTTCTGGTATTCTATTATGATTGTGTCATTGTTCTCACATGAAATCATCAACGACGAGTACGGTATTTAATTGACAGATGATGTCATGTACTTCTACATTTCCTACTGTGTGTATATACATGTCTCATCTTTTCAGTTCTTACATCTTTTGCATGATGCCCTACACCACATATCTCTCATCCAATATTTGAGTCTCTACTTAGAATATACTATGTCCTAAGCATAGGGGGTAAAGCCACCATCGTGTTCATGTTCGTCTTGTTTCCTCACTCCGATTGTTTCTTATACCCAGGGATCTCTTACCCTAAGTACAGGTGAAGTGATATTGTTCATTCTCTTGTCTTCATTTTTCTTATTTTTTGTTTCTTTCACTCCCCTCGTTTGTCTCCTCAGTTGTTAATATTCTTCTCTACTTAGGGATAACCCTAAGTATATGAGGGACAAGCCAACCCACTGAGTCGTACATTTCGGATCCTCGATCATCTCCATTTTGTATACAATTTATTGTACTTATGATTAGTTGATTCTAAGTATGGGGGATGATTGACTTCTTATTCTTTTAGTTGTTGTAGTATAGGCTTTCTTATACTCAACACGTTTCTCTTTAATCACTATGAGGACATATCTCAAGCTAAGTGTGGGAGGTCGTATATAGTTGTATATACTTTAACGATAACTCGTACTTTCATATTTTTTAATACATGGCTAATATACTATACTGATAAGGGTGTATGATTAATCAATTGTAAAGAATATAAATAAATGTATAAAAATTTTCAAAAATCTTTGTAAATATGATCAAGAAAGTTGTTTAAAAATATTTTGCAAAATAATTTAAAATGGTTTAAAAATATTTTGCACAATAATTTAAAAAATGGTTTAAAAATATCTTGAAAAATCTTTTAAAACTTGTTTGGAAAACTTTTGTAAAATGTTCTCAAATCATTGTAAAACTCTTTTGTAAATGTCTGTAAAAAATATTTCATTTGTTTGAGTAAAATTTTTGAAAATTTATTTGCAAATGATTTGGAAAATGGTTGCAGAAATATTTTGAAAAATCTATCTGTAACTTTAAAAAATCTTTGCAAAATGATTTTCAAATGTTGCAAATGATTGTAAAGAATTTGTCAAATTATTTCGAAAATAAATGTTTGTTAAAATGTTTTCAAACTATTTTGAGAACCTTGTACATAATTATAGCAAATAGAATTATTTATCAAAATATGAATAACCCTTGTATCTGTAAATAACAACTAACTCCTGTAAATTCCAAGTGTTAATTTTAGAATTAATTATTGTAAATAAGCACGCATTCCCATGTAAATATATGTATATACTTCTTTCTCTAACCTTTATTAAAAATCCCTAAAATTTCAATATTTTAAAGCCCATAAAAATTTGTAAAATAATTTCAAAATATTGCACAAAAAATTGCAAAACTTTTTCAAAAATCCATAAAAAATTCAAAACTAGAAAATAGTTTCACAAAAAGATTTTCTTATATAGCATTGCATTGTTGGAATGATCAAGACAATTGAACAAAGTCCAAATAAAGATTAGATATTGGAGCTTGGTCTAGACCTTAAAACACTTGATCAGAGGAACCCATTAAGGACTGGAATTGAGATGCTTCATTCCATGAGACTATGTTTATGAGTCGATTTAATGTGTCTAACAAGAACCCTTCATATCATTCGTATGATTCTTGGGATAATGGCTTGATAGAAACCTCATACGTAACACTTCGCTCAACCCAGATGGATTGTTGAAAGATCTTGAAGTCTAAGTTGGGACGATACTAGGTCGCTTCGTCAAGGGTGGCTCAGGAACCATTCTTGAGGACTATCGAAATCGATACTTTAATCCACTTTCTCTGGTAACATGGACATCTAAAGACTGGAGATGTGATTGAAATAAAACTTTGGATAAGGAATGGTCTGCCAGCATAACTTTTTTCAAGACAACAAAACATGGGAAGACCGAAGGATTCTATATTCCTCAAGCAAAACAAGAATATAGGGCAATGTAATACAAATAAATATCAAAAAAGAAGCCTATAGCAAGAATTCCAAAAATATTGAGCTTCAAGAAAAGGCTACTTCTTTGTGAAGACTCGATTACAGTGGTAGAGCTTCACAAGGAAATACGACTGCATTGGTCCATTTCCACTACTTTTCCCATTCTTCTAGCTTCTCCTCCCTTTTTGGTTGTGAACTAGCAGGAAATATACATTTTCATGAGAACAAGTTGCTAGAGGAGGAGACCACTTGATACTTCAGTGATTTGTCTGGGAAGATCTAACCCAATACACAAATGTGTATGCAACTGAAAGGATGCTTCTGATCATGCTGTGGATTGAATTGGATCGAGGATCATGTAATCTAAGGGATGTTGAGTCACAATTCCTAACCTAAATGTGGTTCCAAACAAACCTAAAATCCAAAGGTCGTAACTGAGCTCTAAACTTTGATTTTAAGAAGATAAGTTTAAGAAGTTCATATTATTCCAAGTTATATCTTTTTTTGCACTCATTGCCATAACTATTTACTAGGGACTATCAAAGGCAAGTATGGGGGTGATGAATCTCCATTTCAGCACCTTTATTCTTTCATTTCGGTCTTAAATCCCTAGTTAAATGCATGCATATAGCATTTATTTGTATAAAATAACATTCAACAAATTGACAATAAATATTATATAAATATTGGAATTTGTATCTAAAATAAAAGAATAAAGAAAAGAAAAGAAAAAGAAGTTCAAATATGGAAAAGGTTTGGCGGAGGAGAAAAGGCATGGCCATGATGACTTGTGTGCCTATGAAGATGCAGATTATGCAAGTTCACTAGAGGACCGGAGATCTACTACAGGATATAGTACCTTCCTTGTATGTGATATGGTAAATGCTTAACTATTAACATGAACATCAACTTTAAATAGAACTACTCGATCACGTTCAAGTGCATAAACAGAGTCTAGAATGTATCCAGGAAGAAAAGGAATAGGAAGAAGGGATATGAGTACCAATAGAAAGAAGATCTTATTCAATTCAAGCATGCTATGTGCTAAATTCAATGTGTCACGAGGCAGGACGGACCTATAGATGTATATCCTTGCCCAGAATACAAGGGGATTGAATTATCCTAGTCAGTGAAACCCCTAAAGATGATGCGGGGGTGGCTTCTTTCTTTATATAATAGAATCTTGGTGGTTTGTTGGAGACCTAAATTAGACAACCCAATATTGATCGAGTTCGTGACCCTCCAAGCCGGGCCTCAGTGATGAAGGTAGACATAGAAAGAAAGCCATATTGTGGTGATCAAATCCTTGGAATCGTCGATCGAATCAATCATTATATGTTAGTATGTTATTGCAGACTTTGAAGGAGGGGGAGGAAGCCTCGTAGGAAAGAAAACGAATGAGTTGTCTTCGTGATAGGCCTCTCCGAGCAAGAGGTCTGTGCTTATTCGCATTTAGCCCATGGGCCTTGGGTTGTTCTAGGAGAATGAACGTTTGGGCGGTGGCAGTCGAGCTAGGTCATATATAGTCAGGGGCTTGACCGAGAATTTTCTAGCATTTGTCTACTTGATGTTGGGCTCATGTATGTGGTTGCAATGGTCATGGTTTGGTCTTTCTGTAGGGGACTCTCGTATCGCATTTCCTTTGGATCGTGTCATGGTCTGAGTGTACTAGGCTATTAGATAGGTGTAATGGAGGGAGACAATAAAGAAATAGCCATCATCATTCATTAAGTAACAATAGCTGGCAAAGAAAAGAGCTACTTCTATCAAATCCATAACCGTCAGATCATCTGGTCTTGAGTTTTGGCTAGTACCAAAGGAGCGAGATGAAGTTGGCAAATCCTTTTTTGGACCTTCTAAATGAGTCTTTCTTTCCTATGGAGTGATAGTTTTTTGTCGTCGTCTAAGTTGCATAATTCAAAGAAAGTGATTCTTCTTCTTCTTCTTCTTCTTCTTCTTCTTCTTCTTCTACTTCTATTCTATGACCTTCTAACACAAACTACTCTGCTAAATTCTACAACAACTCTCAGTTCTTAACTACTAGAAATTAGAACCACAAGAAGTACGCCACTTCTTCTTCATTGTATTAGTTATCATTTTCCTGGGAGCTCAGGAGTAGGAGTCTCAAAAAAGGAACCCTGTCAAAGACACTAAATGATCCTAGATCCTGAGACCCAGTCATCATGATGATTTGGTCGACAAGGAACAAAGTAGGGTGAGATAGGGCAGACAAACTGTACAGAGAACACTCATAAACCCTAATTTTTAGTCATCGATAATAGACTTTTGGGTCATATTTCATTCTTCATTATTTACACCTCAAATCAATAAACTTTTAACATGAAAGTTGTACGTAAAAATACAAAGAAAAATACAAATTTGTTTCACACTAAATTAATTCACAATGCATCCAAGACACTCATAACAAAATATGCAAAGAAAACTTCTCAGACCTACTCTATACAGACTCAAAATTGACAAAACTCACTTTAATTTTCATAAATTTTAATTATCTATTGACGAGATGCTTTCATTTGATTTGGAGTTGAGATGCAAAAGTTGACTTTTGGGTCCCTATTGTATTGTATACCTATATAATATTCAATATATTTATTCTTTATACTTTTAGTTTACTATATTTTGATACATATATATATATATATTTGTAAATAGTATTCAAAATACATTTAAATAATACATAAAATAAAATCATGAAAAATTCATTAAAATAAATAAAGTATTCAAATTTATAGGTAAACTATACATATATAATACATGTGAATATTTATATAAGTAAATAAATAAAGTTAGAAAATATAGTAAAAGATGTAAATAGGTAATTAAATATATTGTAAATATAAAATTATGTGTACATAGTAATAAAGTGTAAAATACAAAATAAAAATAGCATACCCTCAATATAGATAAATATACCTATATATCTACATGTAAATACTAGCACCCAATAAAAATACTTTAAAAATAAATAAAAATAACCTAAAAATACTAAATAAAATAAAAAAACATTTTTTATGTTTTGACCTAAAATTAATAAAATCTTCTATTATTTATTTCCCATTTAAATAGAGATAATGGCCTTACCTTTTTATGGTTGGTCCACATGGACAAACCTGAAGGCGAGGACGGCATATCCGCCCCCTTCTGTCAAAAAGTGTGAGCTGTCACCTTCTCCATATTCTCCCCATCTTCTTCAACTCCTTTATGAAACATCCCCATTAATCACCCTCTATCATGCCCTATCGTTGGGTTGTCCATTCAAACCTCGATTCCAACACAAACCCTAGGTCTTTGGAGGCATTTCATCCTATGTAGAAATAAAAAGCTCCTCTCCTTTTTTGAGTTTTATTCCTCCTTCGATCACTAGGACCCTCATATCATTGCACTATTGGGTCGAGGTTGGTGACAGCAGCTTGCTCATGAGATCTACAGCGTGCACGAGGTGGTGAACGAAGCAATCCCTGTCATTGAAGCTTGCTCCGATGATGGCCTCTTATCTTTTCTCCCAAGTCAAGTTTGAGATATTTTACTGGTTTCCTAGGTACATTTCATTGTTGCTTTTAATTTCATGCATTTTATTTCGTGTGTTATTATCATTTGTAGCATAACTTTTAGGATTAAGGTTCATCGGAGCTCTAGACCTCTGGCCATCCTCTCACATGTACACGCCTAGTTTTGACTCCACGTACACCTGATGAATCTCGGATTCATCACTCTAAATCTCATTTATTAAGCTCAAATCCCTCAAAAACATCAGCATTTCTGAATTTATTCTGCATAATTAGCATTCACACATGTTTTCGTAAGAATTGCATTTTATCCATAATTTCTGCACAAAATAAGAAGCCAAAAATTTCAGCCAAATCTGACCTGTAAATAGCCTGGCTGCCCTGATTTGTAACTCATTTATGCTAACACCGAATGACACAAAACCACCTCCACTATGTACATATCACTAACAAGAATAAATGAAAAATACAAAAAAATCACTAGCCCAAATAAGTGGACCAAAAATCCAAACTATAGTTTCAGGATTTTCGGACTAAAAGCCACATATCTTCCCCATCCAGTATCCGATTTGATCCTACTCACTTTTGAACTAATATACATTCAATTACCTTCAAAACAAGACCAAGTTCAAGTAAATCGGACTCATATGTGAAAGTTGTGTTTTGGGCCTCTTTTGTACATTGTGTATTTTAGCGGTTTTTGACCTGATATTTTATGTACATATTTTCTTAATTAATAAAAATCCAAAAAATTAGATTTAGGTGTCTTTATTTATCTTTGATTTCTCCATATTTTTTATGGATTTTCTATCTGATTTAAAAATGACAAAAAAATTATAAAACCTAAAAATCAAGGTATTCTATGTACAAGGGTTACCCCAAAAAATCACTTTATGCATTTGATCGATTTTGGTTTTGATGTCTTCATGAAAGTTGTAGATCTAATCGAGACAAGCATTTTTTGTGAATAAACGTTTTTGATCCGAGGGTTTACTATTTCTTTTTGATTTTACAAAGTCTTTTCCTTCGATTTTTCTGGTGATGACACGTGGCAGCCCCTGGGGCTGCCACGTGTCAGCATTTTTTGGGCTTTATGTAATTCATTTTTCGTAAAAAATTAATAATTACCCGCACGTACGAGGCACGTGCCCCCAGGCACGCGCCAAGCACGTGCGTGCCCCCTCCGTCACTACTGTCGCCACGTGGCGCTCCAACAGCCGTTCAATCATCACCGATCGAATGGCCGCTGACCCGTCTTCAACCCCAGGCGTCCCCCTTGCAACTGCCGCCCTCCACAAGCCTCGCCGTTTGACCGCGCCACCGACGAGCCCCGCCTTCCTCGCCAACGGCCAACCACCGACCTCCGATCATCTCGCAACCACCTCCCCGCTTCTCTCACTTCGCCAACGACGACCCTCGCCCTATTTAAAGGCACCGCCTCGGACAGCTCTCCCCATCCGCCGTCTTCTCAGCCAGATAGTGACATCCTTACCGCCGGCGTGATCCGAGGACCCCCAACTTCGTCGCAGCCGCTCCCTCAACGCTGCTCCAGCTCCGGCGACCTCGTCGTTGAGCCCTTCTCCAGGTATCCTCCTTCTCTCTCTCTCTCTCGATCTGCATCTCTATCTCTCGCTCGTCTTCTCCACCAAAACCCATCATCGACCTTCACCTTCTTCTCCACCGCACGTCGACAACCACCCGACCGACTTCGACATCGTCGCAAGCTTCACCTCCAACAACCTCCTTCGCTCATCCTCTGCCTTCGACAACGACCGCCTCCATCGATTTCGTCTCCGACAACTACCTGGATCGACCCTCCTCCACCGTACGCCCACGACGCACTCCATCTCCGCTCGAGGAAAGTACACCGTCCGCTGCCACCATCATCGACTTCGCCTCATCTTCAGCGACCGCCGATGACCACCTTCGCCTTCGCCTTGGACCGGCAATAACAATCGTCCACGTCCGGCTTCATCTCTGCTTTGGCCGGCCCGCCTACGCTCCTCCACCACAACGTCGGGCACGGAGCCCAAGACCCCGCCACGTGCCGCGTACGTGGGGCAGGGGACGTCAACAGGAGCACCCCTGGGGTCACGTGCCTGTTGGACATGAGAGCCCACGGCGAGCCATTATGCAATAAATGTTATTGCAAATATCATTCCCTGATCTGAAATGAAGAATAAATAATTTGCATAATAGGTCCCTCTGTACAATTAGGGTTATGTACCATGGCTGTCTTAATGATCATAGAGCTGTTGATTCAATTATTGAATCATAGAGGCTGGTGTTTGGATGAATATCTAAAGGGTTAGATTGAGGACTCATCAAGCACCGTCAAATGATTGTTAAGATGTGATCTCCAGCCTGAGTAGGAGATGGCAATCCTTTTCTCACATAGGCTGATATCTGACCGACCTCTTGATGCAGGTCCTCTGCATATGAATAGAGATTCGGAGGTGTCAGATTAGTTAGGTCAAAGAGTTGACTTAACGAGATCGAGATAACCAAAGTCCTATGTTGAATGTTGTCACAGCATAGGCACGCATCCTCTGACCGGAGACAAATGTATTGCTATATGTCTGAGTATGTACATTTGGCAGACCAATAGGTTGATGACCTAACCAAGGTCTATACACCGGCGCGCTGGTGTGCATGTAAGGGCATATGAGTAATACGATCTCTCAAAGGGATCATACAGGTTCACTACTGAACCGGAAGACATGAGCTCACTCATGAGATATTGGGAAGAATCAAATTCCGTGCACGGTCGTCTTGCTTTGGAAGCTTGACTGAATTTGTAGGTTTGATATATACTTTTGGAAAGTATATGATTAAGACCTAGGTATGATATATGTTTTTGGAAAGTATATGATCGATACCAAATCCCAATGATCAAATGAGAAACTTGGTGATCAAACCCTGAAGAAGACAGTGTAAAATAGATCTTGATCTTCGGGTTGACCATGGGTCTTCCTGTATGCAGGATGTACAGGTATTGGGAATACCTGAAGGGTGATGTGATCATAAACGATTGTATATCCATGACGCTTCCATTCCGAGGGAGTGATGAAACAGGTCTGGATTTTAGTGACTCCTTCCAGTAGAGAAGCAATCTGATCTTAGTCCAAGTGTTGGACATTGGTCTGAATGAGATTCAGATTCAATGAGAAAATTGGATTTGCGGTCTTGATTTAATCAAGCATCTGTGGGAGGTTCGTACGATCTGGATTTGAGACGAGATCTCAACATCCAAGTCACTATACGTGGAATAATACAATCGCCCTGTCCTTATCTCCAAGTATCTGCGGAGAAAGCACATTATTCATGAAAGGGTTCAAGAATAATTCTTTTGATGAAATATCCAAGCAAGGACTTGATGATTAAATGAGATTTAATTATCAAGCTTAATATGAATATAATTCATAATGTGAAAATGATTATCTAAGATAATTAAATGGGATTTAATTATCAAAGATTAAGAGAATGTGGATAACACTATCCATGATATATGTGTGTTAAAAATATAATTTATAATATACATATATAAGAGAGAGAATCTATGTAAATAGCATTTGTTAGTTAATTGTGTGGATTGGATTCACATTAATTAATTAATTGGAAATGTAATTTACAAATTAGTTTGGGTTGTGAATATGATTCACATAATGATCAATGGCATGATTGAAATATTCACAAATTAATTTGGAATTAATTTGGTGGATATTATTGCAATAATAGTTATTGCAATTTATTAAGAAATAATAAGATAAAATAAAAGGAGACAAAATAACACCCTATAATTTAGGGTGGTTGGTTGACTCCCTTTTTGTTGTCACATTATCTCTTAATTAGTTAAATTAAATTATGTTGATAATGTTGCAACATATTTTAATTTAAATTAATGTTGTTGGTTTTAACCAACAACAATCATAGTCATTGATTTAGCATGGACCAAGCATAGCCCTTGGATCCATGTGTCCCATGGATTGAGATCCATTGGACCCTAAACTAGTATAAAAGGAGGGCTAGGGTAGCCTTTCCAAGTTACAACAACATTCTTGAGTTGAAGAACTCTACTCTCTCTCTCATTCTCGTGGGGTCTCCCTAATATTCAAGTGGCCGTCCACTTTGTGTATTAGGAAGGAGACCATTTTTGTTACGCCTTGATGCTTGGATCTTCGTCAAAGGATTCCGGGAAGGACGCGACTCATCATCGTGCCCGCAAGCGCATTCTCCGTGGGTCGGACTTAAGATAGGAGGATCTCTACTTTGGGATCTCGCGATCACAACCACGCTTCAAGAGGTATTCCTTTTACTTTGTGGTTTGATGAAACGATCCGAGAAGTGTTCTCGTGATCATGTGGTTTCATCTTTAAAGTTAAAATTTTAATTTCCGCTGCATCTAGCATCTAGTACGACTAGTTGCTCCGATTGAATACGATGCGATCGACACGCTTCCGTGATGCACTTAAGGATTCTCAATATCCTTCAGTGCCTTGTACGTGCCCTCTGGTTATTTGCAGAAAAGCCCCCGGGCCCCTCTCCATTTTGCGCGCCAGCCCCCGCCGACAAGGGGTCACGTGCATCGCACGTGACATTTGGTAAAATTGCATCGGAGGCTCTAGAGCTATTGGTAATTACAATTAGGTCCCCCGCACTGCATTTATTTTTATTTATTTTATTTCATTTCTACCCCTGTGTTCCCTAGTGTTTTTGGATCTACATGACATTTATTTATTATTAAAAAAATAGCATGATGTTCATCTTTAATTTTCTACATTTTGGGATACTGTGGATATTTTTATGGTTGTTGGTTAATTAATAATTAATTATTTTGTGGAAATTTGCAAACTTTTCCCATTTTATGCTCTTAAAATTGCCATTGATTAACCGTTGCTCTAAAAATCCCTGAAAAATCACATATTGTAGAGTTAATTGTGCTTCACATTATGCCCAAAAAGAATTTCATTTGCATGCATAGTTTGCCCTGTAAAGATCATTTTGCATATTTCAATGTTTAATTTTTAATAGGTATTAAATCTCACATTTTCGAGGATTAGGATTTTTCTGCAATCAATCACCTAGTGATAGATCTTAGATAATTTTATTCCCTGAAAATAAGTAGTTTTAGTATTTATTATAATTAAATATTGAAAATCATTCTGTTTGCACTTAAAAATTCATAAAAAATTCATATTGCATCCAAAAAGTCCAACATCTAAAAAGTCTAAAAAACGTACAATTCATTCATTTCATCATAATCTACATTGTGGTCAAGTTTCATATTTTTCGGACATCGTTTGAACATAGTTGACATTTTAGTCCTTAAAATAGGCCAAAATTGCATCTTACGTCCTTTATTTGCATTAAAAATTCCAAAAAAAGACTGCCTTGAAAACCGTGCACGAACCTTGATAGACGTAATTCTAGATTGTTCCTTTACCTCCTTGTGTTCGACCTTGAGAGTTGCCCAAGTAAAATAAACATAAAACCACTTAATTAAAATTGAATAATATTTGTGGTTATTTCTTGACCGATTCCGATCGTCGCCTACAACGAACGATATATTATTTTTAGGCAAGAACAATATAAAAACAACTTTTTAAAGCCACGATTTTTGGACTCGTCAGATGATGCCGTTGCCGGGGAGGCAAATGGCTTAGTTTTGTGTTTTGAAATTTCTTATTCGATTTTCCGCATTCGGGTATTCTGACCCTCGAATTGTTCATTGTAAATCCCATTTATTTTCCTGCATTTATTTTTCTTGTCTTTTTATTATTTTTGAGTCACTCTCTTACATTATCTCTCTTATTTTTCTTGCGAGGTACCCAGCATACGTGGAGCGGTTTTTCAAGAAACCGACGCATCTTCCCGACATCGGTAAAGCCGCAATTAAATTAAGATCGAGTCAAGTCGTGAGAGAGCGTAGATTCTAGGTTTCTAAATTTCTACAATTTTATTTTAACTGCTCATTTACAACGGTGTCCGTTGGGACTCTCGCGCATGTAAAAAGACCTTGAACTTTTCTGTGGTGTGTCGTGGCCTGTTTCACTCTCCGGTGTGAGTGGGGCCCGACTTGAGTGGCGATTAGGATAGACCTGCACATATGGCTCTCAGAGCATTTATATTTTTGCTTGTGCTCGTAAGATCTAAGGCCACACTGCACTTTAACTGAGACGCACATTAGATTGTTCAACTTAGCCAAAAATTTAACTCAATTCTTCCCGCTAATAGAACTTTCCGCCTAGGTGCGATTTTCATCGGCTTGCATGCATTTAGAATAATTTTTCAATTCTGTATTGCATCCAACATGGAGATTGCGAGGAAGCACTGTAAGTTTTATAACCGAGCATACATCACTGTTTTCGTGTGCATCGATTTTTCCCGAACTCCTCCCTCTTGTTTTATCACATAATTTTAAAGGAAATTGGGACTAGATGGTAGACGTGTATTTGTGCTCGTCTAATTTTTCAGTAATCACCTTATTAAAAATTGGGACTGCTAAACATAGTCGATCTTAAGAACCCATAAAATCAAGAATTTCTGCGGGAGAGCAACCCCGACATTGTTTGATTTTATCTTGCAGCGAGGAGAGAGACGCACACTAGGATAGAGCCAAGCCAAGATTTTCATATAGACTACTGATTTTAAAAATAATTAGCTATTTCTCAGTGAGGAATACGGGTAGTCGTTCCACGGTCTGGACTTCCTTAGCAGAGTAGGTGGTTTAAAGGACATTGTGTAAGGCTCCGTCCTTAAGAAACACGGGTAGTCGTTTTATGGTCCGTACTTACACCTATACTGGCTGAAAGTGGATGCAACTAGTCGTACGAACTCGGGACAGTCTTTAAGGAAATATTGGCACCTAACAGCTCATTTAAATGGCTTGCAAGACTTGAATTCTCACCAATTAAAACTGATAAAAGAATTAACCGAGCTCTTACGGACTTCACTGAGTGAGTTGGTGAAAGAAACCCTTGTATTGTGTTTGGTCTGTGCGTAGACAATAAGCAATCAACGAATACCGCACACTTGTGCCTACATCATAAACCGCAAGCTTCTTGTTGACCTCGAGAACGGAAGATTGTGGTAATTCTCGTTCGAACTCCGCGAACCCTTCTCTCACTACCACAAACTCCCCAATCTCAAAAGCCCAGAGAGACTCTTTCTCTGGACCTTCTTGGCCTCCGGGAAACCCTTCCCAAGAACCCTATTCCTATGATTCCTTCTTCTTCCTAAAGGGAGGACAGACACACATTGTCTCTGTCTCACCAAAACAAATCGAGGAAAACTTTTACATCAATTCTTTCCACTCTATTAACTCGAACCCCTTATATTCTGAAGGTGAAGAAGAAGATATGCCTCCCAAGCTGTCTTCCAAGAAAGATCTTGAAGATGAAACCAATGACGATACTATTCAGATGATTCTAGCAAGGTTGGATACATCTGAGAAGCAACAACAGTTACTGAGGGAACAGCTAGAACAGTTGAATGCTGGGGAAGAACTGCCAATGGAAGCCGCATACAACCCTGGACAGTACAGAGTGAGGAACTATTTGCAGCCACCACAACCAGAGATCCACTATGAACTGAAGCCACATTTTGTAAGTAAATTACCTCAATTCCATGGTAATACAACTGAAGAGCCATATGAATTCTTGTGGGACCTGGAGTTGATATGTTCAAATCTGAGGCACCCACAATTCAGCCAAGACTACATTCATCTCACTGCACTACCTTTCGCCTTGAAAGGAAAGGCAGACTACTGGGTGAAGAACTTAGGAGCGACTGTGACTACTTATGAAAGGTTCAAGAACCTGTTTCTGAAGAAATTCTACCCCTTGAGTCGGACCAACCAAATGAGGACCCACATCAACAGTTTCTCTCAGATGCCAGATGAACCACTTTGTGAGGCTTGGGATTGGTTTAAAGATCTGCTACGGAAATGTCCCTACCATGACCTGGATAACAACGTCCTAGTCCAGTCACTCTACTCGAGCCTTCAACTACGAGACTCAAGGGTTAGTTAGCGTTGCTTGCGGAGGAAATTACACATCGCGTTGAGCTGAGACCGTCTGGAAAGTACTGGAGCAGATGGCAGAAACAAGCCGTTCTCAGATTGCCAGTAGAGCATACACTGATTCCCTGAACACCCTTCAAGCCAAAGATGGGAAGCAGACTGTCGCCGAAATAGCAGAGGATTTGATTCCAAACATGCACTTCATAGCGGATAAATTGACAATAGTAGATAAGAGGATGAGCGACATCGACAACAGGATCTCTCAATTCCCAAAGCAGATGGAGGAGCTCACTACGAATATGTCCAAGATAGGGATGTCTACTGCATCTATGGTCCCGATCTACCATGTGCATCATGTCCAGGAGCAGCCAGGATCAGAACAACATCAATCATAGGCACAGGACCAGTCCTATGCCCAAGCATCGCAGCAGCCACCCCCATCGGCCGAGACAGTCAAAGAAGCCTCGCCTTTGACATTTGAAATAAACGGCATTTGGTACACACAGGACACTACCCGACAGGGTAATATGGGGGACTGTCAGCCTTCTCAACATCCGCCCACTTTTTATAATGTCGTATTTCCTCCACAACATACTTAATCTTTCCAGCATCCGAAGCAGCAACCGCCCTACAATCTCCAGAACCAACCTCAGCAATACCGTCAGCAACACCAAGCTCCCAGACCATCAGCTCAATCATCCAACCCTCCAGAAGAACCGGTTGATATCCAGAGGCAAATATTTGAAGAAATTTGCAGCTTCCGAAATGAGCTGTATGATCTACGGGTAGATGTTAATTGTCTATCACGATGGAAGGATGAAGAAGGACGCCTGAAGATCCCAGCACAAGAGAAAGGGAAAGCATCTATGGAGTCTGTAGAGGACCTTGAACCTCTAGTTGCTGCAAAAATACCTTTATCACCTTTTCAGCAACCTGATTTTGATTATTATCAAAAATCTTATGATTGTAATAAAAACTCCAAGTCTAATAAAGATGCTCTTGTTTATGATTCTGGCCCTCTATCTCCTATCTCAAATGCTTCCATTCCTTTCCCCCATGCTCTCAAGAAAGGAAAACAAAATAAAAACATTCAGGATGACCCGGTAATGGAAAGGTTCTAGCAGCAAAATATCACAGTCAAAGTACCCTTTGTTCAGTATGTGGCCAGTAATCCAGCCTTTCAGAAATATTTGAAGGCAAAATGCACTCCCACCAGGACTCGTACAAAGAGAACAAGTCAATTTGTGGAGACTCATATCTTGACAGTTGCCACTACCAAATGTGTCAAAAACCAGCATCTGCCAAGAAAGAAAAGGGATCTGGGCACCCATTATGTGGAAAGTCGCATCCACGGCATTGCGTTCACACACACACTTCTCCACAATGGCTCTTCCATAAATCTTCTACCCTTAGCCTTATATTATAGATTGGGGTTAGGCCCTCTCAAGAAATCATCATCTTTACTCCAATTTGCTGATAAATCCACTAAAAGACCTAAGGGAGAAGTGAAGAATGCCATCATCATTATCGAGGGTACAGAATACAAAGTGGACTTCACTGTCCTTGATATGGAGACCCCGAACCATTGGAAAGAATCGTAAATCATTTTAGGAAGACCATTCTTAAGAACCGCTAAGTCTGTATTCGATTACAGTTCTGGCATGATGAAATTCTGTTCTCCAGGTAGAGAAGTAGACTTGGAGATGAAACAAACAAAGTGGCAAAGTTCAGACTCCGAATCCACCCTGAGATGCCGAAACATCAGAATGCAATCTCCTCAGAACCACTGGGTCGTGGGACCAACTGCCAGACATACAGATGGAAAGCACATCCTCAGAAGAAGAAATAATGCACAATGCAGTTTGTGAGATATTTCCAAACATATCTAGACACCTAGATTATTACACTCTTGATGACATAGAAATCCTCTCGGATTTGTCAGTCCCATCATCTTTGGGACAATCAAGAAATATCGATGATGAGTCGGACGCGGCTCTGGCTGAATTACCATTCTACTTTAGCGATCCGACTCACCTTTCTTCAGAATTGGTAGCCACTATCTCACACAGTGATTCACCGCCAACCGACACTGAGCCTGATACAAAGATCATTCAGCCAGATTTAATTGATGATTCAGAATTGCCAGATCTGAAACCACTACCTCCCACGCTGAAGTATGCATTTCTCAATGGACCCAAAGAAAAGTTCCCTGTGATCATTAGCTCATCCTTAACCATGGATCATGAGTCTAGATTACTCGAAGTCCTTGAGCAAAATCGAAAATCCATCGGTTGGACTGTGTCAGATCTCGTAGGAATAAACCCAGCTCTCTGCTCGCACCAAATTTATGTTGAGGATAATGCAAGGCCTTCCCGTGAATTTCAGAGAATATTAAACTCCAGTCTTCGGGAAGTGGTTAAGAAAGAGATAGAAAAATGGTGCAAAGCAGGATTTATATACCTCATTTTTTACTCCAAGTGGGTGGCCCCCCTTCATGTCGTCTCGAAGAAATCGGAAATCCAGATGGTCACCAACGAGGAGGAGGTAGAGATCGTGACCCGAGTGCCCACGTTGTGGTGTGTCTGTGTCGATTAGAGGCGCCTGAATGCTGCGACCAAGAAAGATTACTTTCCACTGCCATTTATTGATCAAATCTTGGAGAGACTTGCAGGGAAAGCATTCTTCTGTTTTTTTGATGGGTACTCCGGCTACAATTAAGTAGCTATCGCTCCCGAGGATCAGGAAAAGACCACGTTCACATGTCCTTTCGGTACCTACGCATTCAAGCGCATGCCATTCGGGCTTTCTAATACCCAAGGTACCTTTCAGCGGTGCATGATTGCCGTATTTGTCGAAATGGTTGGTGATTTCCTGGAAGTCTTCATGGATGACTTCTCGGTTCATGGTGATTCATTTGATACATGTTTAGTGCACTTGGACCGAGTCCTCCAGAGATGCAGGGAAGTTAATTTGATACTCTCTTGGGAGAAAAGCCACTTCATGGTAACTGAGGGTATCGTGTTGGGGCACGTCAGCATCAAAAAGGGAATGGAGGTCGATCCTGCCAAGGTGGATGTGATCAAGAAACTTGAGCCACCAACCAACGTCAAGTCAGTGAGGTCGTTCTTAGGGCATGTTGGATTTTATCGAAGGTTTATCCCTGATTTTTCAAAGATTGCCCGCCCACTGACTGAGCTCTTAGGAAAAGACACCGAGTTTATTGTGAATCACAGGTGTCTAGAGGCCTTTGAGCTCCTAAAGAAGAAAATATATGAATCGCCGATCTTACAAGCTCCCAACTGGTCTCTTCCCTTCGAGATCATGACTGATGCATCGGATTTGTTGTCGGAGCGGTACTTGGGCAAAGAAGAGATGGAATTCCTTATGTGATTCACTACGCGAGCAAAGTGTGGGATCCTGCAGAGAGAAATTACACAGTGACTGAAAAGGAAATGCTCGCGGTTGTTTGGGCTCTTGAAAAATTCAGATCATACATATTGGGCTCCAAGATGACAATTTTCACAGATCACACGGCAATTAAATATCTCATGGATAAGAAGGATGCCAAGGCATGACTTTGAGATGGATCTTATTAATCCAGGAATTTAATTTGGAAATCAAGGATAAACTTGGAATAAAAAATGTTGTTGTTGATCACCTTTCACGAATTGAGCAGAACGATTATCCTGACACTGGACCAATTAAGGAGACTTTTCTAGACGAATCAGTTTGCATTATTGGTTCAACCCCATGGTATTCCGATATAGTGAACTATCTTGTCTCCAAGAAGGTTCCCTTTGGTTGGACCAAAAGAATGATTGATCGATTAAAGTCTAATTCAAGAAAATACCATTGGGATGATCCTTTCCTTTTCTATGAAGGATCGGATTGTGTCTGGCGAAGATGTATTCCTTAGGAGGAATATCAGAGTGTCCTCACATATTGTCATTCTCTCGAGGCTGGAGGACACCATTCGGGAAAAAGAACCGCGCACAAGGTACTCCAATGTGGATTTTACTGGCGAACCTTATTTCAGGATGCTAATGAATTTGTACGGTCATGCCCGATTTGTCAAATGGGAGGGACTGTGGGATATAGAGATGAAATGCCCATGCAACCAATATTTTTCTGTGATTTTTGTGATGCATGGGGGATTGATTTTATGGGTCCCTTTCCCAATTGCAATGGATTTGAGTACATCTTGTTAGCGATTGACTATTTATTAAGATGGGTAGAGGCTATTCTAACCCAAACCGCAGATAGTAAAGTGGTTTGTAAGTTTATCAAGGATAATATCATTGCAAGGTTCGGGATACCAAAAGTTTTGATTTCTGATGGAGGTAGCCACTTTGTGAATAAGGAGTTGAGATCTTTGGCTAAGGAGTACAAATTTGAGCATAGAATAGCCAACCCATATCATCCACAATCTAATGGCATGGCAAAGGTTTCTAACAGAGAGGTGAAGAGTATTCTTCAGAAGTTGGTTCGTCTAGATAGGAAGAATTGGTCGAAGCTATTGGACCAAGTTCTATGGGCCTATAGGATAACCTATAAGACTCCACTCGGTACTTCACCTTTTAGGATGATCTATGGCAAGCCATGCCATCTACCTGCAGAATTGATACACAAATCAGAATGGACGATCAAAAAGTTGAATTGGAGTTATCACCTTGGGAAATTATGTCGAGATCTAAATCTGAATGAGCTAATTGAAATCCGAAATCGGGCATATGACAACAGTATGATTTATAAGGACAAGGTCAAGAGATGGCATGATAGACACATTCGAGACAAGACCTTTGTCCCTGGGCAGAAAGTGTGGTTGTTTAATGCTCGGTTAAATATTTTTCATGGGAAACTAAAATCAAAATGGACGGGTCCTTACATTGTCATCGATGTGCATACCAATGGAAGTGTAGACATTGCCAAACTCAAAGAGGATGCATAACCTTTCTCAGTAAATGGACAGTTGCTGAAGCCATATATTGAATCACCCAAAGAGCAGACAGTTCAAGTTGAGGCCATCTATTTCACGCAGAACGAGGACATTGAAGATCCATCAGATCAACCCCACCCTCGCTACCGACCACATCAATAACCTTGAACAGCTTCTTCCTCTACTTAGGCCAAAGCCTAAGTATAGGGGGGACCGATGCCATCTGTATATACCATTCTTCTCCTATCTTCCGATCACCTCACTTCCACCCTTCTTCTACACTTAGGCTGACCAGAGCCTAAGTATAGGGGGAACTGACACTCACCTGTATATACTCTCCTCATTCATATATAATGATCGCCTCTTTTCCGCTCTTCTTCTATACTTAGAAGGTGA
Organism: Ottelia alismoides; assembly: GCA_037367405.1. Taxonomy (NCBI): domain Eukaryota; kingdom Viridiplantae; phylum Streptophyta; class Magnoliopsida; order Alismatales; family Hydrocharitaceae; genus Ottelia; species Ottelia alismoides. Next base: position 387,166 of record JAZKJV010005559.1, on the reverse strand, counting down.
ATTTTCCACTCTCTTACGCTTAGCCCGAGCTATGTCTTCATTACGCTTCTTGAGCTCTGAGGACACAACATTCGCTAAGTATAGGGGGATCTGTATATACTTTGTATATATTTTACCCATATCTCGTACTTTCGCGTAAGTCTATATGTATTTACAGGGTGGGTGATAAAAAAATCGAAAGAAAAGAAAATAAAGAGGATTTTTGCTACTAACACTAACTCTGCCCAAAAATTTTGAAAATGGCTTCTTATTTGCATAAACAAAAAAAACCCTTGCATAAAAAGAGTGTGTCTGCATTTCACACCTGCACTTCATCTTGCATCACATTCATCTGCATCTGTGAAAAGTCATTGGGTTCTGAACCGAGTTGTGAGCAGAAATCGAGACTGGTCTGAACTTGACCTTAATCCACCTAATTTTCAGAGGAACTTCACTGAGAAATAGGATTTTAAGAGCTTCAGGTCTTTTGACTTAATTCTTCGAGTTTCACATGACAATGTACAGTGTTTTTTGACTCTTAGTGTCTAACCTGGTCTCTTCATTCTGGGTACAACTCTGGAATAGGGAATTAATTTGTACTCTCGCACTATGCACTTAGCTCAACTCAGACGGGATGTTGGAAGACTATGTGAGTTCTTTTCTGGTAGCGTGGAAATATAAAGACTGGAGTACGGGTTGAAATAAAGCTTCGAAAAAGGGATGGACGGCTGGGCACAATTTTTTTTAAGACCCCAAAAAATGTACGGAATAAAAAGATTCTATATCCGTAGGGGCACAACAAGATCCAAGAAGAACCACCAAAAATTTCAAATACAAAGAAGCATTCTACCAAATAAAATATGACCAAAAAGGTCCAAGCTTCAAGAAAGCTGCAGATCTTGGTGAAGACTCGGCTACACTGGCCATCTTCACAAGGAGAGGTGTCTACACTAGCCACCCTCCAATTCTTTTCCCTTTCTTCTAACTTCTTCCCCAATTCGATTGTGAACACAGAACGATAGACCTTAGAAGGAAATACTTGACTCCCCGAGGACGAGTTACTGGAGAGGAGAGGAGTATGGTAGTCCGACATTCTGGATGGGAAGAGCTAAAACCCTTCACACACATGAGTCAGTTGTTCAATGTTCATAGGGTATACTTTGGGAAGAGGATTGATCTAAGATGACTTCTGAGCTGAAACTGTGACAATGATGTGTAGAACTTGAGGCATGTTGATTTTAAAATTCCAAGTCTTACAGAAGTTCCGACACACAAATAATCCAAAGGTCGAGTTTAGTTTCACTTTCACCTTCAGTTCATGGTCTTGGTATGGAACCCAATCTCTTTTCACCTCATGGCATTTCTTTTTGATGCTCAGGGACGAGCATGGTTTAAGTACAGGGGGATGATGAATCTCAGATTCATCACTCTAAATATCATTTATTAAGCTCAAATCGCTCAAAAACATCAGCATTTCTGAATTTATTTTGCATAATTAGCATTCACACATGTTTTCATAAGAATTGCATTTTATCCATAATTTCTGCACAAAATAAGAAGCCAAAAATTTCAGCTAAAATTGACCTGTAAATAGCCTGACTCCCCTGATTTTTAACTCATTTATGCTAACTCCGAATGACACAAAACCACCTCCACTATGTACATATCACTAACAAGAATAAAGAAAAATACAAAAAAATCACTAACCCAAATAAGTGGACCAAAAACCCAAACCCTTTTGGGATTTTCGGACTAAAAGCCACATATCTTCCCCCATCCAGTGTCTAATTTGATCCTACTCACTTTTGAACTAATATACATTCAATTACCTTCAAAACAAGACCATTCAAGTAAATCGGAGCTCATATATGAAAGTTGGGTTTTGGGCCTCTTTTGTACATTGTGTATTTTAGCGGTTTTTGACCTGATATTTTATGTACATATTTTCTTAATTAATAAAAATCCAAAAAAATAGATTTAGGCGTCTTTATTTATCTTTGATTTCTCCATATTTTTTCCGAATTTTCTATCTGATTTAAAAATGACAAAAAATTATAAAACCCAAAAATCAAGGTATTTTATGTACATGGGATACCCCAAAAAATCACTTTATGCATTTGATCGATTTTAGCTTTAATGTCTTAATGAAAGTTGTAGATCTAATCAAGACGAGTATTTTTCGTGAAGAAACTTTTTCGATCCGAGGTCGTTTACTATTTCTTTTTGATTTTACAGAGTCTTTTCCTTCGATTTTTTCTGGTAATGACACGTGGCAGTCCCTGGGGCCACCACGTATCAGCATTTTTTGGGCTTTATATAATTCATTTTTCGTAAAAAAAATTAATAATTACCCTCACGTACGAGGCACGTGCCCCCAGGCACGCGCCAAGCACGTGCACGCCCCCCCTATGTCACTACTGCCGCCACGTGGCGCTCCAGCAGCCGTTCGATCATCACCGATCGAACGTCCGCTGACCCGTCTTCAACACCAGGCGTCCTCCTCGCAACTGTCTCCCTCCGCAAGCCTCACGTTTGACCGCACCGCCGACGAGCCCTGCCTTCCTCGCCAACGACCAACCACCGACCTCCGATCATCTCGCAACCACCTCCCCCGCTTCTCTCGCTTCACCAAATACGACCCTCGCCCTATTTAAAGGCACCGCCTCGGCCGGCCCTCCCCATCCGCCATCTTCTCAGCCAGGTGGTGACAACCTTGCCGCTGGCGTGATCCGAGGACCCCCGACCTCGTCGCAGCCGCTCCCTCAGCGTTGCTCCAGCTCCGGCGACCTCGCCGTTGAGCCCTTCTCCAGGTATCCTCCTTCTCTCTCTTTCTCTCTCTCTCTCACTCTCTTTCTCGATCTGCATCTCTATATCTCGCTCGTCTTCTCCGCCAAAACCCGTCATCGACCTTCACCTTCTTCTCCACCGCACGTCGACGACCACCCGACCGACTTCAACACCGCCGCAAGCTTCACCTCCAACAACCTCCTTCGCTCATCCTCCGCCTTCGACGACGACCGCCTCCATCAACTTCGTCTCCAACAATCACCTGGAGCGACCCTTCCTCCACCGTACGCCCATGACGCACTCCATCTCCGCCCGAGCAAAGTACACCCTCCGTTGCCACCGTCATCGACTTCGCCTCATCTTGAGCGACCGTCGACGGCCACCTTCGCCTCTGCCTTAGACTGGCAACAACAATCGTCAACGGCCGACTGTATCTCCGCTTTGGCCGGCCCGCCTATGCTCCTCCACCGCAGTGCCGGGTATGGAGCCCGAGACCCCGCCACATGCCACGCACGTGGGGCAGGGGACGTCAATAGGAGCAACCCCTGGGGTCACGTGCCTTGCACGTGCCCTATGGGTTATTTGCAGAAAATCCCCCGGCCCCCTCCATTTTGCGCGCCAGCCCCCGCCGACAAGGGGTCACGTGCATCGCACGTGACCTTTGGTAAAATTGCATCGGAGGCCTCAGAGATATTGGTAATTACAATTAGGTCCCCCACTGCATTTATTTTTATTTATTTATATTTATTTTATTGCATTTCTACCCCTGTGTTCCCCAGTGATTTTGGACCTCTACATGGATTGATTTATTATTCAAAAAATAGCATGATGTTCATTTTTTAATTTTCTACATTTTGGGATACTGTAGATATTTTATGATTGTTGGTTAATTAATAATTAATTATTTTGTGGAAATTTGCAAACTTTTCCCAGTTTATGCTCTTAAAATTGCCATTGATTAACCGTTGCTCTAAAAATCCCCGAAAAATCACATATTGTAGAGTTAATTGTGCTTGACATTATGACCAAAAAGAATTGCATTTGCATGCATAATTTGCCCTGTAAAAATCATTTTGCATATTTTAATGTTTAATTTTTAATAGCTATTAGATCTCACATTTTCGAGGATTAGTATTTTTCTGCAATCAATCACCTAGTGATAGATCTTAGATAATTTTATTCCCTTAAAATAAGTAGTTTTAGTATTTATTATAATTAAATATTGAAAATCATTTTGTTTGCACTTAAAAATTCATAAAAAAATTCATATTACTCCAAAAGTCCAAAAAAATTACAATTCATTCATTTCATCATAATCTACATTGTGGCCAAATTTCAAATTTTTCGGACATCGTTTGAACATAGTTGACATTTTAGTCCCTAAAATAGGCCAAAATTGCATCTTGCATCCTTTATTTGCATTAAAAATTCCAAAAAAGACCGCCTTGAAAATCATGCACGAACCTTGATAGACATAATTTTAGGCTGTTCCTTTGCCTCCTTGTGTTCGACCTTGGGACTTGCCCAAGTAAAATAAAAATAAAACCACTTGATTGAAATTGAATAATATTTGTGGTTACTTCTTGACCGATTCCGATCGCCTCCTACAACGAACGACATATTATTTTTAGGCACGAACAATATAAAAACAACTTTTTAAAGCCGCGATTTTTGGACTCGTCAACACCTCACCCTCTTCCCACCTTGCTTCTCTATCTTCCATACCATCCAACCCCTCTTGATCCTCTTCATATCAGGAGATAGATGCTCCTTCCTCCGTTGTTTACCGGAGCTCACCGACACACAATCACCTTCATCCATTTCATGCAATAAAGACCTACGGACCTTCGCCTATGAATGATTTGTCTAACCCTATAGGTCCACGATGGAATCAATCTCAGTTGAGGCTAATCATTTCAAGAATACATCTCCTAGATGGTCAACTTACCTCGAGCCTCCAGGTTTCCATCATTGGGTCATGGATACATATGATGCCACCCGATGAAATGGAGCACTTGAAAGCAACTTCTAAGCATCTCAATTGCATGGAGAGTGCCTTGGAGTGCAAGGAATTGACGAACAAGGAGAGACACACCTCACGTTCTTCCATGTTCTTAGGAGGGAAGCCAAAGCCATCCGATGGAGAGCCCACTCCAGAGTGTATTGGCGTTGTCCAATCAAGCCACGCATCAACCACATAATGAAATCTAAGATCTAATCCCGAACGTACATGGGTGAAGTGGTATCATCCAATCGTGGTCATCCACTACATTAGTGAAGCGACGGTGCGCATGAATCACCATTGGATGGCACACAAATTAAGGAGTAATTTTCACTTGTACCCATTGAGTTTTTAATTTCCTTTTTAGTTTTGTAAATATAATTTGTAATGAAAATAGTTGTGAATAATTTATAAAAACCCTTTGCACCTTCTTTGTACTTGCAATAAGGTCCCTTGCCAACTCATCTCATGTGGACCCCCACGTGAGGTAAGTATTTTATTTTAATAACTTGGAATATTTAATAGTTTTTACTTAGTCAGGGAACTTGTAAAATACGTCATATTTAGGGGATAATTGCACGAAAGCCCTCGAACTTATACTTATTGAAATATACCCCTGGCGGGATGTATTTATTTATTTCTTGTCTTTTTATTTTTATTATTGGCTCCTTCATGTTAAAAGTTTTGTGAAAAATATGGTAAATGTCTAATTTGGTGCTTATTCATGCCTTACTTTTATTTTGGCATTTCTTGTATTTTCTTATTTATTAAAAATAGAATAGGAGCTAAATGTTCATGTTTACATAGATAAAAACTTACAAAACTTTCTTTAAAAATTCCAAAAAAATATATAATATATATTATAAACTCCGTACCAAAAATCACAAAAAATATATAAAAGGAAAACACTAAAAATTGAAAAACCCTAAAGAACCCAAAAAACAGTAAAAATTCTATAAAAATACAAAAAAAATAGTTTTCTATTGTGTATTTTTATTGTATTATATAGTATACACTAAAATTAGTTTTGCAAATTTTTAAGGTTAATCTCTATTTTTAATACCAAAAATAATTCGGTCCATATATTCTATTCACTGTTTTGCATATTTTAATACCTTAAAATATATAAAAATAGAAAATATTATATAAAAATCACAAAAACAGAAAAAATAGTAAAAACACAAAAAAATTATGAATTTTTCCTATATATAATCATATTTGAAATTTTAGAAATTATATACTTGCATATGAATATGATTCACAGAATCAGTAGTAATATGAATGGGATTCGCATTAAATGTTGATTATTGTAAATTAAATTTACATTTAAATGTTCACACACATACACAATTAATATGAATATTGATTCACACTACTCATCCATAATGTTAATTTAAATCACATTTAGTTATCAAACGTGTGAGTTATATTTGCATAATCAATACTAATATGAATCAGATTCACATTAAATACTGATAAATGTAAATTGAAATTTCATTTAATTGTGGGCTAATGAATTTGATTTAATTCCTTGGAGGTTTGTTCTAGTTGTCACAATATAATTAATAATTTTTTTGATAAATAGTGGATAACAAATTTTATTTTAAATTGGATTAGGATTAACAAAACATGATGGGGACATAGAAATAGGACACCTTTGGTGGTGTCCACCATGTCCCCCCCCCCTCTCTATATATATTAATCATAATGTTATATTATTATCTTTCTAATTCTAATTTAAATATGAATAAATCCTAACCATTTAAAATTTAAAGAAAATATTGTCATATTGATCATCCATTAGCCTATAAAAGAAGAGGCATGGGTGATCTTCTAATTTAATTTTTCCGAGTTCTAAGAAATAAGGGTTCCTTTTAAAAACCAAAGGATGAATCCTATGGTCGCATACCACTTCTCCCTCTTCTATATGGTCATTCTCCCTTTTCTCTCATCCTCTCCATTGGGTTTCTTGATTTCGTGAGGAAGATCATCTTGTTCAGTGCCTCAGGTTCGCAAAGAAGAAGGTAGATTTTATAAGACGGAAACTGGAGTATTGATCCTCTCTAAGGATCTTCTTGGATGTGGATATCAAGGAGAGAGAATCATCTCTAAAGTTCGAGAGATGTACATGGGTCATCTCAGTGCCTGTGAGTATTGTTCAATTTTCAAACTCAAGTCGAGAGGTCTCCAACTTTAAAGGCTAAGGAAGTATCCATGCTTCATAGGTATTTTTTCTCATTTCATATGGATGGTGAAATAATTCGAAATTTTTTCTGGTGCCATGTGGTTTCACCTTTGAACTTTTGGTATGTTATCGACATGACTTATAATCCTTTTTAATTATCTTGATTAGATTTGGATTTAATCAGCTTCCATGATGTGTGAGGATAATCACCTCCTTTAAAATGAAATCAAAGGCTCATTCTGAGATTTTATATTGCACTCGAGTCCAAAGAACCAAAGGCCATATTTCCCATTACGGGGTACATTGTTTTTCAATAACTTCCATATTTCAAATGCTTCGGCAATATACGATGATGATGTTGTTCTCCAATATTTAGAATACTATTTTTATATACTCGTGTGGTCTATAAGATATGGACACATACCCCAAAAGACATGTTAAATGTTGGCGACGATTGGGAGAGGGTTCAGATGTAGAAAGAGAAAGTGCCCTCAGTCTTGGATTTCGTTCAAAGATCATATTAAATAATGATGATGATGAGACATACATCCACGTAAGGGAATGGCCTCTACTCAATACTTCAGACTAGGTCTCTAAGAAGGCAAAGCCCTACTCTCCCACGTACGACAGAAGTGCCAATACTTCGTGAATCCAAACAATAACAAGGTTGTACCCAGACTGGGATTTGAGCTCTATTCGGACGTGCCTCACTCGGTCTAGAGAGTACTCAATAACAATGAGGGTATTGCTCACCCAAGACTATGAATGTTCAATTCATCAATTTTATTTTGGTCAAGTTTTCTTTAGTGATTTCTTTTTATGTTTTTTTGGTTGTCAATTTTTTTATATTTTTATGCAATCCTCTCGTACCAGTTGACATGTGATATCACATTTTAATTTTTATACATGCATACACCAACAAATACCAAATAAGAAATCTATGGAATCTCTAAATAGAAGGTTCAGATAAAAGAAGTCTCTGATTAAGTTAAGGGGAGAACATAATAATATAATAATAAGCATATTTGCTCATTATCTGCATTGTTTTCTCTTATCATGAGATGCATTTAAGTTTGTTAAATGGAATAAGAATTAAGTAAAGGGGAGAACATAATAATATATTAATAAGCATATTTGCTCATTATCTGCATTGTTTTCTCTTATCATGAGATGCAGTTAAGTTTTTTAAATGGAATAAGAAGGAAATCGGAAAATGCCAAATAAGTATAGAAGGGTTGTCTCTCGTTCTACTAAGACTTTATATCATTATTAGGATTTTCTTTAATAAAAAAGATCTCTTTACAAGTTCACGAATATTAAAACCCTTTGCTTGTTTGAATTGGATAGCCATATCTGTAATGGATACTGTACTAGGAGTTGATCACTGAACGGTGGACGGAGATCATGTGATGTGCATTCTTTTCTCTTTGCTTGATGAACTCATTTGTAGAAATGGTAATGTGCATTCTTTTACTTGAGATTTCTCATGATCCATATATTTGTTCTTTGGTTGTATCGTCATATACTTGTGTCTTCCATTTGTTCTTTAACATTCTCGGAAGACAACTTAAGCAAAAGAATATGTCAAGTGTTTAGATTTTGCCGTCAAGATTTTTAGTCTTATGTAACAAATGAACATGTTTTGCATTCCAGTGGTTTCAAAATTCTTTTGCTGCATCTTGTGTTCTTCTTGGTGCTGTTATTTCTTGATTCCTAATAATAATTCCTTTGAGGAAACAACCAATAAAAATATGAGGAAACGACCAAGAGAAAATGTGATGGTAAGTAAACAGTATTTTTACATCACTTGCCGCAAACACTATTGATATGGACTCATATGATTGTTTCATATGTTCCCTCCATATCTTTTTCGGGATTTTTACCCGGTAGACCTTATAAACTTTTCAAATTACCTCTATGACCTTTGAAACAACATAATTCTCCCTCGCCCTCATAAACTTGCTCCATCTTACCCTACAAACCTTGTCGTTAGTTGTAGTTTTACTTAAGTCAATAGTGTGAGTTAATCTAACCATAGGTGAAAATTAACAGTGGATCTTCCATCTCCTTTCTCTTCTTCCCAGGCTACAAACCTCTCTCTTTTTCTCTCTCCTCTAAGCCTTGTTGATCTGATCAACTCCTCCTGTGGAGATGGCGGCGGAAACCAACGAGAGCCGTGACGAGGCCCGCCGCTTCCTCTTGGTTGTCCATGACATCCATCAGAGCATGCAACACTCCACCCACTCTGACGGTTCTCTCCTTTGAAAATAGATTCTGCTGGAGACCGCCATGAATCGCCTCAAGAAGGAGTTTCCAAAGATACTCATCCTCTCCAACATCCATGTGCCCCCATCATCCACGGTCCTTTCAATTGATGCATCCTCCATGTTCCCAACATACCTCACAGATTATAAATCGGACAGATAAGGATCCTTACTGACTGCTACTTTGGATTACCTCCGTAAAATTGTGGAGTGCATGATCTCCCGCGGGTACGTACAGGATTTCTTGGATATCTACAATCTCCGATGGCGTGTCATCATCGAGGAGGGCATGTCTCATCTAGGGTTTAAGCAGGTGAGCTCCTCTCACATGCAGAAACTTAACTGGGAGTCCTTGGATTTCAAATTAAGTAGTGGCTGGCCGCCATTCCCTCCGTCTGCGGTGAAATCTTTACCAGTAAGTGACTCCTCTACGACTACATCTTTGCCGGCTCGGAGTCCAATGCAGATTCGTACTTTTCGAAGATCGTTAAAGACATTGCTGTCTCCGGGGAGGGCGGGGAGGGCTAGGGCAGAGGGTGAGAAAGGGCTGGAGGCCCCGAACCTGAAGGAGGATTGCGAAGGCGGAGATCAAGGGCGGGAGGGCGAGGGGCGAAGGGTGGGGAGGGTGAGGACGGAGGGCATGGGAGGGTGAGGGCGGAGGGTGGGGAGGATGAGTGTGAGGGCATAGGAGAACTTGAACATGGAGGAGAATAATAAGGGCGGGTGTGGGGGAGGTGGAGGGCGAGGACATAGGTCGGGGATGAGGAGGGCGAGGTCGGGGAGGAGGGTGAGGGTGGAGGTCGAGGAGGAGGAGGGTGAGGGTGGAGGTCGAGGAGGAGGAGGGCGAGGGCGGCGGAGGTCGAGGAGGTGGTGGGTGCTGGGTGGGAAAGGGAGATGAGGAGGTGAGGAGGAGCGGCACTCAATGTAAATTTGATAAACAAAATGGATAGAATGTAAAAGAACATAACGGAAACCGGTTAAGTTTTATCGGGTAAATGGATAGAGGTTAATCACATGGTCTGTAGGATAAGGGTTAGCAACTTTACGAGGTTGCGGGGGGGGGGGAGTGGGGAATTAGATTGTTTCAAAGATCGTTGAGGTAATTTTAAAAGTTTATAAGGTATGCAGAATCCCATCTTTTTTAAAAGGGATTTTTACCCGGCAGACCCTGTAATCTTTTGCAATTACCGCTATGACCTTTGAAACATCGTAATTCCTCCCTCGACCCTGTAAAATTGCTCCGTCTTACCCTATAGACCCTACCGTTAATTTGATACTTTTTGAGCTAACTAGTTTGAGTTTAAGTTGAGTTAATCTAACACTATCAAATCCAAGGGTCTCCTTCCTTCTTCGTACTTGCTGGACGAGCGGCAAACAGGGGGAGGGGGGCTTTGGATCGAGCGACATGCCGGAGAGTGGGGGTACTTTCAATCGAACGACAGACGGGAGGGGTGGATTGACACGTAATGGATGTAATACCAAATAGCAGCATATAAACAAGAAGGCTCGAGACCTAGAAATGACTCAACAACCACCAAGCAGTATCCCACATTAAGGGACATCAGCTACATGTATTCTTTCGAATTCTTTGTTTCCAAACCGTTCTAATCTGAGTCATGCCTGGTCTGGTCATCAAATTTGCATCCTAAAAATGGCCTTCACTAAATAATGGTTACATCTTTGGATCTGCCCTGACTTGTGATCGTCTTTGGTTGACAGACTGTTCACCAGTTATCGAGAAGTTTGAACGGAAATTAGCATGTAGCAAGATGTCTATACTGCAACGTGGTAGATAAATTGGTGCTTGTTTAGTATTGGCAGGGATCGTTGTTTCCTTCATGTCATCGAGATTACTATTGATCACAGTGCGTTATCTTTTTCAAATGATTATGATGAGATTTTTCTGTTGCAAAAATGGTCAAAGCAATCCAAGGATTCATGTGGTTGATTGGGATACAGTTACACTTCCTAAATGAGGATGGTCTCGGCATTCACCTCTTGGAGACCATGAACAGAGAGCCTTACTCTAGTAGTTGATCGCCGAGATATGGGAGCTTGTTTTTTTGGAACAGCAATGCAGATTACTTCGTCCCATTGCATCTATGGCATTCATGGAAAACGGTACGTGATCCACCTCGCACAGTTTTTTTTTCATTCTGGAAGGATATCTGCACTGTCATGCCACAGCTACCTCAGTTTTCCACCAATCCTTGTAGATGGTTCCTCTTTTGCCTTTTGAACAGAGTACTGGACAGGCAGGGGAACATTAGCGACTCGATTTCCCTCAAAAATCGAGTAGGCGGCTCCGGGGGTGAGAAGGGGAAAGCAGGGGAAAGGCACGCTGAGGGGTTCCTTTGAATCCGGGGGGGGGGGGTCTTCCACCGACAGGTGGGAGGCGGCGCCGGGATGCGGGAGGGAGGGGGAAAGCAAGGGAGGCGGCGCCGGGATGCAGGCAGGAGGGGGGAAAGCAAGGGAGGCGGCGCCGGGATGCGGGCGGGAGGGGGAAAAGCAGGGGAGGCGACGCTTCGTGGGGGGGAGGGGCAGCGAGGCGGATGGGGGGTTGGCTTCAAGCGGGGGAGGCGGGGCCGGGGGGGAGGGGGGCAGCATGGGGGAGGTTGGTCTGGGGCTTTGGGCAGCGCGACACAGGTCGGGCTTCGAGGAGGACGGCGGGGAGGGCAAGGGTGTGGGGGTGGGAAAGATACACAGAGGAAGAAGAGGGGGAATGACATTGAATGTAAATTTGACAAACAAAATGGGTATAATATAAACGAATATAACGGAATCCGGTTAGTTTTAACGGACAAATGGATGGGAGTTAACCACAGGGTCTGTAGGGTAAGAGTTAGCAAGTTTACGAGGTTGTGGGAGGAATATCGATATTTCAGAGGTCGTAGCGGTAATTGCAAAAGATTACAGGGTCTGCCGGGTAAAAATCCCTTTTTAAAAGGTGATACCTCCATGTCTTTCTTTTTCAAAGGATGTTTCCTCCGTATCTTTTTTTTCATTTTTTTTCCAAGAATGTCCATATATGTGAGAAATGGTTTATATTCTTGCGTGGATAGATACAAAACAAGGTGTAGATGCAGCAATCGAACTCACGACTTCTAAGACTGCCAAAAAATCGAGTTCCAAAAGATGGGCAACCCATTCAAGGGCCAAAAAGAGCAAACTTCAATTGGCGATTCAGGACATCGACCAAATAAGGGGTGTCCAGCGCAATTACATCTTTTTTTCTAGGCAACGATGGGATAGAACTTCGACGAAATAGCAGCGGAGCCCTTAGGGCATGTTTGGTTGCTAGGTTGGACTGGGTTGGGTTGAGGTATCCCTATGAATAGTAAACTGTACCCCTGTGAATAGTAAACTGTGAGGAGGATTGAGAGGGTTGGAAGGAGGGGTACACCGGTGTACCCAACCCGGTGCAGTCCAACCCAGCAACCAAACAGCGGCGAGGCTTCTTTTTTTTACTCGACCAGAGGTGGGTGAATCTGCAGGAAAGATTGTGTGATAAAAAAATATCCAGACAAATCAAATAACTGTTGGAGATGTGCTTTGAACCCATTTCAGAACACACGGGAGGCGCGGTTTCTCACTTGTTTGAAACAGTTTTTTTTGCCAACAACATTTTTAAGGCTTGTTGGACAAAAAATGTTTGTTCCTTGTAAGCCTCCAAAAATAAGAGAAAATAATCTTAATAGGCACCCTGCCATCAGAGCAATCGTTCCAAAGGGAGGAGAGGCTTCCCGAGCCAATGGGTTTTGAGCAGTAAGGCAATAAGTCTTTTGATCCCCTCAAATGTGCTTTCCAGATTGGAGAGAAAGATTTGCGGAGATTATGATCAATAAGAATCGGACCGCTATGGTAAGAAGAGGAGCTAATCGAATCTGATACCTACAGGTTTTTGAATTCGATAATTCCAGGATGGATTTAGAAAGTAAAGAGTTATTGAAAGAAATCCAAGATGTTACATCCATCATTCAACTGTGGTCGCATAATTTTTTCCAAGCTACTTTAGCTCGGGCCTTAGTTTGGGTGTTGCCATTCCAAAGGAACTTCCTCTGTATCTTGTAGATTTTCGAAGTGATGTTACAGGGTAACTTGAAGCACGACATTAAGTACGTAGAAAGTGGAGTCAATGAGGAGTTTAAAAGAAAAAATCTAGTCGGAGAGTAAGGAGTTTTTTTTAGCTAAATTTATATTTCTATTCCATGTAAGTCATTCAGTAGAGAAAAGTTGACAGGGGGGAAGCCAATGGAAAAACATCCATCAAGAACGGAGCCCACCAGTATCCTTTCGGGGTCAGAGAGATTAAGGGTGAAGAATTCACATTTAGTTGCATCGATGCAAAGATCAGACAATTTTAAGAAGATACTTAATGTCGAAATAACATTTTTCAGTGCCGCGGATCGAACTCAATAAAGATAAGCACATCGTCTACGAATTAAAGGTCTGTTATCATAGATTTCGAAGCCCCAAATATATAACCACGACAGCAATCAGCAGCCGCCAATTTTTATAGCATAGCATCCAACATGGTCAACGAGTGAATGAATAGGAGAGGAGAGATCAGGCCCCCTTTGACGCACCCTCCTCTAAGGAGAAAGAAAACCCACTGATGATCCATTCAAATTAAACGAGATTCGAGTGATTTCAAGAATCCCTGTGGGGCGCCCGAAGATCGAAGGCAACCAAGAACAGACGGCCATCTAAGTGTATCAAAAGATTTTCAAAAATCTATCTTAAGATCCAGAGCTTCGTTTTGGTTCTAAACCAGGAATTAGGGGAGAAATCAAGGAGTTTGGGTCTGAGGTAGAGCGTACAGTCTTACTGCAGTTCTCACAGCGGACATTCTTACTCTGAGTGCTGTAAAAACCTGGAAGGCAATTAATAAGAAAAGGAATATAATTGAAGTCTACAATATTTTTTCCATCCAATTCATATCATTGACTTTTAGGAGGCATCTATACCATGGAGCTTGACGAGAATTTTGGAGTTTTGAAGAATTTATGTATACTAGTTCAAGAAATATGCGAGCAGTACCTTTCGAATGATTTTTTTGGCTTCGGCACTCCTAACGAATTGTGGATGTCAAGGTGTGTGACAACGTCGAGAAGTACGTGTGGAGTTAGGGTTTTGAGGTGTACATCCATTTGAAAGATGAACTTGCATATCATCCAGAGATCAAGCACGGGTCTGGAAGAGAAGTTAGGTTTTTGAGCAGGTTGGAGAAAGGGAAGATAATATGGCATGAGGCAGAAGGGTTTCGGATCGATGGCTATGGCTACGGCATCGTGCACCTTGTTGCAAGTCCTAACCACCCACAATCTAAATGGTATGGCAAAGGTGTTGAACTTGGAATAAAAGAGCAATCTACATAAGCCCATCAGCCTGGACATGAAGAACCGGTCCTAGCTCTTGGACCAAGTTCTTTGAGCTTACAATACAACTTACAACGCACCATTAGTTACATCTCCGTTAAGGATGGTTTTTGGCAAGCCATGCCATTTGTCCGTGAAGTTAATTCATGCATCAGAATGAGCAATCAAAAAGGTCAACTAAAACAGTCACCGAGGGCAAAAACATAAAGAGATGGAACTGAATGAGCTAGTGGAAATATAACAGTTTGATTTTATAAGGACAAAGTGAAACATTGGCATGATAGGCATATAAGATGAAAGATCTTTGTCTCATGTCAGAAGGTATGGTTGTTTAATGTGTATTTGAATATTTTCCAAGGCAAATTCAAGTCCAAGTGGATGGGCTTTTACATAGTCCATGATTTGCACGAGAATGGCGGCATGGAGATTTATGATCTCACACATAATGCATAATCGTTCTTTGTTCATGGACAACTGCCGATGTATTTTGTTGGACCAAATGAGTAGTTGACACGTGTTTAGGAGATCTCATTCATGCATGATGCAGATTCAGAGGCTACACCAGTTAGTCACTCATGAGGCCTTGAAATAATACACATTGCAGATGTCAACATATCTTAAGAGATTCATACCATAATGCTTTCTTTTCCATTTTTGCAAATCCTCTCCACCTCATCAAGTCCCTAGCCTTATCATCTTTCTCATACTTAGGCTAACCAGAACCTAGGTATAGGGGGGTTGATGTCCACAACATATATACCACTTATATTCTGTATTCATACCTCGTCCTCGATTGCATCAATTTTGTCTTCTGTTGTACTTAGGATGACTAGAAACTTAGTACAAGGGGGCCGATCAACTTCTATTATTTCCATTCTTTTCACACACCTGCACTTGGTATGAGTTAGGCATTCCTTTCACTCTATGCTCTGAGGACATATCACAAGCTAAGTAATGGGGTGTGTGTGCGATAATTTAAACATAACTCTTACTTTCACGTTATTTTGTATATAATACTCAATAAAATGATGTGGGGTAAAAGTTCTTAAAATTTGTAAAATCTTGTAAAAGGTTTAAATTTTATAAATTCCGTTCTACTTGTAAATAAGTATTTTTACATTATGAACCCTATAAACTTTGGTAATTACCTTCTCAGTGATGTAAACATAGTAATTATCACCTCAATCCCATAAACTTGGTCTATGTTACATTACGAACCCTACTGTTAATTTGACTCATCTTGAGTTAACTTGGTTGAGTTAAGGTTGAGTTAATAAACCACCCATAAATCAACGGTGTATTTTCACTTTATCGAAATCCATCCTTCTATCCTCTTCTTATTCCTTTTCATCCTCCCCTCTATTGCGAGAAATCTAATGTCGATCACTTTCTTATGAGACGAGATCAGGGCAGTGCTTGAAAGCAGGTTGAGAGCAGTGTTGGAAGGGTTGGGGCAGTGCAGGGGAGGGCTGGAGGTTGGGGTAGTGCTAGGAGGTTAGGGGTGACGTGAACGAGGGTTATGAAGGTTGGGGAGGTGTTTCAAGGGTCAGAGGTGATGCAAAGGAGGGCCGCAGAGGTTGGGTCGGTACTTGGAGGGTCGGGGTAGTGTTGGGGAGGTTGGAGCGGCAATTGGAGGGTCAACGGTAGCGCTGTAGATATTGGGGTGATACTATGAGGGCGAGGGGAGGTGCAAGGGAGGACTCTGGAAGAATCAAACCAATGGCCCCTCCACCAATGAATATAGTCCCTTCCATGGTAGTAGAATACATAAACCTACCCATGACAATGCAATTATCTGTCGGGCTCTCCCTCAACACCACATCCAGAGCTTGCATGTAGTCTTGAGGCAATAGAATGCCATCCTCCACATATTCCACCTCCTAAGTTCTCAAATCCTCCCCTATTTAACTTTGACACATGCTTCATGTTTACCCTGAAGAGATTATACTTCTTGATTTTAGTAGCATTGTAATCTCCAAATAGTGCACATTTTCAGGCAATGATGGGCAAGCTCATGTAGAACTCTATCATGTTGTCTTGAAACTCATATTGAGCTATGGAGATTCCTCCTTTCGTCAAAGACGGGAAGAAAGCAAGTGAGTGTCGCAAGGTTCCCCTCCACTAGTTTCCTCTTGATCATTCTTGCAACTTCCTTGGATGGACGAGGCAATATGTTAACATTGCAATGGAAGATACTCTACAAAAGGTCAGATTCTACTAGGTAATTATTGGACAACATATGAATCGAGATGCCACTGTACTCCACAGCCGGGTCTTCTTACCGTAACTAAAGGATGTCCTTTGCATCGTTCATTGATGAATCCACGATTCATCATACTAAAAGATGAAAATAGAGCTTCATTCCCAAGTAATTAGCAACATTTCATCAATCATCCTGCATTTTTATCATTCATGCATGTAAAATTAATATTAGAATTTTAACACTCATAATTGCATTCATAATCATCTTCACATTTTCACTAATTCATGCTAACTCTAATTGACCTCAAATCACCTCCATTGTGTACATATTACTAACAAGATTAAAGGAAAAATACAAAAAAAATTACTAACTCAAATAATTAGCTTGTGAGATAAAACTTCGATTTCAAACTAGACTGACTAAAACACTGATATCTTCCTCATACGGTGTCTGATTTAAGTCTACTCACTTTAAATTAATACATATTCAAAGACCTTCGAAATAAGACCAATTTCATAAAAATCGAAGCTCGTATGTGAAAGTTAGGTTTTGGGCCTCTTTTGCGCGTTTTGAGTTTCCCTGATTTTGACTAGATATTTTTTGCATAATTAACTTTTTTCGCTTATTCATTTTTTCTATATTATTTGATGAAATATTTAATAAAATCCACAAAAATACAAATTGAAATTAAGACTGACATCAAAAAATTGATCATGTCTGAGTATCCTTTACGAGTCGGTACAAATTTCTTACTTTTTCTTCTTTATTTTATTTCCTTATTTTCTTATTTCCCAAAAATCCAACAAAAAATAGATTATTGTATAGATATTTATATTTGATTTTATCATTATTTTTCTTGATTTTTCTCTTAATTAAAAATCATAAAAAATACAAAATCCAAAAAAAAATTAGTGTTCTATGTACATAGAGTACTTCAAAAATATCATATTGCACAGATGGCCTCTTTTCTCTTAGTCTCTTCATGAAAATTGTAGATCTCATCGAGACGAGCAATTTCCATGTTGAGCACTTTTTGATCCGAGGTCATTTGTTATTTCTTTCCCATTTATTTTTATTTAATTTTTGAATTTTTCTAGAGCTGACACATGATAGTTTTTGGAGCCGCTACATGTCAGCTATTTTTAAACCGCTTTTATTTTCATTTTTATTAAAAAAATTAAAAAAATCACCTCACGTGCGCACCCTCTCTAGTCAACTTGACCAAACCTGTTCCACTTTCTTCTCCATACGCGCCTCGTGTGAGGCCTGCAACTATCGGGGTTACCCCTCCTTTAAATCCTCCAACGATCACCGCCATCATTATCCCCTCTCTCCCTCATCTTATAAGAGCATCATCGGCTCCCACGTTCCATGCATCCGCTACTGCCAGGAAGAGAGAGACACCAGCTTTGTGGGTACCTCACGTGATAGCGAGAGGCCACCCTCAAGTCCTCGAGGTTGCTGTCTCTGGAATCACGTTGGTTCCATCGAGGCCAGGATCAGGTGTTGCTCTTCGAGCAACTGAACCAACCACTGTGAATGTTTTCCACCTGCAGATAATCACCCACTTCCCCTTTTCTTTCTTTCTTTGCTTCCTCCTCGGTCTTCGATTACACCCACTTCATCTTTTTCCCATTCAAATTCTTCTTCTGTTTTTCACCTATTTTTCCTATCGCACCCATCTTCACTTCCTTCATCACGACTCCGCCCCACCTTCCATCTACGCCGGCCATCGCTGCACCATCTCCTGCATCCTCCTCCAAGTGCACGGTGCTATGCTATCTTCGTCACTAGCTCCGCCTCAACCAGAACATTACCAATGTCAGCACGTACACCATCACCACCCACTCTACCCCTGGGCCAATCTCCACCGCCGCTAGAGCCAGCACCCTTCGCCTCGACGTCTCGTGGTCGTGTGTCAGCCACTGACGACTCCACAACCCCATCAAACCACATGCAGATGCGCATCTCCAGCACAGTTGGACGCCCTTCCCCAGTCGCATGCTCCAACACGTTGCCAGGTGCACCGCCCTGACAGGCCTCCCTTCCGCTTCTCCGGGCCATCTCCAGCCACCTGCACCATCCAGTCATGCTCACCCATTGAGCATGTGCCTCCGCAGCAGATCGTGTTCCGCCTCCCATTGGAAACAACGAAGAAGAAAAGGAAGAGGCATCCAACCTCACGTGCGCGACCACATTTCTCCTAAGAGATAGTTGCAAAGAATCCCTTGGAAGTCTGCAGATCTCCATTCCAGTCTGCCTCAGCAAAAGGCACGTGCGAGGGCAATTTACAAAGAGCTCCCTGTAAGACTGCCTATCTCCAAAGACACCTCTGCCAGCTGATGTCACGTGCATGGCATGCACCATTGGGAATTTTGCAATAACTCCCTCTCGATTAGGTAATTTCCGTTTGGGCCATGTTCTGCATTATCT
Source organism: Ottelia alismoides (assembly GCA_037367405.1). Lineage (NCBI taxonomy): Eukaryota > Viridiplantae > Streptophyta > Magnoliopsida > Alismatales > Hydrocharitaceae > Ottelia > Ottelia alismoides. The sequence continues at coordinate 367,935 of JAZKJV010005559.1, read as the reverse complement.
TCATTGCTTACTTATTTTATTTTGCAAACAGATCCCTCTATTTATCTGTAATTTTGAACCTCATTCTGGCATCATTTTATTTATTCAAAAATGGCATGATGTACAAATAATTCTCTACAATGTGGCATATGCTTTATATTTTTATGCTTTGTGGTTAATTAATAATTATTATTTTTGTAGAAAATTGAATATTTTGTCAACTTTGTGCTTAAAAATTCATAGTTAACTAACCATTGCTCAAAAAATTACCAAAATTCAAGAATATAAGAATTAGTTGTATTTGACATTGTGCTAAAAAAGATTTGCATTTGTAAGCATAATTTGCTCAATAAAAATTGTTTTGTGCATTTAATTAATTAATTTTTAAGAGATGTTAAATCCAACATTTTTAGGGTTTAGGATTTTTCTAAGATAGATCACCTAGAGAATATCTTAGATAATTTTATTTCCTTAAAATAACTATATTTAATATTTATTATAATTAACTTTTGAAAATCACATTATTCACATTATTTTATTCATAGAAAATTCATCTCGCATCCAAAAAATGACAAAAAAAATACAGTAGTCTAATTTTATTGTACTTCACTCCTGGTCAAGTTTGAGGATTTTTAGACTTGATTTGATCATACTTCACATTTTAGTCCCGAACTTTATCAAAATTGCACATAGCACATTTATTGAATTTAAAAATAAAAAAAACTCTCTGAAAACCTAAACTCTAGATCGACTTTTAACCAACCTAAGGATATAGTCGGCTCCCTGAGTTCGACCTTGAAACTTACCAAGTAAAAAAATGACCACTCTCTTTAATTTGACACTAATTAAAATTTACATTTTTTGATCAATCGTGAAGTTGCTTGCCTACAACGAACACATTTTAAATCATTGCTTTGAACAAATTAAGAGTGTTTTTTCTCGATTCGTCAAATGGCGGCGTTGTCGGGGAGGAACGACTTAGGTTTTTCTAGAAATCAAGTTTTTAGGTTTTCTATCCACAAGTACTTTGACCCCCAATTTTCTTGTAATTATTTCTCCATTTTTTACTTCGATTCCAATATTTTTATTTCTTTTATTTGTGTATATTTTTATGTGAACCTCTCTTTAATTTTTGATCTTCTACTTTTTGTGTGAGGTACCCGGTGAACTTGTAGCAGCTTCCTTAGAAATCGACTCATCTCAGAATGACTAGATAAACGTCATATTTTTAATTTTAGAGAGTGTTTTATCTAATTAACTATTCATTTCTAGCGGTTCTCGATCGGGATCTCACGTATGTAAAAAGAAGTGAGCATATTTCTGTGGTCTATCGGCTTGTTTCACCCTCCAGTAAGGGTGGGATCCGACTTGAGTGGCGAAATTAGGATACGTACACGGTAGTATAAATTCAAATTTGTTTGTAATTTAAGACCACACTTAGACTATAATTATGCACACCTTATATTGTTCTCACTTAGTCAAATTCAACTCACTTCTTCCTGCTAAGTAGAACTATTTGTTAGATACGGTTTTATTGCTTGCATTTCATATAGTGTAAGAATTTCAATTTTATCTAGCATATTACACAAAGATTGCGAGGATGCACTGTAAGTATTTCTAACTCAACATTCAACATCGTATTTCTTGTTGCACGATTTTTTCGATTCTCCCTTGGTTTACACTCACATAAGAATATAGAAAATTGGAATCCCCGTGTACCCACTCAAATTCAAGTGACAATCAAATTAAAATTAGGGGACTACTAACATTATTGATTAATTAAAATCAGATAAAATTGAAAATCATTGTTTTCGGGAGAGCAACCCTGTCATTGTTTTATTTTATTGCAAGTGAGAGAGATATGACACTGGGATAAAGCCAAGCTAGAATTTTCATACAGATTACTGGTTCTTTCTTTTTAGGCGATTAGCTACTTTTCAGTGAGGATCTACGGGTAATTGGTAAATGGTTTGGATTTCCTTAGCAGAGTGGGACGTTTAGAGGACAATACGTAAGGCTCCATCCTCAAGCAACGGGTAGCCATATTTATACGGTCCGTACTTACTCCTATACTGGCTGAAAGTAGGTCCAACTAGTCATAAGAACCGGGCTAGTCTATAAGGAAATACAAGCACCTAACAGCTTGTTAACTCTTTCTAATTTTGTATTTATTGCCAACTAAAATAGACAAGATAATTTGATCAAACCTTCACAGCCTTCACAGAGTTGAGTTGGTGAAATCGGGGTTTTCATTTGTGTATTGAATTGTGTGACAGTACATTTGAACACACGAATCATGGTTTCGCGAATCAATAGTTACCATTCCATTCGAGGATGATAGAATATTGGCATTCATACGCAGACTCCATGGTCCGTGCTCACATAAAAAATTTCCAATCTTTGTATCCACCTTATTTTCAGAGGAACCCTCTCTTCGAGGTAGTTTCTTCCCAGCGACCATTCTCTTCGCCCATCCACCCACCCTTGGTTGAAAATTTGAGATACAAACCGTTCACAGAACCGGTCATTTTCTATGAAGACACAATGGAGAGAACCCACTTAATGGTCTAGTGGTAGTACAGTGTGTCTACCATACAAAAGATCAGGGTTCAAATCTCACTCTTGCAGTGGTTGCATTAGGTAGTCGACAGCCAGCGTAAAAATAGTCGAATCTTTCAACATGGATTTGAGCAAGAATCCATGTAGCCGATCCTACTTATAGTGGGAGAAGGCTTAGTACATTTATACACAATGGAGAGAGCGGACTCGAGGATGAATATTGACGTAACTGACTTTGATTGAGGAACACGATTCTCGATTACGTATGAAAATTCATTGTTTGAACCATCCTCTACTCGGGATGACTCAAAACCTGAGTATGATCACTTTTCCTTTGACCACAAAGATGACTCTAAAGTCAAGGAATTTGGACTCATAACCAAACCCTAATTACAAAAGCTGACTATATCTCGGTTCAAGAGAAAATACCAATGTTGCAGCATACTGAGTATAGTCACTGGAATTCAAGTCATGAGACAATAATGGATGGCATAGCTCGGATCAATAAGAGGATCGAGGATTTGACTGAACAATTTGATAATGTCATCCAAATAGTTAAAGATATGATAATCAACTAAGAGGAGTCAAGAAAATCACAAAGCGAACCCGAAAATCATCATGTGCCTGACACCCAAACACAAACATCACAGACCATTGACCCTCCTAATGACTTTAGTGAAAATTCCAAAAAATTGGAATTTTTTTAAAAAAGTGGACACCATCAATATGGAAGCATTTTACAAAATTTTGATATTAGAACTTCCATTAATCAAGGCCATAGAGTATGTTCCCGATCTTCATAGATTTGTGAAGAGTCAACTATCATCTAAGAAGATGGGAAAGAAGAGATCTAGAACAGAATATCATTCAATCACTATGGCCAGTTCAATGGTGCTGACCCAAACAAACAAGGTCCGGAAAGTTAAACTGTTGACCAAGGAGACCTGTGAAATTGAGAATATTGAGTTTAATAATGTTTGGATTGACGACGATTCTACATTGAATATCCTTCTGAAGTATGTGCTTGACAGACTTGAACTCAGACCACTCAGAAAAAATCGAGTGATTGTTCAATTTCCTGATCGATCCACAAAAAGATTGAGAGGAATCATCTCCGTCACCATTAATTTCCAAGGTGTCACACATAGAGTGGACTTCATTGTCCTGGACATTGAACACCGAGGAAATATATACGAGTCTCCCATTATTTTGGGGAAGTTGTTTCTAGCTTCCGCTAGAGTGACTATTAATTGTGAGACTCAGGATATTATTTTCCTAAACACAAACCAAATTGATCAAATTCTCTAGGACACGCCAAACCCTGAGACAAACGAACCGAAAACCATTAGTCATGACATAGAGGAATCTTCATATGTTCAGACCTCTCCACTTATCACAGACACAAACGAAGGAGAGACATCTTATGAAATGGTTGACGAACCCACAAAGGTGAATAATATCAAACGAGACACACCCAATTCACCACAACCGGACAAGACTATATTGGATCTCTTTGAGTCCACACATGCAAAGCCAACAAAGAGTAAATACACAGGACATGTGTTGACCCTAAAAGAATATTATTATTTATATGGATACTCATCTGATAGGGAAATCATGGGCAGCACCTCACAAAGAATACCTCTTGATCGTTCAGAAAAAACATCTCCTGAGGATTATTCATCAAGTTAGAAGGATAAGAGTAGTATGAGAGATATCAGTTCGGAGAATCTACAGACTGATCATAACAAGAAGTCATATGTCGATCCACGTCAGACTTTCCATGTGCCTTTATATTATTCATCTAAGGTCGACTCCTCTGGTCCCATGCAATATACCGGAACATTACGTTATGTTCGGACTGACACTTGGTCATCTGAATATTCAGAGAAAGAAAAGATTGACCCAAAAATCGAGTGATCTTGAGAAAAAAGATAAAAATTAAGATTAGTTGGAGTGATGCGACCTTCGATTATTATTCGGATGATAGCTCCGACAGTGGATGGGAAACGTCTGATTCATCTTCTTCCATTCAATATTCCCTTCCACCACATTTCTTGAAAAAGATCGGTCAAAAACCACCTTGATCATCGGCCAACCTTTCCCTCACCCCCATCAGTTTCCTTGTATATTTTCTTCCTATACGTAGGCCAAGGCCTAAGTATAGGGGAGGATCAATGCCATCTGTATTTATTCATCATTCTACTCCTTATTCGATCTGTATATTCTCCAGATCTCATCGGTTCTCACACTCACTCTTGGCGTATACTTAGGCTGACCAAAGCCTAAGTATAAGGGGGGATCGATGCCCGCCCCGTATATATTCGACCATTTCTCCTCTTAACCTCAACCACTCCATTTCTTCATCTTCTTCTATACTTTGGCTGATCAGAATATAGGGGGTGGTTGATTTCTTTACTCCTTTTTATTATTTTTCTCTCTACGCTTAGCACGAGCTATGTCTTCTTGTCACTTCTTGTGCTTTGAGGACATAACACACGCTAAGTATAGGAGGCTTGTATATGTTACATATATACTTTACCTATATCTCGTATTGTCACGTATTTCTGTATATATAATTATGGAAGGGTAAAAGTTTAAAAAAATAAAGAAAGAAAAAAGACAAAAAACAAACAAATAAAAAAAAACAAAACAAATTTCAAAAAAATAATGAAAAATCTCTCTTGCATATCATCCTTGCATTAAAAAAAGAAAGAAAAAACAAACAAAAACAAAATCAAAAATGATGAAAAATCTCTCTTGCATATCACCATTGCATTAAAAAAAGAAGAATATATATATATATATATATATTGCATATTAGTTTTGCATTCGTATAAAAACAACAGCACCTCATTTTACACCTCATATGCATCTGCATTTCATTTTGCATATCTAGTATATGAAAAGTAAAAAGTTATTGGGTTCTAAACTAAGTTATGAGTAGAAGAGGAGAGTAGTCTTGACTTGGCCTTAATCTACCTAATTTCCAGAGGAACTTCACCGATAAAGAGGATTTTAGAAACTTCGGGTCTTTTGACTTAATTCTTCGAGTTCTGCTTGACAATGTACAACCTTTGACTCTTAGTATCTAACCTGGTCGCCTAATTATGGGTATAGATTTCGAGTAGGGAATTAATCTATTCTCTCGCACTATGCACTTAGCTCAACTCAGATGGGGTGTTGGAAGATTGTGTGGGTCTCTTTTCTGATAGCGTGGACATGTAAAGACCGGATTATGGGTTGAAATAAAGCTTCAGAAAAGGGATGGATGGATGGACACAAATTTTTCTAAGACCCCAAAACATGTACGGAAAAAAGGATTCTATATCCGTAGGGGCACAGAAGATCCATGCAGAGTTACCAAAAATTCCATACCAAAAAGAAGCCAAATTACCAAATAAATATCTGACCAAAAAGGTCAAAACTTCAAGAAAACCTGTATATCTTAATGGAGACATGGATAAATTGGCCACTTCACAAGGAGAGGTGACTACACTGGTCACCCTCCAGTTCTTTTCCCCCTCTTCTAACTTCTCCCCCCTTCGATTGTGAACACAGCACGACAGACCTTAGAAGGAAATACATGACTCCCCGAGGATGAGTTACTGGGAGGGGGGTTTGCACGGTAGTCCGGCATTCTTGATGGGGAGAGCTAAAATCTTTCACACACATGATACAATTGTTCAATGTTCATGGGTATGCTTTGGGAGAATGATTGGTCTAAGATGACTTCTGAGCCGGATCTGTTATTTTAATATTTAGAACTTGAAGGCTATTGATTTTAAAATCCTATGTCTCACAAAAGTTCGACCACACTATTAATCCAAAGGTCTGGTCAAGCTCAATTTTCACCTTCTGTTCATAACTTTAGTATGGAACCCAAAATCATTTCACTTTTGCATTTCATTTGTTCAAGGACGAGCAAGGTTTAAGCATAGGGGATTGATGAATCCATGATTCATAATATTAAAAGATGAAAATAATGCTTCGTTCCTGAGTAATTAGCAGCATTTCATCAATTCTCCTGCATTTTTATCATCCATGCATGTAAAATTAATATTTACATTTTAACACTCATAATTGCATTAATAATCATCTTCACATTTGCACTAATTCATGCTAACTCCAATTGAACTCAAATCACCTCCATTGTGTACATATTTCTAACAAGATTAAAGGAAAATACAAAAAAATTACTAACTCAAATAATTGGCCCGTGAGACAAAACTCCAATTTCAGACTAGACAGATTAAAATGCTCATATCTTCCTCATAGGTGTCTGATTTAGGTCTACGCACTAAGTAATACATATTCAAAGACCTTCAAAAAAGACCAATTTCATAAAAATCGGAGCTCGTATATGAAAGTTGGGTTTTGGGCCTCTTTTGCGCGTTTTCAGTTTTCCCTTATTTTGACTTGATATGTTTTGTACAAAATTAACTCTTTTTCGCTTATTTCTTTTTCTTCTATATTCTTTGTTGAAAGCTTTAATAAAATCCACAAAAATCCAAATTGAAATTAAGACTGGCATCAAAGAAACTGTCCATATCTGAGTGTCCTTTACGAGTCAATATAATTTTCTTACTTTTTCTTCTTTATTTTATTCCTTGTTTTTTATTTCCTAAAAATCCAAAAAAATTTATTATGTAGATATTTATCTTTTATTTTGTCATTATTTTTCTCAATTTTTATCTTAATTAAAAATCGTAAAAAATTACAAAACCCAAAAAAATCGGTGTTCTATGTATATAGAGTACCCCAAAAATATCGTTTCGCACAAATGACTTCTTTTGATCTTTGTTTCTTCATAAAAGTTGTATATCTCATCGAGACAAGCAATTTTTGTGTTGAGCACTTTTCAATTCGAGGTCATTTGCTATTTCTTTCCCATTTATTTTTTATTTAATTTTCAAAATTTTCTAGAGCTGGCATGTGGTGGCTCTTGGAGCCGCCAAGTGTCAGCTATTTTAAACCCCTTTTATTTTTATTTTTTATAAAAAAAATTAAAAAATTTAAAAAAATTCATCTCACGTGCGCACCCTCACTAGTCGACTTGACCAAACCCGTTCCACCATCTTCTCTAGCCACGCCTCGCACGAGACCCGCAACCACCGAAGCCGCCCCTCCTTTATCTCCTCCAACGGCCGCCACGACAATTATCCCCTCTCTCCCTCATCATATAAGAGCATCATCGACTCCCATGTTCCATGCATCCGCTATTGCCGGTAAGTGAGAGCCACCAGCTTCGTGGGTACCTCGGGTGACAGCGAGAGGTCACCCTCTAGTAGGAGACGACGACGCAATCACCACTAGTAGCGAGATCCGTTGGAAGCCTCTAGCACCAACATCGTAACCTTGTCCTTGAGGTTGCTTAGTCTCTGGAATCACGTCGGTTCCATTGAGGCCAGGATCAGGTGTTTCTCTTCGAGCAACTATACCAACCACAACGAATGTTTTCCACTTACAGGTAATCATCCACTTACCATTTTCTTTCTTTCTTTCCTCTTTATTCCTTTGCTTCCTCCTCTGTCTTCGATTACACCCACTTCGTTTTCTTCCCATTCAAACTCTTCTGTTATCTTTCCCATGTTTTTCCTATCGCACCCATCTTCACCTCCTTCATCACGGTTCCGCCCCACCTTCCATCTACGCCCGCCGTCGCTGCTCCATCTCTCGCATCCTCCTCCAAGTGCATGATGTTCTGTTGTGTTCGTCACTAGCTACGCCTCAGCCACAACATTACCAATGTCAGCACGTACACCATCACCACCCACTCTGCCCTTGGTCTAATTGTCACCGTTGTTGGAGCCAGCGCCCACCATCTCGACGTCCCCTGGCCGTGTGTCGGCCACCGATGACTCCACGGGCCCGTCAAACCACCTGCAGCTGCGCATCTCCAGCACAGTTGGACGTCCTTCTCCAGTCGCACGCTCCAACACATCTCTAGGTGCACAGCCCCAGTAGGCCTCCCTTCCACTTTTCTGGGTAGGGCTGTCAGGAAAGCTCGAACTCGATGAGTTGAACTCGGGCTCGGCTCGTTAAGGGCTCACGAGCCTGACTCGAAACCTTAACGAGCCCGAGCCTGAGTTGGAATTTAAGACTCGTTAGCTTATCGAGTCGAGTCCGAGTTGGGGGTTGTTCAACTTGACAACTCGACTCGATAACTCGATAACTCGGATACTTGAAAACCCTAAACTTTGTTATTTCAATCATGGTCATATGGTTGAGGATCTGATCTATTTTAATTTTACATAATATATCATATGAATTTCAAAGACCTGAAGGTAGAATACTCTTGTTCTGAAAAGTAAAAGTTGGTGACCTAAACCTATACCCACAGTACCACCACCCACTGACGGTTCCTATTCCTAACAATTAACAAAACACCAAAAAACTTGGTGTCCGCAGTCCGCCTCACACCTCACTCCTCCATCCCGATTTGGCGAATCCCATCCCCATTCACATCCACCAGCAACCGACTTCGTGGCTCCAGTGGCCCTCTTGGCTTCGGCGATTCCCAACATCCCATTCTCGTCCTCTTGGCTTCGTGGCTCCGGTGATTCGTGCAACCTATCTTCGCCCCTCCCAACCCAGCCAGGTGCGGGCCATGCATGGCGAATTGCAAAGGTACCGTAAGTCCCCTCCCAACCCTGACCTAACTTTGGAGTTGGAGATGCCTCTCTCTATGCAGCTTGTGTGAAAACCTGGCAACTTCATTTGTTGCCAACAATTCAAAATTCCATTAACAGACTGATTGATTAACTTTGGAGATATCTCTAAGGATTTCCCTTTATGTATAGATGACCACAGGGCTTTGTAATAAACATCCGCTGCTCTGCATATTCCCTTTCTTCATGGAGATGCTCCAGCTCTCTTCATATAGAAAACATACAGAACTTTGGTTTTCTATACGTTGCGATGGGCGACTATTGCAAATTTGCTTCAATCAGCGAATGCATGCAAGTCAAAAAGATCTGGATACTTATCTTGCTATACCATATCATGAACGACGTCTCTGCATGCTGTCGATTCTTGACCATTGATGTACAGAAACAGCCAACATTTCTTTTGGGTGAAGCATTGGCTGCATTGCTTTTGGTCAGAGCAACGCATATATGTAATTGTATAATAGCCTAATTTGTGGTTGAAATATTTTCAGGATCGATGCAGTTATTCAATCATGAACAATTGCCCAACATTTCACAAATAGTGCCAGGCCCGGTACAACTCTCACATTCAGGTTTGCATATACATATTCATTGTTAGACTGTAATTTTGGATGTGTTCATGTTTGTGGTAATATAATGTTTTTTTGTTATTCTATAGAGATGGTTGATTATTAATCGGGAAATATTGATGTTCAACAATCAAATGATGGTGTTGAGAATGTGGAAGATGTCCAATCATCTAGTGACGAAAGTGATAAACCGAGCCCCATTAAGGATAACAAGAAAAAGGAAAAAAAGATTTGAAGTTTGGAAAGAAATGATGGAGATTGAAGACAAAGGTATTACCAAGTCCAAATGCATACATTGTGGTAAACTTTTTGTTGTTGTTAATGGTGGCCCCACTACCACTCTGCTTAGGCATTTAAGTGAAAGATGTCCAAAGAAAAGAAAAGCAAATGGCCAACGAACTTTGCAATTAGACAAAAATACTGTTGGTGATACATCACTCTCTATTAACAACTTTGACCCTATGCATTTTAGGAAGATGATAATTGAGCTAATTATAGATGCGGAGTTTCCATTCTCGATTGTTGAGAGATATAGTTTTAAAATGATAATGTGTTATGCAAATCATTTATTCCAACCCTTTTCACGTCAAACTGCTAGAGTGGAGTGCTTGAAATTATTTGAAGAGAAGAGGAAACAATTGAAGAGTCCATTACATAAAATTGAAAGAGTTAGTCTCACCTCCGATATGTGGACATCCAACCAAAATAAGGGTTATTTGTGCTTGACTGCTCATTATATTCATGACTCTTGGAAATTGCAGAAGCATATAATTACATTTAGAGAGATGACCCCTCCTCATACAGGGGAAAGGCTTGCTGAATTTATTTTCAAAATCTTACAGGAATGGTCTCTTGACAAGAAAGTGATGAGTATAACTCTTGATAATTGCAGTGCTAACAATGTTCTTGTTAGAAAGTTAAAGAGTTTTCTATCAGGGATCGATTGTTCGATAAGTGAGGGATCATTATTTCATCCACGTTGTGCTGCTCACATATTGAATCTAGTTGTTCAAGATGGATTGCGCAGGATAAAAGGAGTTATTGAAAACATTAGAGAAAGCGTCAAATTTCTCAAGTATTCACCTTCCAGACTTCGGAAATTTCAGCATATTTTAGAAGATTAGCATTTGAATACAAGAGGGAAGGGATTGATTTTGGATTGTCCAACGCGTTGGAATTCAACATATGAAATGTTGAAGTCTGCATTGCTTTTTCAGAAAGCTTTTATATAATTGTCAATATGGGATTCATCATATAATCATTTGCCAGAACCCACTGAGTGGATATATGCACCAAACGTTTGTGATCTTTTAGAGGTTTTCTATGATGCCACTCATGTTTTTTCAGAGGTTAAATATCACACTTCCAACAACTTTTTGTTTCACATTGCAAATATTAACAATGCGTTGACAGATGCACGGAGTGAGCTCTTTCCAGTTCCATCCATGCTAAGATGATATGCGCACCAAATTCAGCACTTATTGGGGAGAATGTAATGTTGTGACATTGATGGGCATTGCTCCCATATTGGACCCAAGAGGGAAGAAGATGCAATCGGAGCATATCATTCTAATGTTGTATAAATGTATGGATCCTGAAGTTAAAATTCAAAAAATAGTGGATTCATGTTATTATGTTTTTAATTTCTATGAAAGAATGCACTTGACACTTAAATCAAAGGTTGAGTCCCAACCTACTGTAAGAGCCAAGACTTCAAATGCTAGCCAAGGGAGGCGTGATAAGCATCGTCAGTTTCTATTGTCCTTGAATAAAGGTAACAATGAAATTGATAGTTCAATGTCAGAACTTGACATGTATTTTAAAGAAGGTTGTTATGAAGATAGCGACACATTTAATATCTTGGAATGGTGGAAACTAAACCAAGGAAAATATTCGATCCTCTCAAGAATGGCTAGAGATGTGTTGGCAGTTCCCATGAGAACAGTTGCCTCTGAATCAGCTTTCAGTATGGGTGGTCGTGTCATATCCGATGCTAGGAGTTCTTTAGCTGCCATTACAGTGGAGGTTATACTTTGTTGTGAGGACTGGTTAAAGGAAGAGTTCAAAGATGAATACTCAGCATCGGTAAGAGTTCATTTATTCTCTATTAAATCATACTGTTCGTTTTGTATATTTAACTTCACATTTACTTTTATTTTAATTGAGAAAGGAATTTTACTTTATTTTTGCAGACCGATCTTACAATTGAAGAAAATTACATAGAGATGACCTCCTCGAGTGTAGATGTTGAAAGAGTTTTGTGAAGGTGACATTATAAACTTTCGTTTTAATTTAGATTCTTTGATTCTATGAACTTTAGCAAGATAAGTTACTAAACTTACTATTGTATCTTTGACTTCCAGGTTTATGTTGTGCTGTTACTATGGAGGGGATTGTCTTTCCATTGTTTCTAATTGTTACGCCATCAGTTGCAACATATCCAACATGTGTTTTGGTTTCTGCTTGCTTACATTGGATACTCCATATTGCAATTGCTTTAAACCTTTGGATGTGGTCTTGAATGATATCATTGATATGTACTTGTTTTGTATTTAATCTCTTTACAGAACCCATAACATTCTAAAGTTTAGGACATGCAACTATGTCAGGGATGTCGTATGATTAATTTCGTTAGCTTTGTTGTGCATGTTTTTTGCTGGACAAGGAAAGGCAACTGTTATGATTTTATTTTGTTTGTGCTTTGTTGTAGTATGGATTGTTTTGGAGTAGGTTTGATGTAGTCATGTAGAAGTTGTTTTGTTGCATCTATTATCTGTATGTTCAGAAAAATGGTTTATAGGCCTTTGATTTTTTTCCTTCTGATTAATTTTCAAGAATGAATAGAATTTCACTTCGATGCTGATGCAAGAAATTAGTGGTGTGCTTGGTAATAGTTCTCGAATTTCAAGACTGTGCAAGGATGTTATTTTGGGTCCATTGTTGTATTTATATCATATGTTAGCAACTTACTAGATCTTCTATTTCCTCCATGGAATGGGGTACGGATTCCAATTCAACATGTGTAAGTGAAAGCTTCGAAAATGAGTCATTGAGTTTGATATAAAATAGATGTCAGCATTTTACTTGACCAAAAAGCTACAGAAAAGAGTATAAAATTTCAAAGTTACAAATGTCATTAGCATAATTTAATGTATAAAATGGAACAGTGACTCGTTAAGAGGTTCACGAGCCTGCTCATTTTGAGGCTCGTGAGCCAGCTTAGAAACTCATGACTCGGTATAAGGCTCGTGAGCCAGCTCGTTTTGAGGCTCGTGAGCCAGCTCATAGACTCGGGGCTCAATAAGAGGCTCGCGAGTCAACTCGAACTCGGCGAGTTCGAGTTCGAGTTGGAGATCTAGGACTCGACTCATATCGAGCCCGAGTTAAAGCCTTAGATTTCTTATCGAGTTCGAGTCCAAGTTGAGGTAAACTCGGCTCGTTCGACTCGATAGACACCCCTATTTCTGGGCCATCTCCAGCCGCCTACACCATCCAGTCGTGCTCCCCCGTTGAGCCTATGCCTCAGCTGTAGATCGCATGTTGCAGCTCCCATTGGAAACAACAAAGAAGAAAAAGAAGAGGCAACCAACCTCACGTGCACGACCACCCTCCTCCTGGGGGATAGTTACGAAGAAGCCCCTGGAAGTCTACAGATCCCCATTCCCGTCTGCCTCAGCAAAAGGAGCGTGCTTCGCGCGTGCCTTGGTGGGCAATTTACAAAGAGATCCATGTAAGACTGCCTATCTCCAAAGACACCCCCGCCAGCTGATGTCACGTGCATGGCATGCACCATTGGGAATTTTGCAGTAACTCCCTCTAGAGTTTAGGTAATTTTAGTTTGGTCCGTGTTCTACATTATTTTCATTGCTTAATTATTTTATTTTGCAAACAGTTCCCTTTATTTATCTGTAATTTTGAACGTCATTCTGGTATCATTTTATTTATTTAAAAAATGCATGATGTTCTACAACTAATTCTCTACAATGTACCATACGCATTTTATTTAAATGCTTTATGGTTAATTAATAATTATTATTTTCACAGAAATTTGAATATTTTTCCCATATTATGCTCAAAATTCAAAGTATACTGACCATTGCTCGAAAAATTGCCAAAATTCAAGAATAGTATAGTATAATTACTTGTATTTAACATTGTGCCTGAAAAGAATTGCATTTGCATGCATAATTTGCTCAATAAAAATTGTTTTGTGCATTTCATTAATTAATTTTGAAGAGGAATCAAATCCAACACTTTCAGAGTTTAGGATTTTTCTAAGATAGATCACCTAGTGATATATCTTAAATAATTTTATTTCCTGAAAATAACTAGATTTAATATTTATTATAATTAATTATTGAAAATCTTATTGTTTGCATTATTTTATTCACAGAAAATTCATCTTGCATTCGAAAATTATACAAAAATACAATAGTCTAATTTTATTGCATTTCACATCCTTGTCAAGTTTGAGGATTTTTCGACTTGATTTGATCGTACTTCATATTTTAGTCTCGGGACTTTGTTTAAATTTCACATAGTGCATTTATTGCATTTAAAAATAAAAAAAACTCTCTGAGAACCTAAACTCTAGAAAGACTCTTAACCAATCTAAGGAGACGGTTGCCTCCCTGAGTTCGACCTTGGAACTTACCAAGTAAAAAATTTGATTGCTCGCTTTAATTTGATACTAATTAAAATTTCAGTTTTTGATCAATCGTGATATTTCCCGCCTACAACGAACATATTTTTAATCATCAATTTGAATGAATTAAGAGGGCATTTTCTCGGTTCGTCATTCATGTCAATGGTAGCAGTTATCACGATCTCCATGGTGGAGGAGGTCGAAGCGCTGCTGGGGAAGGGAGGCAAAGCTCAAGGCATTATTGGGAGATGCATGATGAATGGTTATTCAGTCACCTTTATTCTCCTATTTTATCTTTAAATCCCTAGATAAATACCTGTAAATAAAATTAACTTGCATAAACTAACTCTTTAACATTGGGTATAAATACATTGTAAATATTTGAATTTAAATTAAAAATAAAACAATAAAGAAAAAAGGAAAATAAATGAAGTATCAAAGATGTTGAATGACTCGAAAACCTGAGACTAAGTCAATATTGACTTGGTTGACCAAGAATAAAGTAGGGAGAGATAAGGGCCATAAAATTATAGAAATCCGAAGTACACTTCACTGTGCAAATAACAAATTTTTGCATTATTTTATTTTTTATTTTATAAACACCAAATGACAAAACATTCAACAAGTACCTTGTACATATTAAGGTATATAAAATAATAAAGTTAATTGCACAAGTAAAGCATGCATAGTACACGTTGTACACTCAGATGAAAAAGCCACGAATAGAATTTAATTGATCAATATATTCTCCATATAATCGTAAAATTGACTAAACCTACCTTTATTTTTTGTAAAATCAAAATATCTTTCATATAAAGGTGGCTTCATCGGAATCAGAGTCAATATGCAAAAGTCGACTATTTGAGGTATTATTGTATTATTAATCTGTATGTAAAGATAAAATAATTTATTCTTTACATTTTTAACTCCTTGTAATTTTATGTTCCATACATTATATAACATATAAAGAAAATACGAACCCAAAATCTAAAAAAATAAAAGAATTTAAAATACATAAAGAACCCTAATATATAGATATAATATACCTATAATGTACAAATATGTAATTATTTATACATATAAATGAAATCATAAAAGTATAATAAAAATATGAAAATGTATATTTAATTATACTTTAAATATATAAAATGTAAATACATAGTATTTTATATAAATAACAAGTATAAAAATATAAAATATTGATATATAAGTGATAAAATAAATAAAAAACACCTAAAATAGAGTTTTAAATAAGAAAAAAACTCTCAAATTTTGAGTTTTAATATAAATCATTTGCTATTTTATTTTAAATTTTCTTTTCATTTTGCTTCCTATTTTGTCATGTAGCAGCTGACGTGACCAATCAGGAGGCACTACAAGTTGACCTGGGTCAACTAGTCTGCCCTCCCCCTAGACCGGTCCATGTTGTATCCTTACCCCTTTTCACTAATTTTGGGGCTCGAATCAATCCCCATATCTTCTTGATTCCTTCATGTAAATTCTTTGATGGAGCATCAGCCTTCATGCGGATCAAAGATCGACCCAAGTCAACCTTTGATTTACATGACAACCCTAATCTTCGATCCTCTCTCGAACAACATGTATATAATCACCTCCTTTGAATTTTTTATTTTTAATCCATTTTGACCCACTGTAACCCCTTGATCATGTGCCTGGACTTGAACCCTTGTGACAAGAGATTTTTCTCAAGTGATCAGAGGCGTGTACAAAGGAGGTTTAGATCAGAGTCACCGTCGCTAGAGCAAGTTATATAGGTGGTTCAGCTCCTAATCGTTTTTGGCCCAGTGAGCCTTTCCTTTTAAGTTCTTTCAATTCCTAGGAGTAGCATTAGTGTAATATAGCTTCTTATTTCGTGTTATTTCATCATGAATATCTTAAAACCCAAAATCAAAGTACATCGGAGCTCTAGGCTACGGCCTATGTTCTGTCATTTCTCAACCATTTCACGCCGCCCTAATCATCCCCATGTCTTTGTCTCATCATCATTTCTCATCCTGAACCATCAACCAACCTAGATCTTGCACGGATCTTTGGAAATGGGATGCCTTCCTTTGTCGCGCATCAGAGACCTTCAATACGCCCATTCCACCCTCTTTTTGAGCATCTAACAGGTCGAGGAGCATTTCCTTCGACCCTTGAGTGTGCATGTGCAGGAAAGAACCAATGATACCCCTCCTTGGGGCGTGATCGTGGCTAGAACATGACCTTCAGGTCTCAGAGCTCTCTCGACCCTCCAGGCCTCCATCGATGAGGTTTAGAACTTTTTGAGCCATCTACCACCTGTGGAATTGATCCAGGAAGGTGAAGAGCCTCTCAATGGCAAGGGAGCATGTCGGAGTCGTGCAGGAGGCACGATTGAAGCCCAACAGTCTCGTGTTCTTGATGTTTTCTTCCGAGCAGCCCAGTTGGATCAAGAATGAAGCCCAGGTGAAGCAGTTATCGTCTCATCAAGTGAGCCGAAGTCATCAGATCTGGGATGATATTTAATCCCATCCCCTAATCCACGAACCGATATCAGTCGTTGAGTGCGCTCCACGTGGATAGTTGACTTTATCCTCGTCGTCTATCATCGTGCACTAGGGGGGTATTTTGCAACTAAACCCCCATCTTTTGTTTTTAATATTTTATATTTAAACTTTCAACTGTAGTTGCAATAATTTTGTAATATTTGCACTAAGGATCCTAAACTTTCATCTATTTGCATTTTAGTTTAGTTCCAGGTCATCTCATATTCTTGTGCGCATTAAGGTACCTATGCATTTTGCATAGATCCCCTCTGGATTGTGTGTATTTTCGTTTAGTCTTAAAACTCTGAATGTTAGTTTTAAATTGTTTTTGGATAAATTACATACTTGGTCCTATTATTTATCTTAATTTCATTTATACTCTACCAAGCATATATTTATTGTGCAAATATTACATGTAAGCCCCTAGACTTTGCATAGGTGTTATCAAATACTTTGAAACTTGTTAAAAATTGCAACTAGGTTCTTGTTTTGATGATTTAATTTGCTACTTATATTTTACTTATTAAAAACATTAATTTACATCCAAAAATTATTGGAAAATTCTATTAAGTGCTTGGGACTCTATTTTATCACATATATTTTTGCAAGACATAAAAATTATTTTCCTTTTTATAAAAACTCAAAACATTGCATTTTTTCCTTGTCTAGCATTTAAAATTTCAAAAAAAAATAAATATATTGAAATTTTCCAAAAAAATCCTGTAGGCTTATTTAGTTACATTTCATCTTTTGTACAAGTATTATTAAAAAAAAACATTGAGAAAACCCCCTAAAATTGCAAAACACATAAAATCTCAAAAAATCATAAAATTACAGAAAAATCATAAAAATATTTTTCATCTCCTGAGTTTTCTTTATATTAGCTAGTATATAGGAAAATTGATTTTGGGCTCAACCTAAATTGATAGATATTTATTAAGCCCATTTCAAGTTCCTGAATTTTCTGTTTATTTATTTATTTCCTATATTTCCTTATTTAAAAGTCCTTAAGAATCCTCAAAATTATCCCGAAAATCCTCAACAAAGAGAAAGACGTAAAAATAACAAAAACTTTTCTTTGGATTTTTCTGACTTTGTTTGGTTTTTTAAATTTTAAAAAAATCATGTTTTCCTTATTTGTACTTATATTCTCCATATCTTTGTCTATGTTATTATTATCTATACATTTTTAAATAAAAAATAAGTAAAAACATTTTTAAAATTAAAATTCAAAAAAACTAAAATCAAATCAAAAACCCACAAAAATCTTTGAAAAAGAAATAGATAAAAGCTCCCTAATTAGTTTATTCTTCACTTTGTTGGTTGATTTAGAAGCTTAGATCAAGTACTGAGATTCGAGAGAGAGGTCGACACAGTGAGTGACAGATCTGACTTGTCAAACACTGCATGCCCTCTGTTGAATGATCGGAGAGTGGTTCCTAATGTCTAGTCTTTGAGGAGTCTGTGGTCCGATCCTCTCTTGCCACTTGACATGTCACCAATCAAAAAAACAAACAATCAACCCACAATAATGGATAAACAATGAATAAGATGCGATGTGAAATTTATTATACCCTACAAATAAATGTGTATGGAAAGCAAGTGTTGGGATTGAATCACTAAGAGAAAATTGGATAGGTATAATTATTATTAATTACTAAAAAACAATATTAATTATTATTTTTACTTTTTCTACCTTTTTTGATTTTTTTAAGATTTTTAAATATATTTAATTTTATGTGTTTTTAATAACTTTATTTTTTATTTTTTATTTTTAATGTATAATTTCTTTTAATTTTTGTAAATGTTTAGATTCTTTTTATTTTTAAAGACATAATATAGATCTATATATGATGATATAAATATTATAATAATACATAAATAAAATTTGAAATATATATAGGAACAGTCCTTTTATTTTTAAAGGTTTTCAATATGTATTAGACATTCACAATTAATAATAAGGCATATAGTCTACATAATGTATAATGATTTTAGATATAATTACATATTTTCAAAATTTACAAAATAAAATGTTTTCATGTTTTTTAAGTTTTTCTCAATTTTTGAGATTTTTTTATATATTTTTAGTTTTTTATCTATTTTAAAGTATTAAAAATATCAAACAAAGAATAGAATATATAGGTCAAACTGTTTCGGGTTTTAAAAATAGCTAAATAGTCCAAAATATCACAAAACTATTTTTAGTATATACTATATAATATGAGTAAAAATATACAATAAAAAACTTTTTTGGAATTTTATAGAATTTTTAATGATTTTTGTGTGATTTTTTGGGTTTGTAAATTTTAGAGCTTTCTATTTATATTTTTTATGATGTGTGGTATGGAGTTATAATATATACTAATGTATATACTCTACTTTTTCGGAATTATTAAGGAAGGTTCTATATTTTTTGTAGGCAAGGAATAAATAGATCATATTCTATTTTTAATAAATAGGAAAATAAAAGTAAGTGCCAAAATAAGAAATAGAGTGTGAACCAACAATATATCAGACACCTACAATAATTTTCCCAACATTTTTAAGGCCATGGAGCTATTTAAGAAAAATATACATGCATAAATAAAAATAAACGAACTTGCAGGGGTGATTTTGCAATAAAAATATACTACATTGGTCTCCAAGTAAAATAACATAAAATTTTACACTTTTATTGCAATTTTAGAAACTAAAATGAAATATCAGAACCCATAGGGGTTCCTTACAATTGGCACAGATGCCTCACGTGTACGACCAAGTGAGGTGACTGAAGAGCAACGTATCTACCCTTGTTAATTTCGTCAAATTAATTATTAGAATTAATGTCGTGTCGTTCGTTGTAGTCAGGTAAATACGGACTGATCAAAAACCACTTTTAATTAATGCCGAGTTAATCACAAGCGACAAATTTGTTTTACTTGGGCAAGCCCAAGGTCAAACTCAAGGAGGCAGTTGTCTCCTTAGGTAAATTTTAAGCAAATTTCATAGGTCAGATTTTCAGGAGATATTTTTGACATTTTTTAGAAATTTTTATGCAACAAAGAAAAGACACATGCAATTTTCAGGTCAGTTTACAAGTTATATCAAAAATGAAGTCAAATTAAGTTCAAAAATTATGAAACTTGGCCAGAAGGTGATATGCAATGAAATTAAGCTACATTAATTTTTTTATTTTTCTGACACTTTTATGAATATACTGTGAATAAAATATGAATGCAAGGTGATTTTTACAAAATCAATTTTAATAAATACCAAATCACATTATTTCTAGGTATAAAAATTATCCTAGATAGATCTAAGTATGATGAACCCAGGAAAATTGCTAAACCTAAAACTCTATGTGAATTGGACCTATTAAAAATCAATTAAAAAATCACTAATTAATTTATTTAGCCTCAAGATGCGTGCAAATGTGTTGATTTTTGGGCACAATGTAAACTAAATTATCCCTAGTCTAATGTGAATTTTTGGTGATTTTTGGAGCAACAGAGAATTTAATACAAATTAAAAGGCATCAGGTGGGTAAAATATGGAACATTTCACCAATTTAATAATAATATCCATTGATGTCACAAAAATGAGACAAGTGTTACATACAATAAAGGACAAGATAAGCTACACAATGCAATTTTTAGAACTTAAAAATCATGCCAAATGGCACCCAAATATACGTGCAAAGACAGGGACCAAATTGCAAATATAGAAAATAAATTACTAAAATTTAAACATGTTGCCAGGGACTTCAATGCAATTACCTATGATAAGGGAGGTATGTGTGCAAAATGCCCACTGAAACACGAACGCCTCACGTGATGCTCCTAGCAGGGACTGATATGCAATTTGCAAAACTTCCAAGGGCCTCAGTATAAATTGTCCAGGCCGCACGTGAGAAACACGTGCAGTGCTAGGCTCGGGAGACGTTGGAGGCTCGGAGGTCAGCTCGGGGGCTCTGGAGGCTCGGACGTGGCTCAGGCTAGCTTCGGGGGCTCCGAGCCTAATGGTTGGGGGGATGGCCCGGAGGGGGCGACGTGGCGCTCGCTAGACCGCTATATGGATGAGATCCAACGGTTGTTTATGGCTGGTACGTGGCGCGCTTGGGACCATTAGATCGAGTGAAGATCCAACGGAGGATGAGGGCTCCTGAGATGAAGTGATGTGGACGAACGAGGGTCGTGGGATCAAGATGAATCCAATGGCATCTGGAGCTCGGGGAAGTGACGACATGGCGTGATCGTGAGCGTGGGATCCTCTTGATCCGATGGAGGCGGGATGATGGCGACGTGGCTCGATCAGGGCCATCCGATCATGAGAATCGGATAGTTGTTGTTCTTCGTGCTCCTCCAGTCCGTCGCCTCCTGCAGCGGATGTGGCTGGGCTCCGACGTAGCCCTCCTAACTCCGCCGCCTCCTCTCGTAGTCGATGAAGCTCGCTGGCAGCTCGTGTGTATCTCAGAACGATCGGGGAAGCGTCGGGGAGCCGTTGGAGGTCTTAGGAGCGACTGGGGGGATCTGAGCACCAGTGGTGGCGAAGCTCGAGCTGAGCTCCGGTGAGGTTCCAGCCAATGAGCTAGAGTGTTCCTGCAGGGTTTAGATTGATATCCGAGGTGTGCAACGTGTTCGCGAGGTGAACGTGAGTGCGAAGGGAAGACTGGAGTGGAATGAAGGACGTGTGGTGGTGCTCCTCCACCAAGGTGGCGGAGCTTTGGTCAGAGTGAGGTGTGGTGTGTCGTCGAGGTGAATGAAGTTGGTCGTGAAGATCAGAGTTCCATGGCGGAACTCAGAGGATGGTCAGATGATTGTGAAGATGAGTGGAGGAGGTGAATAAATTTCGAGAAAAAGAAAGAAAATAGATATGGAGATCGGAGGGGGATGGAGGGTTCTACCTGGGGATTGGAGCTCGGAGTTAGCTCCTGGTCGTCGCTCGAAGGCCGGTAGGGTTCCTGAGATCGCGCAGCTCAGGAAGGAGTTGCAGCACGGCAAGGTGGAGCCATGGATCTCACCGGAGAAATGCAACCGTCGTTGCTCGACGTCTCTTCTAATTGTTGTCACCAAAAGGAAGGTAGGAGCTCGGGGTTTCTCTCTGCAGTGGCGGATGGGGTCGACGGTCGATGGAGATGGATTATTTATAGGGATAAGGCGGCGGTGATAGGTGATGGAAGACAAGGTTGGTGGAGGTCGTGGGGAGACGTGGGTGGAGTTTATGGCGATCATGGAGGTCGGCGGGGATGAGGGTAGAGTGGGCTACGAAATGGAGGTGACAGGGGCTGAGAGGATGGTCGGAGTGGATCAAAAATAGAAAGGGGATAGTGCACTGGCGAGGTGGGCAATGTGGGTGCGGACCCTACGGGAGGTGGAAGATGACGTCTCAGCCGTTGGATCTCGTGATCCAACGGCTGAGAATTGGGCGCTAATGAGAGGTTGGGATTAGATCTGAAGTGATGTGATCGAAGGGTTGCGAAGGCACCACGTGGAGGGCGCAGGTGAAGGCGAAGACGGAGGGCTGTGATGATATCTAGGCTTAGATCGAACGACAAGGGTTAAAGGCGAGATGAATGGTGGAGATGAGGAGAGAAGAAAAAGCATCGAAAGGCTGAGGAAGATGTGACACGTGGCGGCCTGAGGGAGAGGCGCTGGCGATCGACCCAGATTGGATTTGGGCTTGATAGGGTGGCTGAGGAGAGCTGCCAATATGGATGGCCCAGATAAAGAGAGAGGGGAAGAGATCGGATGGCAAGGGATAAAGAGTACGTGGCGCGCAATGGAACGGGTTGCGTGGCGTAATCAGAGGGCGCCATGTGGCCTGCTCCGAATGGTTGAAAGAGAATGATGAATTAGAGAGAGAAGGAAGCTGAATTTGGAAAAACTCAAAACATGAAAGTTGTAGATCTCGGTGAGATATACAAGTTTGATCTTGTCAAAAAACGGAGATGAGGTCAAATAAGATACAAAAATACAAGGGTAAAAATATACATATATATAATACACAAAGGGGCCCAAAAATCCAAGTTTTGCATACAGGCTCCGATTTAAATGAAATTGGTCTCATTTTGAAGGTCTCTGAATGTGTATTAATCTGAAAGTGAGTAGACCTAGATCGGAAGTTGTATGAGGAAGATATTGCATTCTAAGGTCTGGAGGTCTCCAACTGGATTTGGAATTTTATTGGGTATTTTTACAAGCTAGGATTTTTTATCCTTTTCCTTATATTATTAATTAGTAATATACACAATATAGGGTTAGTTTTATTGACTTTGGAGGGTGTATAAAATATAGATAATTAGGTGAGTAATGGTAAATATTTACAATTGAATTAGGCTTCTTATTTAATGCAAATACGGATGCTAGAATGCATGTATTATGTATGCATGTATGCTAATTATGCAAGATAAAGGGAAATATGCTGCTAAATACTCGGAAACAAGACTCTATTTTTAACTTTAAGAGTGATGAATCACAGATTCATTAACCCCCTATACTTAAACCTTGCTCGTCCCCGAGCAACTAACATGAAATGCAAGAGTGAAATGATTTTGGGTTCCATACCAAGGTCATGAACAAAAGTTGAAAATGGAGCTTGACTCGACCTTTGGATTAATTGTGGCAGAACCTTATTGGGATACCTAATAGACTTCAAGTTCCACAAGTCTTCTATTCAAGATGCCTTAATAGTCAGGTCAGAACAAATCCTCAGACGCAAATTTCTTATGACTATGATGCTTACTTGTACTGTGTAAGTGTAAAATAGCTCTCCATATCAGAAATGGCTAAGAACCAGCCTCCTCTTACAAGGTAACTCTAATTCCCCGGTCCAGTAACTCTTTCCTCGAGGAGCGGGGTATTTCCTTCTAAGTTCAAGTGCGACCAGCTCAAGAGGAGGGGGTAGAGAAAAGAATGGACGGTAGCCAGTGTAGCTACCTATCCCGGGATGCCTGACTAGTGCAGCCAAGTCATCCAGCTGCATACTCTTTGCTATTATACATACTCCGATATGTATTTTATTTTCTATCTGGCATGTCTACCTTTTTTGGAGTTCTTGCATTTTTCTCTCTTTTTTTTGTTTTGGAACTATATACAAGGTGCAGCATGTATATCATGAGTTTTTCCTCTTGAGCCAGTAGACTATCCCTCTTTTGAAGCATTATTGCAACCCACAACATCCCGTCCTCAGACGTCAACACGACCAGACTAGGTTGAGATGCACTACCCTCCCTAGAGGAGGACGGATGTTTCCACCCGTGTGATACTCCAAGCTAAAGAATTCTACCTCCTCACCACCTCATCAATGAAGAGCTACGTTCATGGTGCTTGTCCAAGTTAGGTCACTGTCTAAAAGAATCATGCATGTGCACGAGATATTCTACTTAGACTAATCAAGATGACATGTGAACATAGACTTGCGGACTCAAAGAATTAAGTCACTTGACCTAAGAAATTTAACTCCAGTTCCAATAAGGTTCCTCCGAAATTAGGTAGATTAAGGTCAAATCAAGTCCTTCCTCAACGTCTGCTCATAACTTGGTTCAGATCCACTAGCTTTTCACCTTGCATATGCAAGATATGCAGATGAGATGTAGATGACATGCTATGAAATGCAATACTCTTTTTTTTCTTTTTCTTTCTTTCTTTTCAGATGATGTGCAAGAGTAACTAAGAAGCCTTTGATTTTGATTTTTCCATTTTTTTCGAAAATTTAGTATACCCCCTATGTTACAAGAATTTTATAAGTATTATAAATTATACAAGTGTACATATATTTTACAAAAACTTTTCTCCATTTTACTCATCCCATAATTATTGCATAATATATACAAAAATACGCAAAAGTACGAGCTATGGGTAAAGTATATATGTAATACATACAAGCCCCCCCTATACTTAGCGTGTGCTATGTCCTCAGAGCACAAAAAGTGAGGAAGAAGACATAGCTCGTGCTAAGCGTAAGAGAGACAAAGGAGAAAAAATGTATAAAAGTCGTCCTGCCCCCTATACTTAGGCTCTTGGAAGCCTAAGTGTAGCAGAAGATCAAAAATGGGGAGGACAAGGTCAAGAGGGGAAGTGGTAGAATATATGTACATGGCGGGCATTGGTTCCCCCTATACTTAGGCTCAGGTCAACCTAAGTATAGGACTGGAGTGGTATGAGGACCGATGTGATATGGAGGATGTATAGTAAATGGACTCAGGTGACTCCTCCCCCACCCCTATACTTAGGATCTGGTCATCCTAAATATAGTCGTAGATGAAAATATATGAAGTTGGGGTGAGTGATTAGAGTCACGAGAGGGGGGTAGAATGTACAGGATTGATGGATATATACACGGATTGTGTTTTGAATCTTTCCATATGCTGCTGATGGCGAGAGTTTACTGTTGCAAGGTCTTATGCATGGCTCCATGTGTATATGTTGACTCTGTCTCACGCATGAATACAATCTCTTCGACATGGACTAACTGTTCATCAGGTTCGACAACATGCTTCAATAGTTGTCCATTAACTAAGAATGTCTGTGCATCATCTGTGAGATCCGAAATCTCAATACATCCACTATCATGCATAGTACGGATAATGAATGGGCTCGTCCACTTGGATTTCAGCCTGCCTTGGAAGACCTTCAGCTTTGCATTAAATAACCATACCTTCTGTCGAGGAACAAAGGTCTTTCGTCTGATATATTTGTCATGCAAACGCTTAACTTTGTCCTTGTACACCAAACTGTTGTCATATGCTCGGTTTCTGACTTCCACAAGATCATTCAGATCCATTTCTCTCTATTTCTGCCCTAGGTGCGTGTTCCAATTGACCTTTTTGATCGTTCATTCCGATTTATGCACTAATTATGCAGACAAATGGCACGACTTCCCAAATACCATCCTGAATGGGGAGGTTCCTAGCGATGTCTTGTAAGATGTCTTATAAGTCCACAGGACTTGATCCAAGATCTGAGACCAGTCCTTCCTGTCTGGGCGGACAAGCTTCTGCAATATCGTATTTACCTCCCTAGTCGACACCTCAGCCATAACATTGGTTTGTGGGTAGTAAGAACTAGCGACACGGTGTTCGAAGTCGTAATCCTTTAAGAGCTTCTTCACATCTCAGTTTACAAAGTGGCTACCCCCATCTGATATCAACATTTTTGGGATCCCGAACCTAGAGATGATATGATCTCTAATGAATTTACAGACAGTCATGTTGTCTGCAGCTTGGGTTGGGATAGCCTCCACCCACCTCGACAAATAATCTACCGCAAGAAGGATATATTCAAATCCGTGGCTAACAGGGAATGGGCCCATGAAGTCGATGCCACATGCGTCAAAGACATCACAAATGATGACAGGCTGCATTGGCATCTCATCCTTAGATCCAATGGTTCCTCCCATTCTCTAGCATACTGGGCACGACTTCGCAAAAGTGATGGCGTTGTGAAATAGAGTCGGCCAGTATAAGGCACACTGAAGTACCTTCCATGTGGTCCTCTTCCTGGAATGGCGTCCTTCTACCTACAGACTGTGGCATAGAGAAAGGACACTCTGGTATTCCTCCTGAGGAATACACCACCTCCAGACACAATCCGGTCCTTCAAAGAAAAGGATCAGATCCTCCCAGTGGTAATGTCTAGAATTTGACTTCAGTCGGTCTATGTGGCTCTTGATCCAATCTTCGGGAACCTTCTTGGAGACAAGATAGTTCACGTATTGGCATACCATGGGAGTGAGTCGACAACAAAAATCGACTCGTCAGGGAAGGAGTCTCGAATCGGTGAATCCTCAGAAACATTAAGATCCTCGAGATGGGAGAGGTAATCAGCTACTACGTTCTTCTTTCCAGGTTTATCGCGAATGTCCAAATCAAATTCCTGGATAAGCAGAATCCACCTAAGAAGATGCGCCTTCGCATCCTTCTTTTCCATTAAATAACGTAGTGTTGTGTGGTCAGTGAACACAATTACCTTGGATCGATTAAATGAGATCTGAATTTGTCCAAGGCAAACACTACCGCAAGCATCTCCTTTTCCGTAACTGTATATTTACGCTGAGCAGTATCATGCACTTTGCTTGTGTAATGTATTGCAAACGGGACGCCATCCCTCCTCTGTCCTAACACAGCCCCAACAACAAAGTCTGATGTGTATGTCATGATCTCAAAGTGCAGAGATCAGTCTGGGGCTTGTAGGATTGGGGCGTCCATGATCCTTACTTGTAATAGCTTAAAGGCCTCAAGACATTTGTGATCAACAATAAACTCCATGTCCTTGCCTAAAAGCTCAGTTAGCAGACGGACAATCATAGAAAAATCCTTGATAAATCTCCGATAAAATCTGACATGCCCGAGGAACGATCGCAACTGTTTCACATTGGTTGGTGGCTGGAGTCGTCTGATCACATCCACCATGACAGGGTCAACCTCCATTCCTCTCTCCGAGATGACAAGCCCCAACACAATGCCCTCTGTCACCATGAAGTGGCTTTTCTCCTAGGAGAGCACCAGATTAACCTCACAACAATGTTTGAGGACTCGATCCATATTCCTAAGATAGGAATTGAAGGAATCTCCGTGGACCGAGAAGTCATCCATGAAGACTTCCAGGAATTCGCCGACCATTTCGGCGAATACAGCAATCATGCACCTGTGAAAAGTACCGGGAGCATTGCATAACCCAAAGGCCATGCGCCTGAAAGCGTAGGTACCAAAGGGGCATATGAACGTTGTCTTTTCTTGGTCCTCTGGAGCTATGGCTACTTGGTTGTATCCCGAGAACCCATCCAAGAAGCAGAAGAATTCTTCCCTGCTAGTCTCTCTCTAGGATCTGATCAATGAAGGGTAGGGGGAAATGATCCTTCTTCGTCGCAGCATTCAAGCGTCTGTAATCCACACAGATGCGCCACGACGTGGATACTCGCATCACGATCTCCTCTCCATCTTCATTGGTGGTTGTCTGAATTCCCGACTTCTTCGAGACAACATGGATTAGGGCCACCCATTTGGAGTCGGAGATGGGATAAATAAAACATGCGTTGCACCATTTCTTTATCTCCTTCTTCACTACCTCTCGGAAATCTGGATTCAACCGACGTTGGAATTCACGAGAGGGTTTAGCCTCATTCTCCAAGTAGATATGGTGCAAACACAGAGCGGGATTTATCCCGTGGAGATCGGAGATGCTCTATCCTATCGCCTTGCAGTTTTTCTCCAGGATCTCTAGCAAGTGAGATTCCTGCTCCTCGATCAATCGCGAGCTGATGATGATCGGATACTTCTTCTCTTGTCCCACAAGGAAGGCATACATGAGTGTTGTGGGTAAAGGTTTGAGCTCAGGTAATGTGTGATCATCGAGGAAGCCTGGCTCAATCGAATCTGGTTCAGTGTTGGTAGTGGCTGAATCTATCTTTGAAATTGATGCCACCAAGTCATTTGACTCTGGAGTCGGATCGTCAAAGTTTCCTAGGAAATCGGCGAAAGCCACGACCGACTCATCATCCTCATCTTCTGAATATCCTAAAGAGGGAAGGACTGACAGGCCCAGCTGAGCCTCTAAGTCATCGCAGATTTAGGGGGATGCATATTTTGAGCTGTACTCATTTCTAAGGACCTCGCAGACTGACTCATACACAGGATCTTCTCTGGAGGGGAAGGACTCATCGGTGCTAGCTGGGTTTTGTCTCCATGGCCCAATAGTGTCTGCATGAATGCAATCTGCTTCAGATGAAGTGTACTCGGTGCTGGATTCTGAATCTGGTCTATGCGATCTGGTCTGCTTCATCTCAAGTTCCTCATCTCCGCCTGGAGTTTGGAACTGGATTTTCCCAATCTTATAATCAAACAAGACCCCCGTTGTTCTTAGGAAGGGACTTCCTAATATGATCTAGGAATCTCTCCAATTGCGAGGGGTCTCCATATCAAGGATGGTGAAGTCCACCATGTACTCCTGACCCTCGACTTTTATGACAACATTCCTCAATTTTCCTTGGGACCTCTTGGTTGATTTGTTAGTAAACTGAAGTAAAGCTCTGAATTTCCTAAGAGGTTCGAGATTAAGCCGCTCATAGAGGGTTGTAGGCATTAAGTTGATTGAGAAATCATTGTCAAGGAGAGTGAGTGCAAATGCAGTGTCATCGACATGACTCACCACATAATGTGCACCCATGTCTATTTGTTTCCTTGGGAATGAATTCTTTATTGTGTAAGTTATGGCTACTGACAGAATGTGTTTCTCAACACGACTTTTGTTCTTCCTGCTAACCCTAGTAGGTGTGCATCTCACCTTAAGGTATTTCTGAAATGCAAGTGTCATCTCCACATACTTGTCAAAGGGGATTGTGACCTTGATGTATTTATTGCAGAACTCTGCCATCTCAGGGTCATCTTTTTGATTTTTTTTAAATTTCTTCTTTCCACCCTGAAGAGCTCGGGGGAAAGGGATTATTGACTCCAACTAAGATTCTGAAACTAAAAGATTTTCATTCAAAACTGGAACTGAGTTTCGTACATGACTCGAACTCTGAGACTGACTCTGACTTTGACTCAGACGAAAAGAAAACTTTTTCTATGAAACTGGTGATGCATTCTCCGCGACTGTTGGAACATCCTCCTCAGATGGAGGTGCGAGCTCTTCATTGGTTTCTCTAGACTCCCTACTGGTGCGGTTCCCTTGCTTCTTTGAGGACTCAAAAGTCCTCTTCTTCTACCGGTAGTGGGGGTGGTGGTGGTGCTGCTCCTCTGCCTCCAAGTTCTCCTCAGGTAGAGACTTGGCGGCTTCTTCCTCCGGTGCCCATGCCCGATCAGGTACGATCACGGTCCTTCCGCTCATGAGGGACATATGAGTGACATTATTGTACGAAAGGATCTCATGTTCAGATAAAGAATTATCTGAATAGTATACCTGATCTTGTGGTCAGTTCTGGACTTGATTCAAGCTGTTCGAATTGGCTTGAACCTGAGCGGGAATTGGGGTCTTTCGCACCATCTGCTTGTCCTGGGTACGAAAAACATGATTCAGATCGGTTCTCATATCCAGATAGTCATTCTGGATTTGTTGGACCCTATCAGTCAGGGTCTGCATCGCCAAGGTGAGGGACTCCAATTCACTGGTGGACTGGGCTAGCAGACGTGGGGATGAGTTTCGGTATTGGCCCTGCTGGTCATGCTGATATGGCTGTTGTTGACGGGAAGGTGGGGGGCCCTGCTGGCCTGAGTGGAAGGTACGTTGCTGCTGCTGGTGCTGCTGAGGCTGGTACCCTTGTCCGGGCCTAGACTAAATGAAGCGCGGTGTAGGGACGGAGTTGTTTTCCTGGTAATATCCCCGATTGTTTGCCGACGAGGTCATGGCTGTACCACAGCCTGTTGATCTCGAACACCTGCGGAGGCTCCTCATATCATGTTTCTAGTTGTGGAGGTGCATGCTGGTCCTGCTGAGTGTAAGTCTGCTCCTCTACCCAACTACTTTGAGGCCCCGATGCCTGTTCCTGTACAAGATGAACTCGGTGTACAGGTGCAGGTGGTGCAGAAGGGGCAGTTAGTTCCGTATCTTGGTTACCTTCTCAGTTAGTTCCTCCACTTGTTTCGGCAAGCGCAAGAGTGCCTCAAGGTCTGTGACCCTCTTGTGAATCTACTCGACCATGGTTAATTTGTCTGCTTTTATCCCCATGCTGAGGATGAGGTCGTCTGTCAGATTCGCTACAATCCTTCGGGTTGTCTCGTTGGATAGGCTTGAAGGAGACAACTGATAGGCCGGTGTGGCCTGAGATCTTCCTATTTCCGCCATCTACTCTAGTATCTTCCATACAGCATCTTCATTTTTGTTCAGATAGCTTCCTCCACAGGCGGTACTCACTAACCCCTGCATCTCTAGGGTCATGCCACAGAACAAGGTCTGGACTAAGATCACCTTTGTAATGTCGTGGCAAGGGCATTTTTTAGTTAAATCATTAAATCTATCCCAGGCTTCATGGAATGGTTCATTGGGTCCCTGGGAGAAACTAGTGATCTTGGTTCTCATATGGTTAGTTCTACTGAGTGGGTAGGACGTTTTTAGGAATAGGTCCTTGAATTGTGCCCAGGTAGTACATCTCACCCCGAGATTCTTCAACCAATGTGTGGCCTTATCTCCTAAGGCAAACGGGGTGTCCTTCAGCCTAATGTAATCTTGCCCAACCTAGGGTGACTAAGGTTGTTGCAAACCAGCTCGAAGTCTCTAAGGAAGGCATATGGTTCTTCATTTATATTTCCATTAAACTTCGGCAGCAATCTCAGAAAGTGGGGCTTCAACTCAAATGCTTCAGGGGGAACCATTGGGACCAACCAACTATGCATCCCATTTTCTGCTGGATTGTAAGCATCAACCATTGATCGGTCAATTCCTCCTGCTGTAATAATTTGTCCCATCCTTGCCGTGAGATCAGCATTATGTAGTTTGGCTGTGGTGAGACGAGCAAGGATTTGTTGGAGTGGGTCATCTCTGTGTTCTTCCTCATCCGGGAGTCGCTTAGGTGGCATCTTGTCCTCTATCCTTGGGTAAAGAAGATGGTCTTGGTTAGAGGATATATAAAGGAAGGGATTCTTACCGAGGCAATGGTCTTCCTTGGTGAGATCAGAGGAGAGAAAAGGGTTAGTTTGAGAGTAACCACCCTGGTTTTGAGGGATCCAGAACTCAAGAGGGTCATGAGCTCTGGTTGGTCCAAGTTGCTTGGGCCGGTGAAGATGATCTTCGTGAGGGGTTCAAGGAAAGATTGGCGAATCGGGAGTTGATATCCCCTTAGTTAGTCATCTTGGATTTGGCAAGAAGAATCGGGAGTTCTAAGTGAAGATAGGATTTTACTCCTACCTGAAGCAAACAATTGAATCCAAACCTTGTGTTTTCACAATCAACATGGTGAAGGACCCGAAATCGAGTCCGATTAGTCTTGTTGGTTTTAAGTGTGATTTTCAAGCAAATAGCAAAGGTTACGTGGCCTATAGGGAAGTCATCTCAGAGCCGAATGCGTCGTCCTTCTCTAACCTGTCGCCTAAGATACATGTATCCTTCCTTTCTTCGCTCCTATCCCAAGTTGATGGATTCAAAGACCTGCCCCTATCTACATGCAAGTAGGCGAAGGCTGACAAAGCTAGAACTTCACTCCGAGGGGCTACTAGCAACTTGTTGCGAAGTACCGCTGGTTCACCCCTGACTACCTGTGAACAGGCAGAGGTTACTCGGTACTAGTCAGTGAACCTAAAAAAATTCAACTCATGATATTTGCTAGGATCAGTTGGTACGTGATATGGAAGGCGGGGATTCGGGCTCTTCCTTTAGGTGTTCACACACACTCAAGTACCCTCACTCAGCTTGAAAACAAGGTCGGGGTTAATCTCCCGCAAGAAGAATTTCTGATTTTATTGATTTTTTTGTCAATAATGTTTAGCAGTCCCGGTTTTAAGTTAAGTTATCACTGATTAGGTCTAACCACACAGCACGCCTATCGTCCAGTACCAATTTCCTTTTTACCTAAGTTTTGAAAATCCAAGAGAAAGGAGTCGAGAAAAGCCGATGCACGATAAATCAGTGATGC
This sequence comes from Ottelia alismoides, assembly GCA_037367405.1. NCBI lineage: Eukaryota > Viridiplantae > Streptophyta > Magnoliopsida > Alismatales > Hydrocharitaceae > Ottelia > Ottelia alismoides. The sequence goes on along the minus strand of JAZKJV010005559.1, from coordinate 335,441 downwards.
TATGCTGAGTTAAGAAGACTTACAGAGATCCCTTCGCTTTTATGCAGAATGCATAACAGAATTGAAAGCTTTTTTTACACTATATGCAAATGCAGACGATAAAATCCACTCCTAGATAGGAAGTTCTATTAATGAGTGAAGCACCAATTTAATTTGACTAGATCTGCGGTCTAGGTGTGTCTTTTATGTGAGATATGTGGTCCTAAAGAATTACGAGCACAAGCAATCCCTAGAGTGGCTCGAGGAGCTGCTAGTGCAAGCCTAATCTACAAAGCAATCCACACAGCAGATGGGGACACGTTTCCACTATTTTTACATACGCGAGAACCCAAACGGGAACCGCTAGAAATAATGCAAAAATAATAAAAAATTACAAGTCCTCACAATCACTCAAAAAAGTTCAAAATGCAAGCTTCTCGGAGCGCCTTCGACTCCTCGTGTTCCTCGCACAAAAAATAATTTGAGGTCAGATAAAGGACGACACAAAATGTTCAAAAATAAAGGACAGAAAAATATTAAAAATAAAGCCGGGAATCAGACTACCCGGGGATGGAAAATCAAACACAAAAAAATTCTCTAAAAATTAACCTAAGCTGTGCCTCCCCGGCAACAACGCCATTTAAAGAGCATCGAATCTACCCTTGTTAATTCCGTCAAATTAATTATTAGAATTAATGTCGTGTCATTCGTTGTATTCAGGTAAATACAGACTGATCAAAAACCACTTTTAATTAATATCGAGTTAATCACGAGCGGCAAATTTATTTTACTTGGGAAAGCCCAAGGTCGAACTCAGGGAGGCAGCTGTCTCCTTAGGTAAATTTTAAGAAAATTTCAGAGGTCGGATTTTCATGAGATATTTTTGGTATTTTTAGCAATTTCTATGCAACAAAGAAAAGACACACATAATTTTCAGACAGTTTACAAGTTATATCAGAAATGTAGTCAAATTAAGTCCAAAAATTATGTAACTTTGCCAGAAGGTGAAATGCAATGAATTTAAGCTACATTAATTTTTTTGTATTTTTCTGACACTTTCTGAATTTATTGTGAATAAAATACGAATGCAAGGTTATTTTTACATAATCAATTTTAATAAATACCAAATCACATTATTTCCAGGTATAAAAATTATCCTAGATAGATCTAAGTATGATGAACCCAGGAAAATTGCTAAACCTAAAATTCTATGTGAATTGGACCTATTAAAAATCAATTAAGAAAATTACTAATTAATTTATTCAGGCCTCGGGATGCGTGCAAATGTGTTGATTTTTGGGCACAATGTAAACTAAATTATCCCTAGTCTAATGTGAATTTTTGGAGCAAGAGAATTTAATACAAATTAAAAGGCATCAAATGGGCAAAATATGGAACATTTCACCAATTTAATAATAATGAAATACATTGATGTCACAAAAATGACACAAGTGTCACATACGATAAAGGACAAGATAAGCTACACAATGTAATTTTTAGAACTTAAAAATCATGCCAAATGGACACCTAAATATACGTGTAAAGATAGGGACCAAATTGCAAATACATAAAATAAATTACTGAAATTTTAACATGCTGACAGGGACTTCGATGCAATTACCTATGATGAGGGGGTATGTGTGCAAAATGACCACTGAAACACGTGTACCTCACGTGATGCTCATGGCAGGGACTCATATGCAATTTGTAAAACTTCCAGGGGCCTCAGTATAAATTGCCCTGGCCGCACGTGAGAAACACGTGCAGTGCTAGGCTCGGAGACGTCGGAGGCTCAGAGGTCGGCTCGGGGGCTCTGCAGGCTCGGACGTGGCTCGGGCTAGCTTCGGGGGCTCCGAGCCTAATGGTTGGGGGGAAGGCTCGGAGGGGGCAACGTGGCGCTCGCTAGACCGCTAGATGGATGAGATCTGATGGCTGTTGATGGCTGGTACGTGGCACGCGTGGGACCGTTAGATCGAGTGAAGAACCAATGGAGGATGAAGGCTCCTGAGATGAAGTGATGTGGACGAACGAGGGTCGTGGGATCAAGATGAATCCAAAGACATCTGGAGCTCGGGAAGTGGCGACGTGGCGTGATCGTGGATGTGGGATCCTCCTGATCCGACGGAGGCGGGATGATGGCGACGTGGCTCGATCAGGGTCGTCCGATCATGAGAATCGTACGATTGATGTTCAAGTCTGCCGACGGGGTCATGGTTGTACCACAGCTCGTTGATCTAGAACACCTGGGAGGCTCCTCATGTCATGTTTCCACTTGTGGGGGTGCATGCCGGTCCTGCTAAGTGTAAGTTTGCTCCTCTACCCAACTACTCTGAGGCCTCGATGCTTGTTCCTGTACAAGATGACTTCGGTGTACAGGTGCAGGTGGTGCAGAAGGGGCAATTAGTTCCTTCCATTTTGAATGAAATTGATCTCATTTTGAAGGTCTCTGAATGTGTATTAATCTGAAAGTGAGTATACCTAGATCGGAGGTTGTATGAGGTAGATATTGCATTCTAAGGTCTGGGGTCTCCAACTGGGTTTGGAATTTTATTGGGTATTTTTACAAGCTAGGAATTTTTGGCCTTTTCCTTATATTATTAATTAGTAATATATATAGTATATGGTTAGTTTTATTGACTTTGGAGGGGGTATAAAATATAGATAATTAGATGAGTAATGGTAAATATTTACAAGTGAATTAGGCTCCTTATTTAATACAAATATGGATGCTAGAATGCATGTATTATGTATGCATGTATGTATGCTAATTATGCAAGATAAAGGGAAATATGATGCTAAATACTCGGGAACAAGACTCTATTTTCAACTTTAAGAGTGACGAATCACAGATTCATCAATGACCTATCACAGGACCTTTATGCAACATTAAATAAGATAAGGGGGTCACATTTAAATTTTACAAAAGTTTTTAAACTACACTTAATATTTATATGATCAAATGGAAAATACAAAAGCGAGGGGGTTATGAAATAATTTACCCAAGGACGCATTATCAGATGATGCTCATTGCACTATGTGGATCAATAATGTAGCCGATGGACGCTTCATTTCACCTCTTGAGTGGACGGCCCAGATTAGATCTGGGACATGCTGATGATCCAACAAATCTCAAGGTGTCTAGAAGAACATCCCAAGAATAGCTCTTGGGAAAGCTTGGATATACAAGATCTTCATCCTCCGGTCTCCTTCTTCCGTATCGATGGGTTCAACATGTTGCCGGAAGGTCCTCACATCTGAATGGGGCTTCAGATAGGTCTGGGCCCCATCGTAAGAGGTCTGGACATATGGAGCACCTAGAGCTCTATCTTGAGTTTGATCTTGTTTCCATGTGGTTGGTCAAGTCAACAAACCTGCACAGAAAGGTAGAGAAGCTCGAGGCGAAGGACCTCTGCTTATTTTGAAGTTGGGAGCATGTTGGGAGCGAAGGGGTGAAGAAGCTCTGATGGAAGGCAGTGGAGGATCTCGAGAGCTCAGATCATTGCAGAATCTGAGGTGGAAATATGGGGGGAAGATGGGTAATGCGTAAGAGATGGAAATGACGGCGATATGTGGGTTGGAAACAAGTGGTTCACAGGGAATTTGTGACTCTAGCATATTTAAGTCCTAAAATTACGCTAAACTATGCACTGATTGCAAGACTTAAAGGTTACATTACAAAGCAGCAAAGAAAGTACACTAAGAAATGCTAAGAAAGCATCTTAAATAGGTTAACATACTTGGAAAAGGGGAAGATCATCGGAGAGGATCTGGTGAAGCTAGATCACACTGATCTACGGCATTACCCACGCCGATGAGGAGGGGACTTTCATGTTGTCACCAAGATGGATCGACCATGAGGTCATATTGGGGTTACACGAGTAAATCAAGGATCAAAACTCAAAAGGGGTGAAGTAGGGGTTTATTTATAGACAGAGATGAATGGTGTTCCAAGGGGTGACGCATGCAGTGGAGGAAGGGGTGGTGAGGGATATGGAGTGGGCGAAAGTTAGGGTTGAGGGAAGAACGTAGAGGAGAGGTGCGCGAGGTGGACGGTGGGGTGGAGGAAGCGTGGAAATGGGGAGAAGAGGGAGCCCTCATGACTTCTGACAGAAATCGGAAGGCGGGTGGTACTGTTGACTGAGGTCAACAAAGAAGGTGTCTAATTGATCCACGTGGACCAATCAAGAAAATTAGGAGAACAAATTTCCTTATTAATTTATTTAAAACACTAAATGTTTTGTTAATTTTAGTATAAAACATATTGTAATTTTATGTAGTATTTTATTCAGATTTTTATTTATTTTAGAATATTATTTATTTGATGTTAATATTTACATGTATATACGTAGATATATACATGTATTTAGAGTATTTTTATTTTGCATTATGTATTTTACTAGTATATACACATATTTTATATATTTATATCTTATTCAATTACATATTTTTATTGGATTTTTTTGGTTTGTTTATGTACTTACATAAATATGTATATGTACTATCTAGGCATAGTTTACCTATATTTTATTAAATTATTTATTTTTAAGATATGTATTGTGTAATGTTTACATGGAATTTAGGGCTGGATTTAAGTCTTAAAACTACGCTAAACTATGCACTAATTGCAAGAATTTAATGTTACACTACAAAGAAACAAATAAATTACTCTAAGAAATACTAAGAAAGCAGCTTGAAAGGTGCATACACTTGGACCATAGGAAGGTCGTCGGAGAGGCCCTGACGAACCTGGATCACATCGATTTATGACCATATCCATGCTAACAAGGGGGGGACTTTCTTGCTATCACGAAGATGGATCAACCCTGAGGTCCTATTAGGGTTACGGGAGTAAATCGGGGATCAAACTCGGAAAGGGAGAAGTGGGGATTTATTTATAGATATAGATAGAGAATGTTTTGAGGGGTGATGCCTTGAAAAGGAGGAAGGGAAGGTGAGGGCTATGGTGTGGGGGAAGGCTATGGTTGAGGGAGGAATAGAGAGGTGAGGTGCTCGAGTAAGAAGGTGGAGTCGAGGAAGCGTGGAAATAGGGAGAAGAGGGAGCCCTCGTGACTTCTAACATAAGTCAGAAGGCAAAGAGTACTGTTGATCGAGGTCATCAAAAGAAGGCGCCTCAGTTAACAAAAGAAGGCGCCCGACTGGTGCACATGAACCAATCAGAGAAATTAGGGAATAAATTCCCCTATTAATTCTTTTTAAAATATTAAATAATTTTATTAATTTTAAACTAAAACATAAAAAATTATTGTAATTTTATGTAGTATTTTATTCTGATTATTATCTATTTTTACAAGACTATTTATTAGATGTTAATATTTACATGTAAATACATAGGTATATATACATATATTTGGAGTATTTTTATTTTTGTCTTGTATTCTGTATTTATTATATACAATATTTTGTATATTCATAACTTATTTAATTACATATTTACATATTTTTATTGTATTGTTCTTATTTTGTTTGTATACTTAAATAAATAAGTATAGGTATTATTTACCTATAAATTTTATTACATTTTTTATTTTAATGTATTTTTCCTAGTTTTATTCTATGTTTATTATTGAAATGTATTTTGAATAATATTTACATGTATATAAAAATATAATAAAGTTAGAAATATAAGAAATGAACATATTGAATATTATATACCAATATGCAGTACAATAGAGACTCAAAAGACAACTTTGCATCTCAACTCCATATTAAATGAAACCACCTTTGTTAAATAGATAATTAAATTTTATGAACAATAAAGGTGAGTTTGGTCAATTTTAAATCTGTATGGTGGAGATAAATGTTTAGAAAGTTTTGTTTGTAGCTTTTTGTTTTGAGTGTCTCGGGTACATTGTGTATTATCTTTCTTTGAAATCAATTTTGTATTTTTCTGTGTATTTTTATGTATAATTTCATGTTAAGTGTTTTATTATTTGAGGTATAAAAATAGGAAAATAAAATACGGCCCAAAAGGTTATTTATTGAAGAATAAAATTAGGATTTTAAGTGTTTTCTGTACGATTTCTCAGCCCTATCTTCCCCTACTTTATTCCTTGTCAACCAAAATCATCATGATGACTGGGTCTTGGGGTCTACGGTCATTCAGTGTCTTTGACACTTTATTCTTTTTCTTTCCTTTCCTTTATTCTTTTATTTTAGAACTAAATACCAATATTTATACAATATTGATTTTTAATTTATGAATGTTATTAATGATATAGGCATGCATTTGGCTAGAGAATTAAGTAAAAAAATGAAAGAATAAATGTGATGAAATGGAGATTCACCACCCCCTTATACTTGTCTTTGCTAGTCCCTAGAAAACACGTATGCTAATGAGTGTAAAAAAAGAAAATGAAGAAAAGAAAAGGAAAGAACTTGGAATAATTTTGACTCAAGAGCTTGTCTTAATGAAATCAAAGTTTCGAGCTCAGTTAAGATCTTTTGATTCTTAGTGTGTTCAGAACCACATTAAGGTTAGGAAGTGTGACACAATAGCCCTTAGGTTCCATAGTCCTCTATACAATTCAATTCACAATCTTTTCAGAACCATCCTTTCAGTCACATACTCTCACAACCTCGAAATGACTAGTACCATATATGTGGATTGGGTTAGCTCTTCCCAAACAAATTATTGAATTATCAAGTGCTCTCCTCCTCTATGATGAATCTCCACTTCATCATCTTTATTCTATCATTTTAGCCTTAAAAACCCTAGTAAATGTGTTAAATACCCTCAATTCATGCATTTTAGCATTCATGCATTGTTGTGTAAATAGTGTATAACATACTATTTTTTATACCAAAATTATAGAATATAGAAAAAAAATAAGAATAAAATATAGAAGATACTTTATGACCCTAAACCCTGAGACCTAGGCATCTTGGTGACTAGGTCGAGAAGGAATAAAGTAGGGGGAGATAAGGGCCAAGAATACATTAAAAATACATTTTATTTATTCGTTTTTTATTCATTTTTGGGACCTATTTTTAGTTCCACTTTTAATACTCAAATAAAAAACTTTTAACATGAAAGTTGTAGATGATTAAATATAGAAAAATACAAAATTGATTTCATGAAAATGTAATATACAATGTACAAATTACAATCTCAATAAGATTCCAAAATCTCAACTTCTCGGACCCGTATGTTGTAAATAAAAACTCAAAATATATCAAAATCACATTTAATTTTATATGACTTTTAATAAGCTATTTAATGAAGGTGGTTTCATATTTTTTGGAGTTAATGTGTGAAAGTTAAGTTTTGGACCCCAATTATATAGTTTACTCGATTAAAATATCCAATTTATTTATTATACATTATTTTTATAATTTTATAAATATTATTTATAATATATATACATATTAAAACATGAATAAAACAATAAATAAAACATTAAAATTAAATATGCATATACAATACGTAGATGAATTGCATATATTTATACCTATATAAATAATACATCTATTTATTTAAGTATATATATTATACCAGAAAAATTAATGAAAATTTATTTAAATATATAAAAATAAGTTATAAATTTATAAAGTAATAAATTAAATTAATAAATTCAAAAATATAAAAAAATAAAAGACCTAAGTACATAGATGAATATACCCATAATGGAACCCTAAAAACTTGCTTGTAATTTCAAACCTATAAAAAATAAATAAAAATCATAATAAAATAATTTAGAAAATAATAAACATTTATTATTTTATAACCTAAAATTAACAAATTTATTTATTATTTTCTACTGATTTTTAATTATTTTCTAGGGGGTTTTTCCTGGTTGGTCCACGTGGAGCAACCAGGTGCCGCGAAGAGTTGACTGCGAGTCAACTCTCTGACCCACTTGTTGCTCCTGTCAGAACTACATTTGGCCTTGTTTCGCAAATTTTTAGAGGCCGAGTCTTTCATCCTTTCGCATCGATCCCTTCTTCACTTTTTCTCCTCGAGGATCCCTCTTACACGTCCAACGCTTTCCTCAAGGAATGGATCATTGCATCACCCACAACACCTCTTTCTTTGGAGCCGTCCATCTCTTGTACAAGAACCACCTCGATTTTCCTTTCAACTTTTGAACCCTCTTGGACTCGTTTTGGACCCCCTTCTTCGAGCCCAGGATCGAGTGAGGTGACCGCAAGCTCTCTAGTTCCTTGGAGGCACAGCTAGGTGAGTCGAAGGGTTGTTTCCACCCATCGCCATAACTCTGCTCTGAGTAGTTCCATCTCACGGTTGTGCACCGCTCGAGGTTGATTCTACTTGTTTTTCTTGCACTTTTAGCTTAGTCATGTCCTTAAGAATCATTCCCCGCACTTCATTTCACGTTTAGTCACTTAACCACCCTCGTCCACCCATTTTGCATTCCCTGCTCCCATACACCTTGCTAAAGGGTCGAGGCACTTTTCCCTTGACCCTATAACATTTTTTGTAGGAACCCGGAGCTTCACGCACTGCTGGAGAATTTTTACCTTCATCGAAGGTATATGGGAGTCCTCCTCTTCCTTGGGGTCATGGAAGATCTCTAGAGCATCTCACGCCATTTTGTTGCCCCCAACAGATAGAGGAGTCATACAGGAAGATCTTGGGTCATTTTGGAGTCGTCAGGAATGCCGGAGAAGGACGCCATCGCCGTGGGAAGCTCACTACGGTGAGCTTTCTTCCTAGTTTGTCTACTTGCTCTTGCCGTCGTTTGATTTTGAAGGTGCCCCAGTTCAATCAAGAGTTGTTGGATTGAGCCCACCGACAGTCATTGATGTCCATCTAAAGATCTAATCTGGGTCGTAGTTGTGAAGCGGTATTGCAGCGCGTCAGCTTGATACGTGTCAAGTGGGAGGATGTCAGTCATTGGATGCACACATAGACTGGGTATTTTGCATACTCCCCCCAGTTGTTTTTATATTTCATTATTAAGACCCAAGCTTTCATCTATAGTTATTTATATTTTGTAATATTCGCAATCAACGCCTCGGAGTTTCTTGATTTACATTTAAGTCCTTGGCCATGTCACCTCACGTGTCTGTACGCTTGAGATGCTAGCAATTTTGCACTAGAACCCTCGTAGTTTTGGGTATTTGTGATTAGTCCAAGAACTTTTTATTTACGTGTTATATTTTTGTAAAATTGCAGCTAGACCCCTATACTTTCTGCTATTTACAAAAAATGCCCGTCCACTAATGTAGTTTCTTTTTATTTCTTGTATTTATTTTAAATAACAATTTAGCTCCAAAATTTCTCAAAAAATAGATGTATGTTCCTGTTGCATTGCTCTTTCATGCCTTATATTTAATTTTGCAATTAGGATCTTTGTAATATTTATTAAAAATCAAAAAGTACCTATTTTCTCCCTATTTGCAATAGAAAATTCATAAAAATATAAAAGTTTTATGAAAAAAATCTAAAAAGTATATTTTATATTCTTTCTTATTTTACAACTCCAGACCAAAAATGTCTAAAAACTATAAAAGAAAACACTAAAAATTGAAAACCCCTTAAAATATTTATAAAAATTTAAAAAAATTCTCAAAAATCCTAAAAATTATGTTTTCTGTTCTATATTATATATTATTATTATATTAAATAATTTGGAGAATTTCTTACTCTATTTGATATTTTTAATCTCTATTTTAATTTTGATTATTTTCATAAACCCCGATTTAGGGTATTTTTTACTTTAAAAATTTATAAAAATTAGGAAAATTCGTAAAAAATATAAAAATAGTAAAAATATTTGAAAACCAAAAATATTTTATTTCACTTGTTTTGATTATTTTTATTAGTATTTATATATTATAGCCTAAATTGTATATATATCCTATATATAGCTTTACATATCTATTAAAAGAAAAGGAAAATATAAAAACATAAATATAAAAAGAAAAGACAAAATCGGAAAATTTTAAATCAGAATAAAAATATAAAATTAAAAAATTAAAATTTAAAACCCATAAAAAAGAGAACATATAGACAAATACCTCACATTCACATTTTTGTGCATTTTTGCCTGATCTATCATGCTTGTTCCTTGTGTTTGACCTCTACATGCTTGCACATTATACACATTCATTGTAGAGTTATAATAAGTTTGAACTCCACAAATTTTGTTTTATTTATTAATCATTATTGTGAGTTAATTGTTGTTTGAAGATGGGATTTCTTGTAGGTCGCCACAGCGACTGTGTCTCTGCTTTGTGTGAGACATATTTTAGACCCGTGAAAATCGTCTTAATCAAATGGTGCTGTTGTCGGGAAACAACAATGCATAGATTGGCTTTTTGCTTGATCGTGATTATTTGTCTATATTTTTCAGTTCTTTATTTTCTTCTTTATTATATATCATTTTGAATTGTCTAACCACTCTCTTGGTTGTCTTTTGTTACGAGAAACATGAATCGAGAAAGGAGCTCCTCTCTAGAGCACCTGGACACCCACATGAGGTGGCTTTAACCTAGCACCAAGGAGGGCTTGGAGAGAATTTTGAAAATAATTTTTTAGCATTCATTTTATGTATTTATTTGTGTAACTTTAAAGTGAGAGATATACATTATTAGTGTAATAACTTAAACAAGACACTCTCCAGGACTTTGCCACACTTCATGAGGTCGAGTGCCCGAGGGATTGTTCCCTTGGGGGCCTCGTTGATTTTTCACGGTTTTTATCACCTTTTTTATTTTGTTTTCTGATTTTATTTTATTTATTTTGTGTGATTGAGCCCTTAGCTTTAGGAATTGCTTGTTGATAATATTAGGTCCAAACACTTAATAACCTTTGCATGTGTGATTCACGTTTCGAATTAGTCAAATCTAAACTACTTCTCACTTAGTCTTGGAACACCATACCACAAGAGTCCTCCATACAACACTTGCAGGACCCACTGTTGTGGTCACCGAGGAGACTCTAAGACGAGACTCTTAGGTTCCATTCTAAGTCATGAGCATTGGTTCTTTACGATAATAGCAATTTCTGAACTTAGGGTGATTTCATCAGCTTGCATTTGCATATAGTGTAGGGGTTCAATTCTACTGAGCATCTTTGCATGTAGAGTGTGGGAGGCAAGGTGAGCATTTATGTTGTAGCATTCATCATCATTTTGCCGTTTGCATTGCTTTTCCGACTCTCCCTCTTATTTTGACCACTTAGTGCTAAGTAAATTGACTCCTCGATATGCTCGTGCATTCTCATTAAAAATCCAAAAAAAGTGATAACAATAAAATTGGGACTGCTAGAATTACTTGACCCTAAAAAGACCAAAAAAATATTTATTTTTGGGCGAGTAATCCCCTCATTGTCTTCGTTTTAATTGCTCGCATGCACACTAAAGACTAGTGACCAAATCCCCATTTTGCCTCCTAAGTGTTTGTACAATTTTTTATTGTTCACCTTACTTTAAAGCATACATGATAAAAAGACAGATCTTTCATGGTCTCTATGAGTTGAGTTGGTGAATTAAGGGGGTTGTTTCGTGTGAGCTTGATTGTGATTTCTTGTGTGTATTCTAGATCACCCCTGTGCATTTGCGCCTTTTTCTCATCTCTATTGACTTGACCATCGTGCTCTCCCAATATTTTCCTTTTGTTCCAAGATGGCTGACTGGAGTTATTTTTGTCTGAATTTTGCGGATCCCTCATACACTCCAGCCAATCCACCTCCCTTTTCTCAGAAGGACTTTGCTCTTAATTTTTGTACATATCTGACCAACCCACTATTTCAGGATCTGGACCTTTACCCATCATTTCCACCACCATCACCCTCACATTTCAACAACCCACTCTTCTTAGAATATCCTAAACTGGAATGTGATTCCTGACCACACCCACCACCCTCATCTGACACACTTGATCTTGAGATTTTGGAGTCGCCTTTCATGATGTCCACAGTTGAGACCTTGAATCAGATGATGGAGCATATAAACTCAAGGATGAATGATCTATTTAGCATAAATAAGAGCCAGAATGGCGCTCCATTCTGTAAGGATATAGATTCACTTGAGGATTTCCATGAGATCTTGCAATCACCCAAAATACAAAAAAATGAGAAAAAATTAAAATGGTTGATTCGGACTGTGAAGAGAGGGTTCACATTCCAGATCTTTTGACCACCCAACCTCTCACACCTTGTCCCACCTTTGATCCCGAGGATGCCACTGTACAGAGTGCTCTTGGTATTCCTCGTGTAGTTGATGATTTCGATCTCCTCCCTTGTATGGAGAAGATCCAAAAATTCAAAAAGATGTTGACTGAATCTGAAGTGGTAGTCGTTATCCATGAGATCGTTGATGCCCCACTTCGCTAGACCATGACCCAATTATTCATTCCTCGTCATAAGAAGAGAAAGAATAGGAGAAGATCTGAGTGTCATATCTTGACCATGGCCACTGTCCACACCATCACACACCATCCTATTCCTAAGAAGAGGAACACTGCCACACCTTTCATCAATTGCACCATCTCTGACTACACATGTGATCACACTCTCCTTGATGGCTGTGCTTCGATTAGCATCATACCCTTCTCGCTGATATAGTCTCTTCACTTAGGGCCTCTAAAGAAAATCAGGATTATAGTTCAATTTGCTGATGGATCTATCAAGAGGCCGAATGGTATCCTTGAAAACATCGTCATTTCGATTCAAGGCATGAGCTACAATGTTGATTTGGTCGTATTGCCCATGAAGACCTCCATTAGGGAGCACTCTCCAGTCATCCTAGGATGACTGTTTCTCGCCTCTGTGAGGGTCGTCATAGATTATGGATCAGGAGAGATTCGCTTCTGTCATGTTGACGAGAGAGAGGTGATCATCACTGCACCCACTGTTGATTAGAGACCTGCACCTGATGTGACTTCATCTATCTTGGCTGACTCCAAGGACTGTGACCTTAATTTGACTATTAGAGACTTTTTCTATATGTTGGATTCAATTGAGACCCGAGAATTCCTCTCCAAGTAGGAAGGCTTGGAAAGCATGGACCTCAAAGTTGCTTCTTATGGTGTTTGAAGATGCGTTGATGACATCCGTGGGATTTACACGAATGACACAATTGAGCAGAGAGCAGATATTGATGGGACTAAGGTCGAATTTGATGTTGTTTCTTTTATTCATGAATTTGGGCCTTTTGATGAGAACAATGATCTGGTAGAGACTCTTGAGGACGAACATGATTCGACTACTTCCACTGATGAGTTCGTTCATTTTGGTTTGACCTTTATGAGACCTCGCAAGATGACATTGACTCTACTTCTTCCAATGACGAGTTTGTCCCTTTTCACCTTGATATCAGTGAGACACCTAAGGCCGGACCTAACCATACTACTTTCACTAACCCGTCTATGCCTTCTCACTCCATGACCCCTGAGGATATTCACCATGTTGATCCTAATCAGATTCCGTCCACTGTGGACCCTGATGTCGACCTCCATATTGTCATATCCATTCCTCCGTGGTCTCACAAGAAGGTTCGCTTTCTACCTTCTTGACCTTTCTAAATCCACTCTGTTGTACACTCAATTTTGTTTCCCTCTATCCTTCTACCATTTCTCTCATCCACCACATTCTCATGTGTGACTTGCTTATATTATACTTTGTCCTAAGTATAGGGGGTGGATGAGCCGAGTTTTCATTCTTCATTCTGTTTCATCACTCCTGTTGTTGCCTATACTTAGGGCTTCTCTTACCCTAAGTATAGGGGGAGTGATGTGTACATACTCTTCTGTTTTCTTCCATCTTCACTTATCTTTTCTTCTTTTCCTTCTCTATTTTATTTTTCTACCGAAAAGGTGTCACCCCTTTTTGTCAATTTTCTATACGTAGGATGTACTTTGTTGTGAATATATGGGGTTGTGCCCCCTGATTTCTTTCATTCTTTGATCCTCTCCACTGTCTCCTCTTTTTGTATATACTTAGGTATATATTACCTTAAGTATAGGGGGAGAAAGTTTGAGTACGATCTGTTCATTCTCACACTTGACCCTCCCTGCTTTGTGTACAATCTGCTATACTTAAGATTATTTGATCCTAAGTATGGGGGGACGGTCAACTTTCTATTCGTTCATTCATTTCTTCATTTGTTTATTCTTTATACTTTCCTATACTCAGTACGAGTTATGTCTTCTCTTTTCTCTCTAATCTATGAAGACATAGCTCAAGTTAAGTATAGGGGGACGTATATACTCCGTATATACTTTAGCCATAACTCATACTTCGTACTTTTAATAATTATAATGTCTCAATATACGTATTAAATTCATTAAAAATACATAATAAAAATATGTCGATTATTCTTCAAATTCTTTTTGTATTTACTTATTAATAAATTAGGTAAAAATATTTTTTTACAAAAATTTTCAAAAATAGTTTGAAAATCCTTTTGAAAAATCTTTTGAGAACAATTTGGAAAATGTTTTGTTAAATATTTTCAACCTTTATAAAAACATTTTTTTTGAAAAAATTATTTTCTTTGTGTGAAACAAAAATGTTTGCAAAATGATTTGCAAATGTTTGGAAAATAATTGCAAAAATATTTTGAAAAATCTATATATAATGTTTGAAAAACATTTGCAAAATGATTTTCAAATGTGTGTAAACGTTCATAAAAATAATTTGTAAAAAATATTCTGGACTATAGTTTTCAAAAAGTGTTTGTAAAACCTTTTTCAAATAATTTGAGGAAGATATACATTTTACTAAAATTATTTATTAAATTCTTTTTATATATTAAAATGACCCCTTACCCCTTGTAAATTCTTAAAACTTAATCTTGTAAATATAAGATGCATCCCCTTGTATGTATTTTTACCTAGTTTTTATCCAAAATCTTTAGTTTTCAAAAAACACAAAAATGTCTACAAAACTAAAATATCGAAACATTTGCAAAATCTTTTTGAAAAATACCAAAAATTGTATATGCATCATCTTTTCAAAAAAAATCCATAAAAAGTTCAAAATCTTTGAAAATTGCATCATAAAAATATTTTCTGCATAGCATTTGCATGGAATTCGCATTTTTCAGATTGAGTTTGGTAATTAAATAAGTCTTAGTAAAATCTGAATATTGGAGCTTCGTTGGACCTTAAATCTACCTAATTAACATGAACCTTATAGGGACTAGAATTAAGGTACTTCATGTCTAGTTGACTTAATTCTTTGAGGATTATGAGACTTGGTTCAATGGATTCTCGACTGCCTAAGTAGAGTATTTCGGAGCACACTCATGGCTATTGTCGATCATGACCTAACTTGGATACATGCTTCCTTCACTTGGCTCAACTCAATTGGAGTGGAGAGGAGATTGGATTTGTTGGTATGAGACGCACACAATTAGAAACATTTGTCCCCGTCTAGGGAGGGAAGTGCATCCCAACCCGTCCAGTGACGTTGATATCTAAAGACAAGAGAGTGTGGGTTGCAATAATGCTTCAAAAGAGGGATAGTCTACTAACTCAAGAGGAAAACTCATTATATAAATATTGCTATAAATAGTATTTTAAAAAAAGAGCAAAAAAAGAAGTAAAAAATCCAAAAAAGTGGACATGCCAGATTGAAAATAAAATGCATGCTTAAGTGTATATATTTGTATAGTCAACAAGCAAGCTTGAGCTTTAAAATCAAATCATGTGAACTTGCATCTAGAAGACTTGACTACACTTGTATTACATCCTAGGATAGGTAGCTACTCTGGCTACTGACCATTCTTCTCTTCACCCCCTCCTCTTGAGTTGGTTGTCACTTGAACTTAGAAGGGAATACCCCGCTCCTCAAGGAAGGAGTTGCTGAATTGGGGAATCACTGAGTTTTCATGCTGGAGGAGTCAGTCTCTTTGTCATTTTAGTTGGAGAGAGCCATTATCACGTACACTGTATGAGTCAGATTCATAGTCATAAGGGTTTGCGTATGAGTTGAAATATTCTGACATGGCTATTGAGGAGACTTGAGCAGATTTTTGGGATTATCAAATGCTGTTGGATTTCAAATCCGATTCCTACTAAGTTCTTCATGCACTAAAATTCCAAAGGTCCGACTTAAGCTCCAAACTTTGATTTTATGAAGACCGATTTGATAATTAAACTTAATCCACTTTCCTTCTTTTTCTTTTCTTTGCTTTCTCTTTGTCTGTACTTATTGCATAAGTGTTTGCTAGGGACTAGCAAATGCAAGTATAGGGGGTGATGAATCTCCATTTCATCACCTTTATTCTATCATAAAAAACCCTAGTAAATGCGTGTAAATACCCTTAATTCATGCTTTTGGCATTCATGCATTATAGTGTAAACTTTGTATAGAATATTGTTTTTAAAGCCAAAATTAAGAATAAGGAAAAGAAAATAAAAATAATAAAATATCGAAGAAATTTTATGACCCTAAACATCGATACCTAGGCATCTCGATGACTAGGTCGACAAGGAATAAAGTAGGCGGAGATAAGGGCCAAGAATACATTAAAAATACCTTTTATTTATTCATTCATTATTCATTTTTGGGACCTATTTTTAATTTCCACTTTTTATATGTCAAATAAAGAAACTGTGAACATGGAAGGTTTAGATGATTAAATATATTAAATACAAAATTGATTTCATGCAAAAATAATATACAGTATACAAATTACAGTCCAAATAAGATTCCAAAATCCCAACTTGCAAGACCTATATCTTCCAAATAAAAACTCAAAATATATCCAAATCACCTTTAATTGTATATAACTTTTAATAAGCTATTTAATAAGTGTGGTTTCATATTTCTTGGAGTTAAGGTGTGAAAGTTAGATTTTCGACCCCTATTGTATAGTTTACCCGATTAAAATATTCAACTTATTTGTTATTCATTATTTTTATAATTTTAAATTTTTATAATTTTTTAAATATTATTTATAATTTGAGGAAAGGGAGTCTGCTGCTGGAAGCAGGCAAGCTCCCTGTTGCGTCAATCTCGACCGTCCGATGGAATATGTTCCTGTCGTTGGATGCCAGGCATCTTTACTAACCTGCGTCCTCTCGCCCCCCCCCTCCTCCCCCTCTTACCTCGGGCAATGGCTCCCACCTGTGCCTCATCTTGCCTCGCGCCTTAGTTCCACTTCCATGCCCCCCGTAGAGCCGCCCACACCTCCCTCCCTCCAACTTTGTCCGTGCTCGTCCTCGCCTTTCTCCCACCTTCCAGTGCAGCCACCCATGTCCGGCCTTGTCGTGCGTTGTAGGTGCATACACCCTCTCTCCTCCAGCCCAACATCCTCCCCCTATCTCGTACAGTGGCTACCACCCGTACCCCTTTCTCTCCTCATGCCCCAACTCCTCTCGCGTGCTCGTCGTCATTGCCGCAACACCTCCTCCCTCCAGCAATTCTGCTAGTGCCGACACGTACCTCCCTCCCTCCAAGGCAGTCTCCCACTACAGCCTCGTTGTTGAGGCCCCTCTTTCGCCTCTCCATCAGGTTCAGATTAGGGTTTTGATGAAGATTTGTTTGTGAAATATGGTTACAGACAGAATCAAATCATAATTTGAATGTTATGCATGAAATTTAAAAAATAGAAAAGTAGGTGATCATCCCTTGATTATGCAGTTTCAAGAACAATTATCTATCATATGCAACTTAATGACAGACTTTTTTAAAAAACATCAATCATGTTTTGCTGCATCTGCAAGTCTATCAATAATTGGACAGGAAGAAAAATGGATATAAAATAAATTCAGATAGATAGGGATACTAAGCTTGTATCCACAGTAGAGCAAAGATAAATACACAAGAAAAAGAATTACACGACGAACAAAATAATACAAGGAGCGATTACATGGGAATATAGTGATTATGATGTTTGTTAGTAGAGTTGTATTGGATGTATTACAGTTTCTTGTACTCAAATGTCAGTGTTCTTTGTCTAATTTCATTTCTGTTTTCCCTATATATCATGCAAATTCACTTTTTGAATATTGTCCATTTGGAATTGACATTGAGAAAATATATTAATGAATCCATTTATATGTTTAAGATATATTAAAATAACAGGTGGCATTCCAAAATTCTTAGAAAGTTTCCCCCATTTAACATTATTGTAAGTGATAGCACAGACAATCCGTAAGAATGTAGTTGTCAATTTCTTTATTTTCATCTATATTATGATTTTTGATTTATTTTGCATTTTTATATTTTTTCTTAACAGATAACATGAAGCGGAAGAAGACGTGTCTTAATGCTTAAGCTGAAGAAGACCCTTAGATTTATGTTCATCTTGATGCTGAAGCTGAATAAGACTCTTAGTGTCTTAGATATGTCCATGTTTTTTTATTTCAAAAGCATCAGTGTATTAGTAGTTTGTAAGTGCTTAAATTCAAGCACTAGAACATTGCTAATGTACATAGCTCTTGAAAGCACCGAAGATTGTAAAGCAAAATCTTTCGATAATATAAAGAGAACATCTTCGCATCGTAGATATGGAACTTGTGCATTTCACATAGTTTCTCAAATCTTTACTTTGGAAGGTTGTGAATAATTGTCGCAATTGATGAAAGATCTGGAAGAGTGATTATTTTTGTTTTGTTCTGTTGAGTCCTATATTGAAATCAAATGTTATCCATTGTTTAGATTAATCTTGTAATATATAGGGGCTTGTATCTATGTAAATGAGAATAACTAGATTTGAAGGATCTGAAAGTGTGAATTACATTATTCTATCGTATCAGGCACATAAATCAGGTATAACACTAAAGGTTTTGAACAGACATAACAAATTAAGCATTGCTGGAGGTCCCGATCGCCTCACCATGCAGAAACCAATCGATTAATTTTATAATCACAAAGTTGAAGACAACAACTAACATTTAAATTTAAATAAAAATACATAGACAACAAAACATATTATTACAACTCCATTCCATGTTACATATACTAGTGTCACAACATCTCCATTGCAATGCATGTTAATAGCATCACAAACATCATTCAACCATTTCGTTGACTGCAAATTTTTTCGATATTCCATTTCTCTCAGCTGGTAAGCTAAGTTCTACTGGTTTGGCATCATATCCTCTCACATTTATGCATCCATAAAATACAATAACCTGCAATGAGCAGCACTCTAATGAAAAAATCCAAGAACAAACACAACCACTAAAAATCATGACTAAGCAAATTATTGGATGAAATTGTTTGACCACATCTACCAGTTTGAACCAGTAATTAAGAGTGTAACCTAATCTAGATACATATTATAGGGCCATCATTGCTAATACTGTTGAAGACACAATAATAAAAGAAAATTGCTCATATTTTTATAACATCAGAAAAACAAAGAAATCCATGAGTATGTAGGCTCATAAGAATATGATTACCATCTTCATTTCTTTAAGTATCTGCATAGCAACACGGTTTCATATTTTTCTTATGTAGGCTCATGAGAATATGATTACCATTTCATTTCTTTAAGTACGTGCATAGTGATACAGTTTCATATTTTTCTTACTAACTATTACCACATCGCCTTTACCCTATGATCCAACTACTTGGTTTTTTATCAAACCTCCAGTTATCTAACACATCTACGGTGAAGTTATTAGAATCTCACTCTCAAATGTTTATCCCAAATTCATATAAGAGAAAACCTAATCTAAATCTCTCTCGTCTCTAATTTTTATCAAACTGCTTGCTTTTTTTATCAAACTCTCACATCTCCAATTTCTAATTTCATGTAACATTCCAATTCTGATTTGATTTTGTCCGGAATCATATTTCATAGACAAAATCCCAACTAGAGAACCCCTAATCAGTGCCTGATGATGGAGAGGCGAGAATGGGGCCTCAACGATGAGGTTGTAGCAGATGGCTGCATTGGGAGAGAGGGAGGCGTTGCGACAGTGATGTTGGGTGCGCGAGAGGAGTTGGGAGCCATTGTGCGAGATAGGGGGAGGATGTTGGGCTGGAGGAGAGAGGGTGTATGCACCTACAACACACGACAAGGCCGGACATGGGTGGCTGCACTGGAAGGTGGGAGAAAGGCGAGGACGAGCACGGATGAAGTTGGAGGGAGGGAGGTGTGGGCGGCTCTGCCGGGGGGCATGGAAGTGGAACTAGGGCGCGAGACGAGATGAGGCACAGGTGGGAGCCATTGCCCAAGGTGAGAGGGGAAGGAGGTTGGGCAGGGGGAGAGGATGCGGGTTGGTAAAGATGCATGGCATCCAACGACAGGAGCATATTCCATCGGACGGTCGGGATTGATGCAGCAGGGAGCTTGCCTGCTTTCAGCAGCAGGCTCCCTTTCCTCTTATAATTTATATACATACTAAAACATGAATAAAATAATAAATAAAACATTAAAATTAAATATGCATATACAATACATAGACGGATTACCTATATCTATACCTATAAAAATAATACATCTATTTATTTAAGTGTATATATTGTATTAGAAAAATATAATAAAATATATTTAAATATATAAAACTAAGTTATAAATTTATAAAATAATAAATTAAATCAATAAATCAAAATAAAAAATAAAAATAAAAGACCTAAATACAAAGATGAATATACCTATAATGGAACCCTAAAAAGTAACGTGTAATTCTAAACCTCTAAAAAAATAAATAAATAATCATAATAAAATAATTCAGAAAAAAATAAACATTTTTTATAACATAAACTTAATAAATTCATTTATTTTATTTTATTTCAATTTTTAATTATTTTCCAAGAGGTTTTTCCTAGTTGGTCCACGTGGACCAACCAAGTGTCGCGGAGAGTTGACCCGGGTCAACTCTCTGACCTACCTGCTGCTCCTGTCAGAACTGTGTTTGGCCTCGTTTCACAGATTTTTGGAGGCCAAGCCTTTCATCCTTTCACATCGATCCCTTCTTCACTTTTTTATCCTCGAGGATCCCTCTTACACGCCCAACGATTTCCTCGAGGAATGGATCATTGAATCACCCGCAACACCTCGTTCATTGGAGTCGTCCACCTCTCTTGTACAAGAACCACCTCGATTTTCCTTCTGACTTTTGAACCCTTTTGGACTTGTTTTGACCCCCCCTTCTTCGAATCCAGGATCGACTGAGGTGACAGCAAGCTCTCCGGCTTCGTGGAGGCATGGCTAGGCGAGTCGAAGGGCAGTTTCCACCCATCACCGGTGCTTTACTCCGAGCGGTTCCATCTCGCAGTTGTGCGTCGCTCGAGGTCCATTCTACTTGTTTTTCTTGCATGTTTAACTTGGTCATATACTTAGGAATCATTCCCAGCACTTCATTTCACGTTTCAGACACTTAACCACCCTCGTTTGTTGTTCACCCGAGCTTCGCTCCGGTGAATCTCCATTTTGCATTCCCCGCTCCCATACACCTTGCTACAGGGTCGAGGCACTTTGTGCTCAGCCCTATACCATCTTTTTTTGCAGGAAATTTGAGCTTCACGCACAGCTGGAGGATTTATGTCTTCGCTGGAGGTATCTGGGAGTCCTCCTCTTCCCCGGGGGTCGTGGAAGATCTCTAGAGCATCTCATGCCATTTTGTTTCCCCTAGCAGATAGAGGAATCAACCAGGAAGATCTTGGGCCATTTTTTAGCCACCGGGAACGATGGAGCAGGACATCATCTCTAGAGGAAGCTCGTTGCGGCGAGCCTTCTTCCCATATCGTCAACCTGCTCTCATTGTCGTTGGATCTTGAAGGTGCCCCAATTGGATCGAGTCAATGGATCAAGCCCTCCACCGGCCGTTGATCTCCTTCCAGAGATCTAATCCAGGCTGTTGCTGCGAAGCGGTATCACAACACGTCATCGTGACATGTGTCAAGTGGGAGGACGTCAGCCATTGGATGTGCGCTTAGACTGGGTAATTTGCAGACCCCCCCCAGTCGTTTTTGTATCTAATTATTAAGACCCAAGCTTTCATGTGTTTTTATTTATATTTTGTAATATTTACAATCAGTACCCCGGAGTTTCTTATTTTACCATCAGGTCCTTAGCCACGTCACCTCACGTGCCTGCGCGCCTGAGGTGTTGGAAATTTAGCATTGGAACCCTTGTAGTTTTGGATATTTGTGATTGGTCTTGGAACTTTTTATTCACATGTTATATTTTTGGTAAAATTACTACTAGGCCCCTGTACTTTTTGATATTTACAAAAAGTTCCCTTCTAGTAATGTAGTTTCTCTTTTTTCTTGTATTTATTTTAAATAGCAATTAAGATCCAAAAATTCCCAAAATGTAGTCGTATATTCTTGTTGCAATTCTCTTTCATGCATTATATTTAGTTTTACAATTAGGACCTTTTTAATATTTATTAAAAATTAAAAAGTGCATATTTTCCCCTTGTTTGCAGTAGAAAATACATAAAAATATAAAAGCTTTTTGAAAACTCTAAAAAATATATTTTATATTTATTTACTTATTTTACGATTCCAGACCAAAAATATCTAAAAATTATAAAAGAAAACTCTAAAAAGTTGAAAAGTCCTTAAAACCTTTATAAAAATATAAAAAATTCTCAAAATCACAAAAATTATGTTTTTCGTTCTATATATTTCTCTATATTATCAGTAATATATTAAAATTAATTTGGAGATTTTTTACTCCTTAATTTCGGCTATTTAACTAAACCCATATATATGGTATTTTTTACTTTAAAAATTTATAAAAAATGAGCAAAAAATCCTAAAAAAACATAAAAATGGTAAAAAATTTTAAAAACCAAAAATATTGCATTTTCATTGTTTTACTTATTTTTATTAGTATTTATATCTATTATATCCTATATTGTATATATATCCTATATATAGCCCTACATATATATTAAAAGAAAAGGGGAATGTAAAAATAAAAATATAAAAAGAAAATTAAAAATCAGAAAATTAAAAATCAAAATACAAAAATATAAAACAAAAATAAAATAAAATAATTAAAAAATAAAAACCCACAAAAAAGAGAACATATAGACAAATACCTTACATTCACATTTTTGTGCATTTTTACCCGATCTATCTTGCTTGTTCCATGTGTTCGACCTCTATATGCTTGCACACTATACACATCCATTGTAGAGTTATAACAAAATTGAACTCCACAAATTTTGTTTTTATTGCATAATCATTATTGTTGGTTAATTGGTGTTTGAAGATCAGATTTATTGTGGGTCGCCACAGTGACTGTGTCTCCACCTTGTGTGAGGCATATTTTAGAGCTATAAAAAATCCTCTTAAACACTCTGGCAACTCGTCCTCATGGATATGGATATTTCCTTCTAAATTCAGGTGTGTGCTAGTTCACAATCGAAAGGGGGAGAATCTAGAAGAATGGGAAAAGAATTGGAAATGGACCAGTGTAGTCAATTTCCTTGTGAAGCTCGAGTACTGTAACCGAGTCTTCACCAAGAAGCAAGCCTTTTTGGAAGCTTGAAATTTTTTAAAATTTTTATTATAGGCTTCTTTTTGGATATTTTCTTGATTTATCTTTGCATTGCATTCTTGTTTTGCTCTGACAGATATAGAAACTTTATTTCACCCAATTTAGGGTGTTTTGGAAAACATTGTGCTAGCAGACCTTTCCTCATCTAAAGCGTTATTGCAATCCAATCTCCGATCATTATATGTCCATGATACCATAGGAAGTGGGTTGAAGTAACAGTTTCGGTAGTCCCCAAGAATGGTTCATGAGCCACCCTTTATGAAGCAGCCTAGTATCACCCCGACTTAGACTCCAAGATCAAGCAGTCTAGTATCATTCCGACTTAGACGCCAAGATCTTTCAGCAATATATCCGGGTTGAGATAAGTGTTAAGTGCGAGGTTTCTAGTCAAGCCACTATCTCAAGAGTCATACGGGTGACATGAAGGGTTCTACTTAGACATATTATATTGAGTCATGAACATAGACTAATGGAATCTAAAGAATTAAGTCAATTGAAGCGTCTCGATTCCGGTCCTTAATGGTTTCCTCTAAAATTAAGTGGATTAAGGTCTAGACCAATCTCCAATCTTCATACTTTATTTAGACTTGTACAATTTTCTATATCATTCCAAAAAATTCACATGTTTTGCAATGCAAGAAACGAAAATCTTTTTGTGAGGATATTTTTTAATTGAACTTTTTATGATTTTGAGAAGAAGTTCCGCAATTTTTATGCCAATTCTGAAAGTATTTTTGGAAATCTTCTAGGTTTTGAAATTTTTAGAGATTTTTAACAAGGTTTAGTGAAAGAAGTATGTGCACAAATTTACTCAGGAGTGTGTGCATATTTATAAGAACTAATTGTAGAATTTACAAGCTTTAAGAGTTAGTTGGTATTCACGTGTTTTATACACATGTTTATATGTGTGTATATATATGTATGTGTATGTATGTATATGTATATGTATAAAAAAATTTATTCATCTTAAATACGTATAAGATTCTCTATATAATTTTCAAATTTTTTTACAATATTTTGAAAACTTTATTTATCAAATAATTTGACATACTCTCTACAAACATTTACAAAATTGAAAATCATTTTGTAAAGATTTTTCAAGGTATCGATATAATTTTCAAAATATTTTTACAACCATTTTATATGTTCTTTGCAAACGAACTTTTTAATAAGTTATTCAAACAAATGAAATAGTTTTTGCGAATATTAAAAGTTTTTTTACAAAGGTTTGAAAACACTTTACAAAAGTTCTCCAAACAGTTTTCAAATGATTTTTCTAGACATTTCTAATTATTTTTCAAATTATTTTGCAAAACATTTTTAAACCGATTTATTAATCATATTTATAGAGAACTTCAAAAATTTTATACATAGTTAAGTTGTAATCTTTATATTTGATTAATCGTGCATCCTTACCCATATAGTATTTTATCCATATTATTCAAGAATAAGAAAGTATGAGTTATGGATAAAGTATATACAATGTATATACAACCCCCCTATACTTATCTTGAGTTATGTTCTCATAGTGATCAAAAAGAGAAATTAAGACGTAACTCGTGCTGAGTATAGGAAAATTCTATATTAAAATGAATAAATAAAGAATAAAAAGTTGAACGTCCCCCTACACTTAGGATCAACTTATCCTACGTATAGCAGAATATATACAAAAAGTGGGGAAGATCGAGGGTGGGAATGAACAGATCAACAACTCAGTATGTCTCCCCCTATACTTAGGGGTATAGAACAGAAACCAAGAACGGAAACCAACAAGTGAGGAGACAAGCGAGGGGATTGAAAGAAATGAAAAATAAAGAAAAATGAAAATGAGAGAATGAACACATCACTCCCCCTATGCTTAGGGTAAGAGATCATTAGGTATAAAAAACAATAGGAGTGATGAAACAAAATGAAGAATGAACACTCGACTTGTACACTAACGTCAACTCCAGACCTATAGGTTCGGCGCAACCAAGCCTCCGCAAAAGCTTCGCCAAGTGACGCGTGGCCTGATCTAATTCCGAGCCTCTGTCCGACCCTGCGAAGACCACTGAGCCTCACCCCACATTCCTTGTCACGTGCGGTCGGAAAATTTTACAGGGAGGCCCCGAAAGCTTTTCATAATTGCAGTTAGATCATGCCATCACATGATATCCACACGCACATGGGGTAAATTGCACCTGAACCCTTGTGGGTTTTAATAATTGCAATTATACACCTGTGTGTGTGGGTAATTTATAGGGAAGTCCTCACGCATAATTTTATTTACATTTAGGTCCTTCCAAGGACTTTTTTGTAGTATTTTTCCTATATATTTCTATGTTTTCTTTACGTTTATACCCTTGGATGTTTTTATTCATATCTTGAGTATCCAAGCTCCGTTTGAGTTGATTTCAGTTGCATTTCAATGCTTATTTCATTGTCTTCTTAATGCCATCTTAGATCCCTATTTTAACCCTCTCGATTTTGATAATTAATTTTATTAATGTACTGTCATTTATGTAATGATTTCTCATGCCTCGAATTCTGCTCCAATGAAATTTTCTTCAATTAATGGATCCTGAAGTTGTCTTAATTTTATTGCTCATTAATCTCAGATAGGAAGGTCATATTTGTATTTTTCCTCTTGCATATCTACATATGTCTGCATTGTGTCTTCGTGTGCATATTGACCTATGATTTTTTAATGCAACACTTAATCTAAATGATAAGAGTCTAGATAATAGCTTAAGAGGCTCATGTCCATGAGTTTGACCTAGGGCTTGCCCAAGTAAAAAAATCGAACATTTGATTTTATCGACAAATTAATTAAGTGGTCTTTGATGGATCCAATTCAGCCGACTACAACGCATTAAAATCACATTCTTAAGGGACTGAATTTGCATACTATCAAAGGGTGTCGTTGCTAGGGACACGGCTCATCTTTTATTTATTTAGATTTTTAATATTTAATTGAGTGTTAATTTCTATTTCGTCGATCATGTTGTTTGTGCATTATTCTGTGATTGATATATAATGTATGTTTTGTGGCAGGGCCCGTGGTGACCAAGGAGGCGAGGAGCAGGAGTTCCTGCTACGAGGAGCCACAGAAGCAAACATTGGAGGAAAATCGAAAAAAAATTGTGCTTCTTGCATTTTTTATTTTCCATATAATAATCGTCTGTTTTCACGAATTTTGTTCAAGGCACTGCGAGTTTTGTCTTAGCATAGTTCATGATTTTATCGACTACATGGCTTTTTCTTGACCTCCCTTCTTGGCTTGATCACATAAGATTAATGGAAATTGAGAGTGAGTAGTAGATAATAGCTTGATTGATTTATGCTCACATTTAAACATTGATAACCTTAAGCTTAAAATTGGGACTGATAAATGCAAGTTGACATAAAATGGAGTACAATCATCTTTTGGGAGAGCAACACCCTTATTTACGTAAGATGGTTTATTTGACATTTTTCTTAATCCTTGCATAAATTAGAATGTTTGAATCACCAATAAAAATGACAAGATAATTGATCAACACTTGTCGGTTTCAGGTGTGAGCTGGTTAATTAAAAGGGTATAGCATGCTTGATTGAGCCTTGATTGCTCCGACACCCTCCCCTAGACCTAAATATTCCATTCATCTCTTATGATTCACTCGCTCACATGTATCATACTTCTTCGTTCCCCTCAGGTCTCCCCAACATCAATTATCCATCTTTATACTTAGGCTACTCTCAGCCTAAGTATGGGGGACCTGAGTCCCTGTGATTTTTCTTACTCATTTATTCTTTCCTTGATACTTATGTTATTTTTAACCTAAGCATATGGGGAGTCCTCCTCAATTACTGTATATTCTTTTATACTTAAATGGAGCTATGGCTTTGTGTCACCTTGTGCTATGATGACATAGCAAAGTTTAAGTATAGGGGGTATATCGTATTTACTATATATATGTACTTTAGCTATATTTTGAATTTTTTGAAAATTTTTGAACTTTTTTAGGCTAGAATATAATCTTTTGAACTAATTGGACAAAATGTTTCACGGCTTTGAAAAATTTTCTATACTATGTTACATTATTTTTGTCATTCTGAAAAATGATTTGAAAAATGTGTTTTACTTATTTTGAAAAATCATTTGAAAAATGTTTGTAAAAATCTATATAAATGTGACATGGTTTAAAAATATTTTCAAAACTTGATTTCAATAAAGGAAAATGAGTCTAACTTGTGTTTTAACTTCATTCAAAAATCCATAAAAATAAGAAAAAATTAAAATTTTTGAAAGTTAAATTGACTACTAAACGCAAATAAGTAGTCGTCTATCAGTGAGGGTCTCCCTTAGCAGAGTAGGTGGTTTAGAAGACACCGTGTAAGGCTCTGTCCTTAAGCAACGGGTACTGTTCTACAGCCCGTACTTACACCTACTGGCTGAAAGCATATGCATCTACTCATTTGAGTTTAAACAGTCAATTTGGCATTTAAAATCTTCATAAAAATTAAAAAAATTGATGAAGGAGCTGGATTGAATCCTCAATATTTTCACTTCCACACAGGATTAGTGATTTTCGAGAACACCTGGTTTATGAGGTCTTGAGATTTTAGATTAACCAGCCTTAGCCATCAGGGTCTTCGACTTAAATTTTCACATTTCCCTAGTTTGCCAAATTTGTGTGCTATATTGCATGCTTATTCTCCTACCTTAAGAATATGATCAGCACTTCGCATGCATGACTTCGATCATGATGAGATGAGTTGGAATTTCACTTGAGGGATTCAGATGAGGGATTCAAGTTTGGACTTGATTTAATGATGCTCGAGGATGGGATAAAATCATTGAAGGCTTCATTAAACCTGAGTGTCAACGTTTTTATCCAGTATGAGAACTTGGTTCTTGTACTTATCTCTTAACATCTACTTAAGTGCCAGGGTGTGAATAAAATAAAAATATTGATCAGTGTGCGCCAACTCTTGGTAAAAGCAGTGGAGCTAACCAAAAATAAAGGAAAGAAATATCAATGTTGAAAGAAAAGCTCTCACTCCACAAAGTCAATTATCAAAAGAGCTTCCACCAAAGGCGAGCATTCCCAACCATTTTAAAGTGTCCACTTGGACCACCGCTATTAGGACTAGGAGTCAGACATGCACCAAAAAAGGGCTATGCACTGTAAATGCTACAAGTCTGGGTGTAGACGGTATTATAGATACTCAAAAAGGCACACCCCGGTGTATTCCCAGAAACACAAGTGCAAAATTCCAACTTCTCTTGACGGATGCATTGATCAACACCAAAAATATGTGTTGAGTTGATAAGGCCTCGAGAGGATCTTTGTTCCAATGTGAGGGAGAGAAGAAATAACACAATCCTAAAACCCTCCATAAACTGGCTTGCCATCTACACTTCTAAGCATGACTAAGAGATGGTGGATTAGACGTAATATTTGATTTATTCCCAAGAGTTGAGGATTGGGTCCTTAAGAGGATTTCTTGGACTGGGACCTTAGGTAACGTTGTGACTCTACTCTCATAATCGCGGTCAAGACTTAAATTCGTATCCTTAGTATATATGTATCAACGAGAAAGTCTGGAAAATTAGAGAAATTGGGTACCTCTTGCTTAAGGTTGGGATGAGCTCTGAAATTTCGGATCTCTAAAGCCGGGAGTTCTTGAATGGATCAGATCCTGTACACACGTGCACAAGGGGGTTAATCCAATTCATTCATTTTTTAGATTCTCGGAGACGAACATAGTTTAAGTATAGGGGGTGATGAAACTCGATTTCATCATCATAATTTGCAAATATTAACCCCCAACTTAGATGAGTGTCAATAAAAATCAGATAAAATGTTGTATATGTCTGAATCTTAAAATGAATTAAAAATACAAAATATAACAAAACTAAAATCCGTAGTGTTTTTTTATACCCTTAAAAACACTCATAAAAATATTTAGTTGACCTTGTTTCCATTTTTATCAATATAAAACTTGTAGATCTCATCGAGATCTACAACTTTCATGTTTGGAGTTTTTCCAAATTCGGCCCCCTTCTCCCTCCTTTTTCACCTTCTTTATCTGAATAACCTGATTGAACCACGTGACTCTTTCTGGTTGAGCCACGTGGCCCGCCCCTTTACATGCCACGCACCCTCACTAATCTATTGTTGGATCATCCGTCGGAGTGTTAAATTCACGCCGTCCATTCTCGCTTCTATCGCAACCATTTGATCAAGTCCTAGACTCAATATCGTTCATCCGTTGGTGCCTCTTTCTCCTTCAACCACATGTCACCTGCCATAGACGCATGATCGATCTTAAGCACCGTTAATCCCCGACAATGACGCCATTTGACGGACTACAAATTCAACCTCTTGAGAATGTGATTTTAATGTGTTGTAGTCAGTTGAATTAGATCCATCAAAGACTTATTAATTAATTTGTCGATAAAATCAAACGATCGATTTTTTTACTTGGGCAAGCGCAAGGTTGAACTCAGGGATATGAGCCTCATAAGCTATTATCTAGACTCTTATCATTTAGATTAAGTGTTGCATTAAAAAATCATAGGTCAATATGTACACGAAGACACAATGTAGACATATGTAGATATGCAAGAGGAAAAAATTCAAATATTCCCTTATTATCTGAGATCAATGAGCAATAAAATTAAGACAACTTCAGGATCCATTAGTTGAAGCAAATTTCATTGGAGAAGAAGTCAAAGCATGAGAAATCATTACATAAATTATAATACATTAAAAAAATTAATCATTAAAATTGAGAGTGTCCAAATAGGGATCTAACATGCCATTAAGAAAAACAATGAAAGAAGCTTTGAAACGCAACTGAAATCGACTCAAATGGAGCTCGGATGCCCAAGATATGAACAAAGACATCCAATGGCAAAAACGTAAAGAAAACATAGAAATATATAGGAAAATACTACAAACAAGTCTCTGAGAGGACCTAAATGTAATAAAATTATGCGTGAGGACTTCCCTATAAATTACCCACACGTATGGGGGTATAATTGCAATTATTAAAACCCGCAAGGGTTCGGGTACAATTTACCCCAAGCGCATGTGGGGATCACGTGATGGCAAGATCTGATTGCAATTATGAAAAGCTTCCGGGGCCTCCCTCTAAAATTTCACGCCCGCACGTGACAAGGCACGTGGGGTGAGTCCCGGTGGTCTTCGCAGGGTCGGACAGAGGCTCAGAATAGGCTCGGGCCATACGTCGCTTGGCGAAGCTTCTACGGAGGCTTGGTTGCACCGAACCTATAGGTCTGGAGCTGACGTCAGGAGCTCGTGACGTGGACTGTTGTAGATCATCCGACCTCTGAGATCATATGGTAGCTGGAGGCTCAAAAAGATGATGACGTTGCCAAGTGTTAGTTGTTGGATTAGCACCGATGGTTGCCATCCAACGACTACTGTTGCTCCTCGGTGCTTCTTCCTCCGCCGCAAACTGGCAGCGATGTTCGAGCTCCGGCAACATTGGACTGGCTCCACGTCCTTCTAACGATCATGGTACACCTCCGTAGAGGAACCTGGGAGGTCTGAAACCGTCGTCGAAGCTCAGGGAAGCTGCTGGAGTTCCTGGACGAGGTGGGTGGTGCCGGTATGTCGGAGGCGGAGTTCGCGAATTCCACTCCGATGAAGCTCCGTCCATTGAGCATTTAAGCACCTGCAAAGTAAGTTCTATAGCCGAAGCTCTGTGCATGGATTGATATGAGTGGTATGGGGTCTCAGAAGGGTGGCGAGATGGGAAACCGAAGCTCCTCTCCGGCGAGGCGGAGAAGAGGTGGTGCGTCGGAGATCAAGTGTTGAAGAAGGGATAATGGCGAGTAAAGGTGTACGCTAGGATGGGGGATGATAGGCGAAGCTAAGGAGATGGTAAATAGAGGGTGATGCGGTGTGTATGAGCCTAAATAAAGCAAACAAGTTAAAAGGAAATACAACAGAATATTATAGCACATTACCTGGGCTATGGCGGAGGAAGAGCATGTTCTTGAGCTCCTAGGCAGAGCTCCAGCCATCGCTGGATCCCCACGGCCACCGGGGACATAGCTTGTCGGCGACGAAGAACCGAGGGGCATAGCCTACCCCACTTGCCTCATCACGTGTGGGCGGGAAATTTTACAGGGGGCCTAAAAAGCTTTTCATAATTATAATCAGATCCTGCCATTACGTGATACCTACACGCGCCTGGGGTAAATTACACCCAAACCCATGTGGGTTTTAATAATTGAAATTATACCCCCGTACGTGTGGGTAATTTATAGGGAAGTCCCCACACATAATTTTATTTACATTTAGGTCCTCCCAGGGACTTGTTTGTAGTATGTTTCCTATATATTTCTATCTTTTCTTTGTGTTTATGCCCCTGGATGTTTTTATTCATATCTTGAGCAACCGAGCTCCGTTTGAGTCGATTTCAGTTATGTTTTAAAGCATGTTTCATTGACTTCTTAATGGAATGTTAGATCCTTATTTTAACACTCTCAATTTTGATGATTAATTTTATTAATGTAGTGTTATTTATGTAATGATTTCCCATGTCTTGAATTCTGCTCCAATGAAATTTTCTTCAGTTAATGGATCCTGAAGTTGTCTTAATTTTATTGCTCGTTGATCTCAGATAGGAAGGGCATATTTGTATTTTTTTTTCCTCTTTCATATATACATATGTCTGCATTGTGTCTTCGTGTGCATATTGACCTATGAACTTTTAATGCAACACTTAATTTAAATGATAAGAGTCTAGATAATAGCTTAAGAGGCTCGTGTCCCTGAGTTCGACCTTATGCATGCCCAAGTAAAAAAATTGACCATTTGAGTTTATCAACAAATTAATTAAGCGGTCTTTGATGGATCCAATTCAACCGACTACAACGCATTAAAATCACATTCTTAAGAGGCTGAATTTGTGGGCCGTCAAATGGCATCGTTGCTCGGGATTAAAATTGCTTAAGTTCGATCGAGCGGCTATGGCAGGTGACACGTGGCTGAAGGAGAAAGAGGTACTGGCGGATGGGCAAGATTGAGGCTGGGACTTGATCAAAGGGTTGTGACAGAAGTGAGAATGGACGATGCGAATTTAACACTCCAATGGGCGATCCAATGGTAGATCAGAGAGGGTGCGTAGCGCGCTAAGGGGCAGGACACATGACTCAACCAAAAAGAGACACGTGGCCCAATCAGATTATTCATATAAAGAAGGTGAAAAAGGAGGGAGGAGTTCGAATTTAGAAAAACTCAAAACATGAAAGTTGTAGATCTCAATGAGATCTATAAGTTTCATTTTGTCTAAAAACGGAAATGATGTCAACTGAAGGGATAAATATTTTTATAATTATTTTTACGGGTATATAAAAACACTACGAATTTTAATTTTGTTATTTTTTGTATTTTAAATTTATTCTAAGACTCAAACATATACAACATTTTATCTAGTTTTTATTGACACTAGTCTAAGCTAGGGGGTTAATATTTACAAATTATGATGATGAAATCGAGTTTCATCATCCACCTCCCCTGTACTTACGATAAAGCATGCCCCTAAGCAAGGAAAACACATGGATAAATGTGGATGAGAGACACGGTAGATGGAATGAAAGAAACAATAGAGAATAAACAATGGAATGATAGTACAAAGATCAAGAAGGTAGAAATTGTACCTTCATGCATGATAGCTGAGGAACAAGTCCATATCGGAGTCAGCAGCAGATGAATCCTGATCAGTATCGACATGATGGAGATCCTCAGTGGTCTCAAAATGAAAAGGCACGAACTCATCAATGGAAGTAGTACGGTCAAGTCTGACCTGGGAAGTCTCAAGTTTTCCCACCCTATGCGTTAAGGTATCTATGGTGTAAATGTTGCGAATCTCATAAACTCATCATCATACACAAGAAGAGGGAACATAGATGTCTATACTTTCTGTGTCTTCCCCCTTGAAGAGAAATTCTCGGGTCTTGATATCACCCATGGTAAAACATACATCTCTGATGTCATAAACTAGGCCATAGTCCTTTGAATCGTTTGACATGGTACACTCTCATCGAGTGTGGTTTTTGACAGGTAATGGGTGTGGTGATTGTCTCAATTAGCATGCTCTCATTGTGGGAATGAAAGTGTATCTCTCCATATCCATAATCAATAATGGCCTTCACTACAGCGAGAAAAAGGCTGACCTGGGATGATTAGAGTTCGCTCGACGAAGGTGGAGGTTTCCATGGGCAGTACAACAAAGTCAACGGTGTAGCTCATGCCTTGGATCTGAATGAAAAAAATTTCAAAATATCCTTCGACCTTTTCAGTGATCGATCAGCAACTGACAAATCATCCTGGTTTTCTTGAGAGGCCCTAAATTGAGCGATTGGACAAGTGAGAAGGGTATTTAATTAATCGATGTGCCATTATCAAGGAGAGTGTGATCGAAGTGATGGTCAGAAATGACACATCTAACAAAGGGTGTACTAGTGTCCCTTTTCCTATTGGGCAGATGATGAGTGATGGAATGGGCAGTGCCCATGGTCAGAATGTGGTGCTCAGTCCTACGATGTCTCTTTCTTTTCTTGGGAGTAGGTGTAGGCAAAAGTTTCACATCTTTTCTAAGTAGGCCATCATAAATATCTTAAATAGTCGCCGTCACTTCAGGGTTGGTCAAAAAATTAGATTTTTTATTTATTCTTCACTATAGAAGAAGTTAGAATCATTGTGTACACAAGGATGACTAGAATTAGCATGTACAATGTCATCCTTGCGAGGTAGAGTGATGGGAATTGTGGTGTAGGCAAGGTGGGTGGCACAGGTGTCCTCTCCTCACACTCTGTCCTGTCTAGATGTCTCCCATTATTGTCTTTTTGGATTCTTATATTTTGCTCATTTTTTGTATTTTTGGTGACTACTATCTCCCAAGGGTCGCCTCGCATGAATCCATGATTCTAACAGATGAAGCGATAACGTGGCTCTTATTCAGTGAAGTAAGGACATCTATCCTCTTCTTAATTTTCTCCACTATCCTTGTCATGTATTCAAGAGTGGGTTCCAAGGGAGGACAATCCAACAGTATAACATTGAGTGGAGGTGAAGGTGGGAAATATGATTGTGGTGGTGAGGATGTGTGATCAAAATCTAATGGTTGACAATGTGGGTGAATGGGATGCCCTAATGGATGTGGAAAATCAGAGTGTGAAGGCTGCCAGTGTGGGTATTTACAAAAAAATCCAGATAATACTCCCCTAAAAAATGGGGGTGAACCGACTAAAATGTGGTGAGAATAATTTGTGAATTCCAGATAAAAGTAGCTCCAGTCATCCATCTCAGTATTCAAGAGGCAGTGATCAGGGAAAGCATGAAAGTCAAGTCAAAATATGAATAGAAAAAGGCGCAAATGCGCAGAGTGATCTAACACACATAAAACAAACACAAATCAATCCCCTCAATTCACCAACTCGACACTGTGAATACCGTGAAGGTTCGATATTTTATCTTTTCAATTTTAGAGTTAGGCAACAAAGCAAATATATACAAGCTTACAGGTGCAGTCGCCTAGAGTGGCGGTGTTACAATCAGCGTAACACGCCCACTAACATCGAACTACTTCATCTAAAGTCTGAGGCAAGTGCTTGCAACAATAATAGGGTCCAAGAGCTTACCCAAGTGCTTAAGGCACAAGTCCAGGGATGAGGACTCTAATCCTTATGTATGTGTGCCTCACTCGATCTGGAATGTATCTGCAATAATGAAGGGGTTACTCTTCTCCAAAACAATGATAATTGTCCTTTACGTTAAGTTTTAGGTTTGAGTTCAGTTAGAAATCCCAATTTCATTAGTTATCCCTTTTTTGGCCTTTTCGAAGAAGAACATCTAACAAATTTTCTAATTCTTGTTATTGTCTAAGTTAAAGAAACAAGGGGAATGAGCTCGTAAAAGACGATGCATGAAAATCAAATGAATGTGAATGCTAGAGAGAAGGATGTGTACATGACTCCAGCAGTCTATTTGTACAATGATCCACGCATAAAATAAAAGCTATCCTATAAGTGTGTAAGTGGAAACCATCCTAGAAGGAACTTCTACTTGGGAAGAACATATTTATTAATGACTAAGTCCAACGATCTATAGAAACATAATTCTATTAGGTGTGTGGACTTAAGTCTACTTGGCTTAAAAGATAAAACCCCTAAAACTAGGAGATGTAAGCACACAAAACAAAGAAAAAGAAAGCGAAAAACTGAAAACGCATGAAACAAAAGAAAACAAGTGGAAATAAAGAGGACAAAAGGTAGAATGTGATGAAAAAACCATAAAAATCGAGCGAGCACCCAAATGAATAAACACTTGGTAAAATAGGCCAGCGAGAATGTTTATGTCCAAAGTCCAATATGTATTATTATAATTTATTTGAGTCTCTTTCCCACAAAATAAAACAAAATTCAACACTAAGCTGCTCTTCTCAAATTCGTCTCTTTCTTGCTTTCTCCTACTGTCTCAGAAAGGAAAGATGGTCTCCACTCTGCTTGGCTACATTGACCTCTTAGAAAGTCGTCCTCACGTAGTGGGCCCTCATAATGAAGTCAACAAAAAGATTGGTCAGAATAGATAAACAGTTATTTATAAAAAGGAATAAAAAACACGTGAATAAAAATGGCTAATATGTGTAAAAAATCTATCACAAGTGCTGCTCCCTGGTAATGGCGTCGTTTTGTTGAACAATCGGAGAGTGGTTCCTAACACATGATCTTGGAGGAGCCTGCGGTGTTCAACAAGTCGAATCTGTCAATCATTGTATCGGACCTCTCTTAGAACTCGGAACGTCATCAATCAAATCAAACAAACAATCAACCACCATAATGAATAAACAATGAATAAGATGCGGGGTGAAATTTATTATACTCTACAGTTAAATGAGTATAGCAAGCAAGCATAGGGGTCGAACCACTAAAAGCAAACTGGATAGGTATAACTTTTATTAATTACTAAAAATCAATCATAATTATTTGTGTACTTTTTATGCCATTTATTATTTTTCTGGGTTTTAATTATATTTAATTATATGTGTTTTAATTATTTTATATTTTTATATTTTTTCTATTATTTTTTTACAAACGTTAGCGTCTTTTTGTATTTAAAGACATAATATAGATCAATTTATGATGATAATAATAATAATGATATATTTACCATAATAATATGTAAATTAAAATATGGAAGTATATACAAGAACGGTTTTTTGCTTTTAAAAATTTTTAATATATATTAAGTATTTATAACTAATAATAATACATATTATATATGTAATATAAGATATATATGTATATAGTCGATATAGGCCATTATAATTTTAAATATAATTATAAATAGTCAAAATTTACAAAAATGTGCTTTTTTTAACTTTTTCTCTATTTTGTGACTTTATATAATTTTTGTTAATTTTTATATACTTACAAAAAACAAAAAATATCAAAAACAGGATATAATATATATATCGAATTATTTTGGGTTTTAAAATTATAAATAATTCAAAATTCCGAAAACTATTTTTTATATATAATATATGATAAAGTAAAATATATAGAAGAATAAATTTTTTGTGATTTTATAGAAATTTTACTGATTTTTATGAGTTTTTTAGGTTTTTTGAAATTTTTAGTGTTTTCTTTTTATATTTTTGTGATTTTTGGTTTGGAGTTATAATATGTACTAACTTGTATACTCTTATTTTTTGTAATTTTTAAAGAAGGGCTTATATTATGTATATATATAATATAATTTTTAGTGAGGTTCTTCAATCTGGTGTCTAATATTTTACTTTAGAGGACTTGTGGTGTTTGACAAGTCAGATCCGACAATCGTTGTATCAGTTGCTCTCATAGCACTCAACACTTGAACAAAGCGTCTCAGTCAACAATCAACCCACGGAATAAATAAGTAATGAATCTGATTGAGATGAAATTTAAAATGCCCTACAAATAAATATGCATAGCAAGAAAATGTAGGGCTCGAGCCACAAAAAGCAACGAGGATCAGTACGAAAATTGACAATCAAAACAAACGATCAACAAATGTTCTGTGTATTTTTATTGGATTTTTCTGATTTTTGTGGGGTTTTAATTCATTTTTATTTTTTTTAGATTTTCAATTTATATGAATTTTTTATATTTTAGAATTTTATAATATTTATTTTATTTTAGATTTTCTAATTTTAAATTTACTTTGTCTATTTTTTAAAAAGATAATATATACATATTATATATCTATATAGTAATAATAATAGAACTAGATTATATAATGTATAATAAATATACATAAAAATACAAATAATACAAATAAGAATAGTCCTTTTTATATATTATGGGTTTTAAAATAAACTTAGGTATTTATAATTAATAATAATAATAAGCATGATTATATATAAGAGATATTATATATTATACTATATAGGATTTTATATCTAAATCAAAAATTATAAAATAAAATCTTTTTGTGCTTTCATATTTTTCTTCGTTTTTTGGTAATTGTTGGATACTTTTAGAATTTTCATGTACTTTTAAATAAGGAAATACTCAAAATAAATAAAACAGTAAATTAAGGACTTTGAAATGGGCTTAATGAATATGTATTTAATCAGATTGAGTCCAATTTCAGTTTTTCTGAATACTAGATATCCTAAGGGCACGTTCGGTAGGAGAATAAGCAGGAATAAGGATGGAGAATAAGGGGAATAAGGGTCAATTCTCCGTTTGGCCGGAGGATTTGAATAAGGAGAATAAGGTGAAATAAAAGTATGTAAGGTGGGATAAAGATAGGAATAAGAGTGAAATAAGATGAAATAATGGGGAATAGTCGTACCATTGGGAATCGTGTCGGGAGGAGAATTGACCCCTTATTCCAGGGCTTATTCTCCAACCAAACATGACCTAAGAAAATTCATAAACTTAACATATTTTTATTTTCAAAATTTTTATAAGATTTCTGTATTTTTCAATTTTTAGGAGTTTTTGGTAATATTTTTCAAAAATAAAAGCCTAGAAAATCAAATGTACAT
Source organism: Ottelia alismoides (assembly GCA_037367405.1). NCBI lineage: Eukaryota > Viridiplantae > Streptophyta > Magnoliopsida > Alismatales > Hydrocharitaceae > Ottelia > Ottelia alismoides. Next base: position 297,027 of record JAZKJV010005559.1, on the reverse strand, counting down.
AAATACACATACATGATTTTTTGGAATTTTTAAAAACATCTTATAATTTTTATGGATTTTTCTTGAGTCATTCTTTTCCTGAAATGAGATAAGAGTTCGTTTCATTTGGAATTATTCGTGCGAGCAGGGGTCAGGACATTGAAGGAAAGATTGACAATTATGCCTATCTTTGCGCTTCCTTCAGGCACCCAGGATTATGCCGTATATACATATGCTGCAAGAAAAGGTTTAGGAACGGTTCTGATGCAGCCATGTCATGTGATTGTTTATGCATCACATCAATTGAAGTCGCATGAGCGGAATTACCCCTGTCTATGACTTAGAATTGACAACAATTGGTTTTGCTTTAAAAGATCTGACACCACTATCTCTATAAGGTGGAGATGCCTCATACTTCTCATTTCGCGTAAGATAGGTAAACACGCTCTGATACCAAAATGTGAGGCCTGCTCCCGCGGATTTAGGATACCCGTTTACACATTACTCGTAGTATCATGTTCGCTAAAGATTGCACTAGAGTACTGAAAATTAGAGAAATATTTTTCAAATGACATTCACAAATTAACTAATAAGCCACAGAACTACAGTATGTTGCAATTTTATTACATAAATTTCCATAACAGTTAACATATAACAACAGAAATATTTTATACATGTATCCCAATTGTATCACAAGAGATAATAAAAGCATATATAATTCCTTGAACAAAACTGTAGCGTGTATACCTGATAATTGTAACTACAAAAGCTGATGTTCAACTCTCCAATACAACGGTGCAGGTATTTTGCCTGCAATCCATGGAATAGGGAGAAAATAACATCAACAAATGTTGAGTAAATCTTATTAATTAGATGTAACAGGAAATTTTAATGGCTCCAAAAGCAAGCAAGTAAATTTGGGCTTGACAATTAAAATTTAGAACTACTTGTAATGAAACAGGTTCTCAAGTTGTTTGGTATGTAACACCCCATTCTACTCATCCTACATTAATTACCCATATTGATCATTTTGATACAAATATTATATGATCCGTATTTAAGTCATTGTCTTTTATTAATTATAATATATGTCTAATGGGTCTTGGGAATGTGAATGATGACTTTCTGATAAAATCATTGTCTTTATTAAATGCTTATGATGAGTCAGTTGTTTTGATCATATTAAGTGTATATGTCGGGTCTAGTGTTTAGATTCTTTTCTTGTTGAATTTCTCAAGCTTAGTGGATAGTCTGTGGTCTTGGTCTGGGTAAGACCTCACACTATGACTCTAAGGTAGTAAGGAAGCCTTAGGGTTGGGGTGTCTCCGTAGGCATGCGATAGAGTAAAATGCATCTTAAATAAGTTCCCAACACGTCCACTAGCTATTTCAAACAACTGCGGTAGAAGCTCGTAGTCTGATAAGGATGATTTTCATAAATTGGTCTTTTCTCTTTGTCAGAAATTACTGGCGGAACCGTAACTAGCTCAATGGAAACTAAGCTCAACTACAACCAACTCAACTGTAACCAATCTCCCATGTAACCAACTCAACTGTAACCAAGCTCCCATGTAACCAACTCAACTGTAACCAAGCTCCCATGTAACCAACTCAACTATAATTCATCTCAACTTTAGCCAAACTCATTCATGACTCAATCTAATCTCAAAATGTAACTCCTCCAATTTCAACTGTAATTGATTCAAATGTAGCCATACAGGATTCAGATGTATACATGGATGATTCAGATGTAGCATCGCCAAGTCTTCTGGCGAAAAGTAAACAAAACTCAAGCGATGAGGTAGCCTACAAAAGGCTCTTCCATCTCGCCCTCTAATTGGAAGTGCGGTCCAATAGAGGGATAGGTCTACTCTAAAACTACGCCACTGAGACGGGTGAGAGAGACTATCCAGAAAAGTCACTCTAAAAGAAAAACCGGCCCAACCGATACGGGCTAACGAGCTCGAAAAACTAAAACCAAAGGTCCTCCAACCTAGGTACCCTAAAGAACAAGGGTCAACGTAACTGATCTTTAAAAGAAAACTTGTGGATCCCAGAGAGGCGTAAAAACTACGAGCGCTCGCGAAAAAACGAGAAAAAGATTAGGATCCTAGACCCGCACGCGAAGCAGCCGCTGCCCAAACTGGGCTTCCTATCTCCCGCCCAACTGAGAGTCACCGCACCCTCGCATAGTCAGGTGTAAGGGTCACCACGACTGGCACTTATTATTTACAATAAGACAATAGATTATTCGAGAAGATGCTTCTTCATGGCTTGAAACTCGATAGCGTGATGTTTATCGTAGTTCTTTCAACTTGTAGCAGACCAGGCTTAGTGGAGAAGGAACCAAGTACTACAATTCTATGGTTGAACACTATGGCATCACTTCTTTTATGGATCATTATACATGGATAATTTACTAACATGGCCAGACATGTAAATTACCAGAAGCACAGAGTTTTTCAGTCAGTATGCAATGTCATACAGATGATATTGAATAGATAACGTTTCTCTACCCATGCAAGGTTTATAGCAACCTAGAGATTGGAAGATGGGCAATAAAAGCACTACGTGAGGTTGATCCAACGAATCATGTCAATTATGTCTTGTTATCAAGCATAAATGTTTAAAAGGCCAACGGGATAATGTGGCATTATTGCAGCGAGAAATGCGAGACAAGTAGGTGAGGAAAGAACCTAATTGCAGTTGAATCAAGTATAAGATTAAAGTTCAACCTTTCAGCGGATAATTAAACTAGTCCTTATATGGATAAGATGCATGATACCTTGTATTTATTCTTTCCGTACAATTCAATTTTTAGATTAAGAATGTCATATAATTCGACAACCCGAAATAATCCATATTGTTTTGCGATGTAATATGCTCTTTTATTGCATCCGACATTAAAGCCAATAGCTAAGCTAATTATCCCATCAATTCCACTTGTCCCTCTATTGGCAACTACTCGTATGTCCTGGTATGGAAATCCCTTCATTGGTGAGAACATGGAGTAATTGTGCTCAATTGCGCAGAGATCCCATACGCATCTATGTCACTTATGTTATTCCCTATAAATCAGACTACATCATCCTAGAGTACATATGCATTTACTTGGGCAATACATGGCTCTGTTGAAGAGTTCTCAAAATGTATTTGACTTGATGACAAAAAAACCATCATTTTCATTACTCGTAAGAAATTTCTCTACTTGGTTGTCTTTACTGGAAATTGATATTCGGTCAGTTGAAGAACTGTGTTGATTGTATTTCCAGTTCTTTACCAAATATGAGAAAAGAGCATAAACAACATGGTCTATGAATACGATTTCAAGATGAAATGGATTGGACATTTAGTTGAAGAATTGTGTTGATTGTGTGGCCAGTTCTTTACCAAATATGAGAAAAGAGCATAAACAAGATGGTCTATGAGTATAATTTTAAGATGAAATGGATTGGACTTTTTTTGCATAAATCTGACAGGATATTAGGCAGAACTTTGGCCAAGAAAAGATGTTTTACTAAGAGTAATGCAGTCCAAAATTCAGCATCTGATTCACCGATCCAAACAATAACACCCCTTGTTTTGTATTTTGAATTAATGCTAAAATCTCTCCAAATTCTTTTTAGAGCTCCCTATTTAAACATAACTTCTGCACTTCTATGTACGTTGTAAATGGTTTAAAATTTGACAACCAATAATTGATTTATTTAAGCATGTTGAAGTCCACGAGGATTGTTATCCAGTGACTCTAGAAAAAGACTTTGATGTGAGCAGAACCTAATGATGTTCTGTTTGTAGGGTAATTAGCAAGATCAACAGTTGCAAGAACAAATCTTGCATGAACTTCATCTGACAGAAAAGGAAGGTTGAAGAAAAATCTTACTCAATAGTCACCAAATTAAACTTGAGTCAACCACTTTACACTGCATATCGACCCAAACTCGTGAATCAAAAAAATTACCCACATTTCCGAAATCTAAAGGAAAACCCCAATGATGGAGTAAAAGATGGAAAAGTAAATGAATAGCAGAAAAAGAGGGTTCAGATGTACCTGTTGCTTGCTCCAAATTAGGAAAAAGGGGGTTTGCATGCAGCAACATTTTGCTCTTTTAGGAGCATGCAACAGCATGCATCTACTCTTGGAGAAGCAGCTTCAATTGAAGCTTGGATGCAGCTTACAACACTTGAATGGCTCCAGCAATTGGTTTCAATGGCTCCTGAATTTGGCTTCAATTGATTCCAATTTCTCCAGAAATTAGGAGCCCAATATACAATAGTTGTTGCGTGAACAGTAGATCTCAACCGTATGGAGAAGAGAGGACTGTGATCAGCTGGAGAGGAGATGGGAAAGAGAAAATATAGGAAGAAAGAAGGTTGTGGTTTGATATAAATAAGGGGGAAGAGGGGCTCTTGTATTGTCAAATGGAAAGGAGAAATGTCAAATGGAGGGAAGAAAAGCCTCACGTGGAAAGAGTCACCAGACTGTTGTCTGCTCTTATATATATATTTTATTTTATTTATTTTTTTGAATAATAGCTCTATTGTATCTAAAAAATTGAAGTTGATCGTATAAGTACCTCGAGGGTCGGGTTTTGGTGTACAATAGCTCATTTTGACCGTCTTTGAATGACGATCAAAATGATTATAATATTCATATATATCTGATCGAGAATGAGTTCCCGAAATTTCCGAGATATGAACGGGTTTGTGATTAAATTTTGTGATTTAAAAATATTAAATGATCTTCGATTGACGAACGGTCAATTCCGTTGGAATTATTTTGTCGAATCGGATTTTTGGGTGGTCTCGGTTTGTTTCGCAGTTTCCGAATTTTCATTGTGGATTTTTTCAGGCACGCATTACGATGCGATCGATTTTTAATCGATTTCGCCCGAATGACTTTTTATTTACGATCAATTGATCGATTAATTTATTTACATTGATTAATAACTTTATTGAGCTATACGGACTCTAATCGGGTCTGGTTCAGGTTTGTGCAGATCCGGATGTTACAAATAGAAATGTGAACCCCTGAGGATCCGGGTCTTGTTTACGACACTTTCACAGCATTTCATTCGCATGAGATCGCACAAGCTACAGAAAAACAGAGGAAATTTTTCGCGCTACTATATTTGCATATGACATTCATATTATTTGTATAAACCACAGAGACAAGAAAAAAGTGCCACCACCACTTCGTTTCATAATTTTCATATAATTATATCATGTACAAGAAGTATGCCAGTACATACAGTATTCTTAAAATCTTGTATAGAAGAGAAAGCATTTACATCATAAAGTGAACCAAAAACTGCCACAAAAACAACATACCGTCTGGTATATACTCTATCGCCTGGAATCATGAATAGCTACTGAACAGCAGGTTGTTTGCCTGCCAAAACATGTTAGTAAAGAAGAGACGTCAGCGGGTGCTGGTACCTCCCAAAAACTTATAAACATAGACATTTATTTAATATGTTCAAAAGCAAACAAGTAGAAAGGCAGGAACAACTCAAATTAGAAAAATTATTTCTACTTGCATATGTAAAAGGTTTCCAAATTTCTATTAAGCACTTCCCATGATCAGCCATTATCCCAACATTTCCCACGTATAACATATTTCTATTATAATTGATTGATCATAAGTGTGTATATATTATTCTCATATTACTCAGAGATCATATTTGTGAATTTTGATGATGGGAAGGATTAGATGAAAAGGTATAATGGTTTATTTAATTCTTAGTGGATAGTCTGTGGTCTTGGTCGATGTGTAACCTCACACTATGACTCTAGGGCGTGAATAATGCCTTAGGGTTGGGATGCCTCCGTAGGCATGCGGTATTGTATAATGCATCCTAACTAAGTTCCCAACACGTCCACTAGTTTATAGGAACTTCGAATCGGATTATAGTCACTTCCAATCAATTCAACTTTAATTGTAATTTCCTCCAAACCTTAATGGTAACTCTCAGTGTAACTCTCGATGATGGAGATGTAGATATGGATGATCTGGATGTAGAATCGTCAAGTCTGTTGGCGAAAGTAAAACTCAAGCGGTGAAGTAGCCAACAAAAGGGCTCTTCCGTCTCGCCCTCTAATTGAAAGTACGGTCCAATTAGAGGGAAAGGTCTACTCCAAAACTGTGTCACTGAGACGGGTGAGAGAGACTCTCTGGAAAAGTCACTCTAGATAATCGGCTCAACTAGTACGGGCAACGAGCTCCTACGAAAAACTAAAACCGAAGATCCCCCGCATGGGTATCCAAAAATAGAGGGTCAACGGAACTGGTCAAAAGTCGGGATCCCAACGAGGTGTAAAAACACTGCGAGCTCGCGTAAAAATCGTGAAGGGACTGGGATCCTAGACCCGCGCACTTGGCGGCCGCTGCCCGAACTGGGCTTCCTATCTCCCGCCCAGTTGAGGGTCACCACACCCTCGCTCGATCAGGTGTGAAGATCACCATGACCGGCACTATGGATTATATGTTATTGATTTATCATCATATGAACGTGTATGATTTCGCTTTCCTTTATCATGTTAAAGGGGTTGCACCAATCTGATAATCTACTGATCTAGTCCTAAATCCACGATATGTGATTTACTGTAATTGGAAGATCCCAAAACTAAGACTCACTATTTCAATAAGGGATTGTTGATTCAAAGGACTAGTCTATAATACTAAGCATCTCTTTATTATAATTATTATATATATATATATATTAAGAATTTCTTTCAGAATTTTAGTCGCTAATTAATGGAAGAATCGACGTAGACTTACTTCTCAAACCAATACAGGAAAGTTTAATTATTAAGAAAATTTAAATCTTCTTTTGACAAGAAAATCCCTGGAAGTAAATAGTAAATGATATAGAGATTTATGGAGAACTGTTGTGTTTCACGGGCAGGATAGCATTCCTTTCAATCCAAATTTCCCCGTAGAAATGTCCTGGAATGACATCTATCACACTTTATTTTAGTAAGATATAAATACAACCATCCTCTCTTACTAATCTGAATTCAACACCCTTTTCTTTTAGATCCCAAGATAACCATATTATTGTTATCAGCGTCTAAACGAGACAAAGCATGGTCTGATTTGTTATCAACGTTCTTGAATGCACTTGAAACACAAATAAACATATTAAAATTCTTAGATCAGTCTCAACCCTATACCCAGGCTCTGGAGAACTCTCTTGAAGTCAGGTCTGATTAACATCTCTACTCCAAATTAATAAGAAATCCCATAAAGATAGATTGTTATATATATAATATTTATATTTTAGCAAGCAAAGAAAGAGTAATATAAATATAAGCTAATCATATTTCTTGCCTTAATGATGATGAACGAGTAGTCCTGATAATGGAGATATCTCGAGAAGCCCACCAATATCCAAACTTTACTACTAAAACGAGTATTCTTAATCAAATCAATGGTACCCAACAATCAAGATGGTAGCAGAAATACTTGAAGTTATGCCAGATTAGAGCATCTATAATCCAAAATAAAGTTAGAGGGTTTAATTTGGATTAATAATTTTATAAAGAGATGGTCAGGAAAATTATAGGCATCTTGTTACACATCCCAAGCATATCAGTCCTTGTCAAAATAAAGTATTTTATTTCAAAGGGATTCACAATAGTAGATAAAATAAAAACACCCAAATCATAAGGTTGCATAATAAAGAGCAGCCTAATCAAATTTAAATCAGAATCTACTGCAAGATAGAGGATTTATAACTGACTTCAGTGCAAATATAGAACCCAGAAATTTGGCCTCAGCACCCATTGAACTCAAGTATAATCTAATATTGTGGCGGTCCCATCCCTAATCGCAGAACCCAAATCAAGAAAGCAAATCTCACATATAGGAGAGAGTGATTTGTACATGCAAGGCAGCAAGTAGGGTGGAGATGGGGATGTACCTTGGAATCTTGAAATGGAAGATATGTGGGATCTCCATCAGTAGCTTAATCAGCTTCTAGATTAGCGGATTAAGCTCCAATGGAGCACCACAGGCTTGTATGGAAGAGGAACAATAGTAGCTGGAGGACTGGTGCAACAACAAGAGAAAGGCTGGAGCTTATTCTCTCGTTGGATTTTGATGGTAAATGGCAAGAATGAAGTGGGGGAAGTTGGTATATATAGAGGGAATAGGCTGAGTCTATTGCCAAGTGGAATAAAACAAAACCCAAGTGGAGAAAAATTCAATGCCAAATGGCAACTCCTGGAAAGCAGACTGTCTGTTGCTTGCCTGTATAAAAAAAATAAATTTTTTTCTTCTTTTATTTGACATACAAAAATTGACCGAATTCACACCACGAGTGTCGGATTTCCACGTGAAATATCTCTATTCGATCGTCTCTAAACGACGATCAATATGAGTATAGTATCGATATACTTTCGATTGGGTTTGATCGTTCGAATTTTTCGAGATACGGTTTTGGTTTGGGGGTTAAATTTTGCGATGTAAAAATATCAAACGACCTCCGATTGACGAAAAGTCGATTCCATTGGTATTGTTTCGTCGAATCGGATTTTTAGGTGGTCTGGGTTCTTCTCGTGGTTTCCGAATTTGCGTCGCAACTTTTTCATAGCATGCATTACGATGCGACCGATTTTTGGTCGATTCCACCCGGACGACTTTTGATTCATGATCAATTGATCATTTTAGGTTATTTGGCATTGACCAACAACTTTATTAGGTTAATCGAACCCTAATCGGGTCAGGTCCGGATTTTCGCGAATCCTGGATGTTACAATTATAAAAAACCTCAAAGGGAGTCTCGTTCTTGAGACTCGAGTTAAGGTTATTATGTGTCTTGTTTGTATTTTGTATGGCCATAAAAACCTCAAAGGGTTTTAAACTCATAAAAATTTCAAAGAGAAAACAAGCCATATTTTTAACATATATCTAATTACAAAATCTTGTTTTGATTATCACCTCAGAAAAGATGTGGATATCGTTCCCGCATATCAGTTTCAGTCTCCCACGTCGCCTCTTCGACCCCGTGTCAGTGACACAAAACCTTGACTAATGGAATCTCTTTGCTGCGAAGCTTCTTTACAGCACTGTCAAGTATATGTACTGACCTCTCCTCGTAAGTCAGATCTAGTTGCACGTCAAGATTCTCATAACTGATGATGTGTCGAGGGTCGTGCACATACTTCCTTAGGTTGGATACATAGAAGATATCATGGATAGTTGAAAGATGTGGAAGGAGGGCTACTCGGTATGCCACCTTCCCCACTCTAGCAGGAATCTCAAAAGGTCCAACATATCACGGTGCCAACTTGCCACGAACTCCTAATCTCTGTATTCCCTTCATGGGAGATACTCGCAAAAATACCCAATCTCCAACCTATAATTGATAGGAATGTCATTAATATGAATTTTAGTTAAATTTTTCAAAAGGAGCAAGAGGAAAGTATTGGATACCTGAAACTCCAAATCTCTTCTCCGATAGTCTGCATAGCTCTTCTAGCGGCTTTGTACCGTTAGAATCCTTCGTCTCACAAGATCAATAGCTCCCGCGCTCTCCTCTAAAAGATCTACAAAGTAGAGAGCATGATCACCTACCACACGCTAGCTGATAGGTGTGAGGCATCTCCGCCCGTATAGGGCTTCAATGGTGCCATACCAATACTAAAATGATAGATGTTGTTGTACGTGAATTCTACCAATGGCAAATGGTCCTTACAGGACCCTTTCCACTCCAAAGTGCATGCGCGAAGCAAATCTTCTAGTATCCGAATGGTGCGCTCACTCTGCCCATCTGTCTGCGGATGATAAGAAGAACTCATCTTCAACTCTGTTTGTAGTGCTGACATGAACTGATGCCAATAGTGCGATGTAAATCTCGAATCCCTGTCAGACACCACCTCTCGTGGTATACCATGTAGTCTGATGATGTTCTACACATATAGCTTGGCCAATCTGGATGGAGTATAATTCGTGTTGACATGTATGAAATGAGCTTACTTGGTCAATCTATCAACAACAACCCAAATGGAATTATGGCCACCTGGTGTCTTTGGCAGTCCCGTGACAAAATCCATATAAATACTCCCTCACTTCCATTCAGGAATGGGGAGAGACTGCAGTAATCCTGGTGGTCTCATGTGCTCAGCATTGACCATCTGACAGGTTATGCATTTGTTGACATGTTGCGCCACATCGCGCTTCATTCCATCCCATCAGAAATGTCGATGCGGGTCATGATACATCTTCGTGCTGTCTAGATGGATCGATAACCGTGAACTGTGTGCCTCATCCAGAATATCTCTGCTTAACTACTCATCGTTGGGCACAACGACTCAGCCTGCCTTCCATAAAATAGACTCCGTCACAACAAAATCATCAACCTCGTCCTTGACGGTGCGCATGTATCTATCTTGAATTCAAGGATCTGTCTTCTGGCCTTCGACGATGCGATCCCACAAACTGTTGAATCATCGAGGTACATATGTGGATGTGGATGCACTCTCCTGAGGAAGCCAATCAATTAAAGATGCAAGCATATCCTACGTATATAGCCAGTTTGGCGTACCCTCTACATGCGCTCTCCTCCTAAGTGCATCAGCCACCACGTTTCCCATACCGAGATGGTAAGAGATCATGCAATCATAATCCTTCAATAGCTCAAGCCATCTGCGTTGTCTCATATTCAGCTCCTTTTAATCAATGATATACTTTAGGCTCTTGTGATCAGTAAAAATCTCGAAGTTTACCCCATATAGATAGTGTCGCCAGATCTTCAGAGCGAAGACAACTGCTGCCAACTCTAAGTCATGCGTAGGGTAATTCCGCTCATGCGGTCTCAACTGTCGTGATGCATAAGCAATCACCTGTCCTTTCTGCATCAGTACTGCTCCTAGACCTTCTCCAGATGCATCTGTGTAGACTGCATAGTCTTGAGTACCTGAGCATGCTCGCATAAATTGTCCTAAATGAATGGAACTCCCTTCTGCGTCAATCGTGTCAAAGGGCGAATTGTACATGAAAGTCCGTTGACAAAGCGTCTGTAATAGCCCGCTAGCCCATGGAAGCTCCGAATCTGTGTGACAGTCTTGGGCTGCTCCCAAGACATAAATGCCTCGATCTTTACAGGATAAACTGCGATGTCTGCTCCAGAAATGACATGCCCAATAAAAGAGACTTGGGACAACCAGAACTCGCATTTGCTTAACTTGGCATATAGCTTGTGCTCCCGCAATGTAACTAAGATGATCCGCAGATCATTTGCATGATCCCATTCATTCCGTGAGTAGACGGGAACATCATCAATGAATACCACTACAAATTTGTCCAAATATAGACGAAAAATCATGTTCATCGTATCCATGAATGCTGCAGGTGAATTGGTGAGCCCAAACGGCATTGTCACAAACTCGTAGTGTCCATAGCACGTCCTGAAAGCAGTCTTCGGAATATCAGACTCTCAGATCCTCAGCTGATGGTAGCCTGAACGAAGATCGATCTTCGAGAAAACCGAAGATCCCTGGAGCTGGTCAAACAAGTCATCGATGCATGCAAAGGATAACGGTTCTTCATCGTTCTCCTGTTCAGTTGCCTGTAATCGATCCATAACTTCATGGATCCATCCTTCTTCTTGCCAAATAGAATCGGGGCACCCCAAGGTGAAGTGCTCGGCCTCACAAATCCCAAATCAAGTAATTCCCGTAATTGCACCTTCGACTCCATCAACTCAGCAAGAGCCATGCGGTAAGGAGCCATCGAGATTGTCTGTGTATCTGGTAGTAATGTGATCTCGAACCCGCTCTCTCTCTCAGGAGGTAATCCTAGTAGCTCATCAGGAAACACATTTGGGTATTCTAATACTGCTCGGATGTCATGTGTCATCGGCTCCTGATCAGATACCTCCCGAACAAATGCAAGATATGAATCACAACCCTGATCAACAAGTCACTGAGCTCGCAACACTGAAATGTAGTACCTTCAAAAGTGAGCTCAGGTATATCTGGAATCCTGAAGGCAGTTGTCTTCCTAAAGCAATCAACAAGTGCATGACGAGATGATTGCCAATCCATACCCAAAATCAAGTCGAACTCATCAAGCTGTAGAAGTAGACAATCTGCAATCATCTCATGACCGCCAATCAATACGGGCAAGTAATGATAAACAACTAGCCTCCTGGCCCTCGGATGTGATATGGAGAAGGGAGGGGCTCTGCGACTCTACCTAAAGAAGCAAGTAGCCTCGAAGCAAGAAAAGAATGTGTCGCACCAGAATCAAATAGGACATGGAAAGGTCGGCCCAAGACTGAGACCATACCTTTCACCACAGTAGCGGCTGAACGTGCCTGCTCCTCAATAAATGCATGTAACTGACCTTGCCCGGCTGGTGCAGCACTGGAACCTGCCACACTCTGCGTCTGTCTCTGTTGTTGTCGCCTAAAGTTGGAGTTCCTACCACGGAAACTCCCTGAACGCGGTGCCTGAGGCTGTGATGATTGTAGCTGTGGGCGAGGCTCGTCAGAAGCCTGTGGGCATTTTTATGGATTTTTAAATGCAAAATAAGAGAAATGCAATGTTTTTGTATTTTTATAAATAGAAAATTAATTTTAATTACCTTAAGAAAAATATGTGTAATATAATATGGTTCCAGGCACTAAAGATAATTTTCCTACAATTTTTAGATGTAAAATTCTATTTTTAATAATTAAAATACAACGACAAAATTAAATATGGAGTACAAGGACCTAAAAGTAATTTGCTGAAAGTTTTTAAGCATTTAATCACATATTAAACAATACACAGGCATATATGAAATTTTTCCACAATTTCAGAACATTATCCACCTAGAACGAGTATAAATGCAAATATCCAAAACCTTAAGACCCTGTATGCAAATTTACCAAAAAAATATTACATAATGTTCAAAGTTTTGCAACCAAAAATAAATAGATAAACCCACAAGGGTATCCATGTAAAATACCCAGCCCCTTCACACACACAGGCATGTAAGGTGACATGGATCAGGCTTAAATGCAATTCAAGGAAATCTTAGAGTTTTAAATATAATTATTATATAAATACTTAAACTGTAAATGAAAGTTTATGTATTAAAAAGAAAATACAAAAATGAAGGACAAAGGTAGCAAAATACCCTTCAAAAGGCACTGGTAGACGTTGGAAATGAGTTCACTTATACACATGGCATGCCCAACGCATGATGACGCTTCGCAAAGGAGTGGCTCAGATTAGATCTCAACCATGAGATCTAGCAGCGAAGCGTGGCTTGATCCAACAACAATTGCTTTATTTGGCACAGGAGCTCGATCGGACAGCTTTGGAGGGCCCTGGAAGAATAGGGAAGAGCACATGAACTGGGCTGCTTTGATTGGTCAATTCTATCGAATCTGGCCACCTAAAGGTCTCGTAGGAGGTACAAAATGGAGCTAGAGCTCCTCCGCTCCTGCTGATGTCTTCAAAATGTTCTAGGACCCATAAAGGGGGTCCTAGCATCGCATGAAGTTCAAGCGACCTGGGATGCCTTCAACCATTTTGAAATCACCTCGAACGAGGTTGAATACTCCCTGGACCTACAGGGTTAGTTAAGGCGAAGAAAAGTGATGCGTCCAGTGGTGTCGCTGGGTGGAATTGAATGATTATGCATCAAGTCGGAGCTCTCTGTCATATGGCGTAGAAGGAGAAGTCGATCACATAATCTGTGTGAGATCGGGGGGTATGAATGTGTGTTGGATATGCAAAATCATAAGGAGAATAAGATGGGGTGGTCAACGAAGTGTCATGGTGGTCAATGGTGGAGGAACAGAGGCTCGAGCCTAGTGCTCCAGCGTACTTTTCTTTTTGGATTTTGATGTATTCTAAACGAAATTCGAGAAATAAAAACCTAAAGTAAGTTATTCATTACACTACAAAGCTAAACACAAAAGATAGAAGCTCACCTGCTACAAAGCAGCATGGAGCAGAACTACAAGGTGGAGCACCGTCGACGATGGTGGATCACCTCCTCGGCACCTCTAGCTTGCTGCGAATCAAACGAGGAGGTTGCTATCACCTTCCTCGACTCGCCTGGGTGTGGATTTAAGGGATTCAATACGTGAAGACAGATCAGATTTCAAAATGGGGTAGAGGAGTGTGTTATATATAGGCGAGGTTTGACTTGGGTTTTCACTCGATTCAAAGATCCATCATTTGAGAAATCATCAGGGCATGAAAGACCAATGAGGAACAAATTTGCAGAAGGAATCGTGCTCGAAAGATGCAAGGATTGGGCGGAGCAAAATGGTGAAGTGGCAGGGTTAGCAGAGTTGCCAGGCCTAGTGGGTAGGCGCCCCAATCGATCGGCAGGTCAATCGAGGGTATGCCCCCATTGGGCCACGTCACCTGTTACAAGATAAAAATGAGTAAAAATAGAAAAAAGAAGGAAAATAAAATAGAACATGTTTTTTTTTCTTAAAACATGAAAGTTGTTCCTTATTTTATGTATAATTTTGTTATAATTTTTATTTATTTTACAACGTCATTTATTAAGTCTGATTTTTAGGTTTTAGTTATAGGTATATCTACAAATATATGAGGTATGTTTATTTTTATTTTGTATTCCATATTTTATTATTACATACACAAATTTTGTATATTTTTAACTCATTAATTTTCACATTTGTGTATTTTTATTATATTTTTCTAGGATTATTTACTTACTCAAACAAATATGAGTGTGTATTATATACGTATATTTTACCTTCTTATTGGAATATATTATTTATTTTGATTTATTTTTCATGTATTTATTTAATATATATTATTTACGTGTATTTAAAATAATATTTACAAGTATATAAAACTATAAAGATGCAAAAAATGTAAAGAATAAAAAAATTCACTATAATATACATATATACAGTACAATAGAGACCCAAAATCCATCTTTTGCGTATCAACTCTAATTTAATGAAACTACCTTCAATAGAGAGAGAGAGAGAGAGAGTTGAATTTGATGAATAATAAAGGTGAGTTTGGTCAATTTGGAATTCATGTGGAGAAGATATTGCTCTGTGAAGTTTTATTTGTGGTTTTTCATCTGTTGTCACAATCACATAATACCTTATTTTTATTGCAATATTTTTGTAGTTTTCTATACAGTTTGTGTACATCTTTTATGTTGGAAATATTTTTATTTAAAGTGTATAAAATTCAAAATAAAATAGATCTCAAAAGGCTATTTATATGTTAATTGAATCAGGGTTTTCAAGGGTATTTATCTGTAATTGATTTCCATATCTCTCTCTATTTTATTCCTTATCAACCAAATCAATATTGACTCACTCTCGGTGTTTAGGGTCATTTAATTTCTTTGACCCTTCATTCCTTTTTATTTTTCCTTTACTGTTTTATTTACACATTAAATACTTGTTTTTATTTTATATTTATGTGACAAACAATGATTGTTAATTTATTCAAACTAATGATATATACATGCATTTAGATAGGGATTTCAGAACAAAATGAAAGAATAAATGTGATGAAACGGACATTCATCAATAGACAGAGAATAAATAGCTCCTATTCTATTTTAATAAATAGTACAATGAAGTAAATGCCAAAATAAAAATAGGCATGAACCAACAATATATCAAGCACCTACAATAATTTTGCCAACATTTTTAAGACCCTGTAGATATTTACAAAAAATAGACATGCATAAATAAAAATAAACAAACTGGAAGGTGAAATTTTGCAATAAAAATATACTGCATGAGTCTCCGTGCAAAATACCATAAAAGTTTACACTTATATTGCAATTTTTAAAACTAAAACTAAAATAAAATATAGGAACCCGAAGGGGTTCCTTACAATTATGTAAATTTTACAAAAGTTATCAAACTGCACTTAGTATTTACAGGACCAAATATAAAATACAAAAGTAGTAGGGGTTACTAAATAATTTACCCACAGGCACACTATCAGGCGATGCTCATTACGCCACATGGCTCGATCGTGCGGCTGAAGGACGCTTTATTTTGCCTCTTGAGTGGATGATCCAGATTAGATCTGGGTCGCGTTGATGATCCAACAACTCTTGGGGTGTCTAGAAAAATGCTCCAAGAATAACTCTTGGGTGAACTTTGATCTGCAAGATCTTCGCCCTTCAGGCCCCTCCTTCCTTGTCGATGGGTTCAACATGTTGCTAGAAGGTCCTCGCTCCTGCAGGGTGCTTTAGATAGGTCCAGGCCCCGTCAGAAGGGGCCTTGACATCAGGGGCATATGGATCTCTATGTAGAGCTTTATCTTGTCTCCAGATGGTTTGTCAATGCACCTAACCTGCATTGAAAGTTAGAGCAGCTCGAGGCGAAGAATCTCAGCTTATTTTGGAGTGGGGAGCATGTTGGGAGCAAAGGGGCGAAGGAGCTTCGATGGAAGGTAGTGGAGGAGCTTGAGAGCTCGAATCCTTACAGAATCCAAGGTGGAAATGTGGGCGAAAGATGGAGAATGCATAAAGGATGGAAATGGCGGCAATATGCGGGTCGGAAATAAGCAGTTCACAGGGATTTTGGTGCTGGAGCTGAAAGCTCCATCAGAATTAAGTCCTAAAAATATGTTAAACTATGCACTAATTGCAAGAATTAAAGGTTACACTATAAAGCAACAAAGAAATTACACTAAGAAATGTTAAGAAAGCATATTGAAAAGGTGAACACACCCAGAGCAAAGGAAGGTCATCGGAGAGGCTCCGGCGAACCTGGATCACACCAATCTACGGCCTTATCCATGCCGACAAGGAGGGGACTTTCTTTCTATCACCAAGATGGATTGACTCTGAGGTCCTATTGGGGTTACTGGAGTAAATTGGGGATCAAAACTCAAAAGAGGCAAAGTGGGGGTTTATTCATAGACAGAGATGGAGGATGTTTCGAGGGCGACGACACGCAATGGAGGAAGGGTTGGTGAGGGCTATGGCAAGGGGGAAAGTTAGGGTTGAGGAAGGAACAAAGAGGTAAGGTGCTCGAGGAGGAAGGTGGAGTGGAGGAAACGTGGAAATGGGGAGAAGAGGAATCCCACATGATTTCTGACAGAAGTTAGAAAGCGGAGGGTAATGTTGACCGAGACCAACAGAAGAAGGCACCTCGATCAATAAAAGAAGGTGCGTGATTGGTACACGTGGACCAATACGGGAAATTAGGAAATAAATTCCACTTGTAATTCATTTAAAAATATAAAATGATTTTATTAATTTTAGGTTAGAACATAAAAATGTTTGTAATTTTATGTAGTATTTTATTTTGATTTTTTATTTATTTTTACAAGACTATTTATTAGATATTAAAATTTACATGTGTATATATACATGTATATGTATTATTGTATTTTTATTGTATTTTTCTTATTGTGTTTATATACTTAAATAAATATGTATATGTATTATATATGTATAGTTTACCTATATATTTTATTACATTATTTATTTTAATATATTTTTCCTATTTGTATTCTATGCTTATTATTGAAATGTATTTTGAATAATATTTACAAGTATATAAAAATATAAGAAAGTTATAAATATAAGATTAATGAATATATTGAATATTATATACAACACAATAGAGACCTAAAAGATAACTTTTGCATCTCTACTCCAAATTAAATGAAACCATCTTCATTAAATAGATAATTAAATTTTATGAAAAATAAAGATAAGCTTGGTCAATTTTGAGCAAGTACGGAGGAGATACATGTCTGAGAAGTTTTGTCTTTTTTGTTCTGAGTGTCTCGGGTGCATTGCGTATTATTTTTCTTTGAAATTAATTTTTTATTTTACTTTGTATTTTTGTTACAACTTTTATGTTAAGGGTTTCATTACTTGAGTATAAAAAAGAAAAAATAAAGTATGACCCAAAAGGCTATTTATTGAAGAATAAAATTAGGTTTTTAGATGTTTTCTATACAATTTCCCTACCTTATCTTCCTCTACTTTATTCCTTCTCGACCAAGCCGTCGTGATGATTGGGTCTCGGGGTCTAGGGTCATTCGATGTCTTTGACACTTCATTCTTTTTCTTTTCTTTCCATTATTATTTTATTTTGGAATAAATACCAATATTTAATCGATATTTATTGTCAACTTATGAATGTTATTTTGTACAAGTTAATGCCGTAGACATGCATTTGGCTACGGATTTAAGGCCAAAATGAAAGAATAAAGGTGATGAAATGGCGATTCATCGCCCTCCAAGATCGTATGTTAGATACAACATTATCTAACTTTCCATCAATGTCATGGTAGCGTAAGGGTGGGGGCGGAGCTCACGGTGATACCGGGAGGTGTCAATGCAGTGTTGTGGATGACTGCGGAAGGGTGGAGGAAGGGGACATGAGCTGAGAGGAGCATGTGGGGAGGCGGGAATGAGGGGTTTTGTTTGTAAATATGATTAAAAATAAGGTTAATATACATTTTTTGACATGATCTATTTTATATTGATGGTTAAATGGATGCGAGTTAAGCACGAGGTCCATAGTGTAGCACGGGCCAAGTTTATAGGGATGAGGTGCCAATTACAATATTTACAGGGCTGAAAAGGTAATTGACAAAGTTTATAGGGTTCATGGTATAAAAACCCTTAAAAATAATACTTTATTTTTTGTACCAGTTCTAAAAGTTGAGTCGACTCCTTTACTTAGTTGACTATCATTGGCCTTCCACTCACCACTTATGCAACCTCACTTTCTTTGTTGGCTTCAGTCAACTCCTAAACCCTTTGTTTTCCAGCCATTCCTAAAGAGACACGTGGTAGGGTGAGTTGATCACCCAGTCAACTCATCCCCGGCGTTATCCTCACCCTTAACTCCCATTGCATGTGACCTAACTCCTAACTCATCATACGCAATTGTCTCTCCCATATGACCCTCATCTTCAAGACCAAACCTCGCCACTCACTTGCCAACCATCGAGTCCAACCTTAGCCACTACCTACGAGCTCCACATTTGAAACCCTAACTACATTATAAAACTCATTGAATCCACTCCATTATATCTCATTCTCCATTTCATTCTCACAAATGAGAGAGAGAGAGAAAGAGCTCTAAAGTGGCTCGTCAGTGACAAGATTCGAACCATCTTCCCTCGAGCAATGACATCTCAAGCGAGATCCAGCCAAGTATTCTTTGTTATTGCAACATCTCCTTGAGTTGTTTCTCAGCTCATTGTACGTTAGTGATTCGAGCAAGAATCAACGAAACATGCCTACTCTTTCCCACGCATCGGTACACCATTCCTAGTATCGTACCTCATCCCTTCACTATTCGCCCCCCTTTTTATTCCTTTCTTTTTCTTATGGATTCTCTATCTTCTTTGAGAGAGAGGCTAAACGGAACGAATTGATTGTGTCTACACTAGAGATATGGGCTCTATTAATATCGGTAGGGGACATGCATTCAAAAATTAGCTGTTGAAAATAAATCTAGTAAGAATACAACTAAAATTGATAAATATAATCGCTTGTATAAATAAGGTGATCGATCATCTCAGATTGATCAATTATGTATTCAAGGTGATCAATCATTTGATAGCAACAGGAGATATGAATTCAAATTATGGTTGATCATGGAAAGTTGTTGTATATCAAGGGTGATCAGTCGAGTCAAGTAGGTTGGTTGATCAATGATAATCGATCGGATAAAGTAGGATGATTGCCAGAGGCGATTGATTGATCGCATCAAAATTAATTGATCAAGATGGCTAAGACATAATATGCCTACATGATCCACATGCATATATTTTTTAGACTTTCTACATATGCCATTACACAAATACATCTTCTTTCTTCTTCTTTGCATTGACTATAGCTTTCAGTTTGTCCATTAAATATGACTTTACTATCCTTGCACACTAGGTGCTTGAGCAGCTAAGTAGCTTTGCTTTTTTTCTTCATTCTCCATAATGTTTCTCTTTTGTGTACCCTATTTTGAGTGAAGTTGTCATGAAATATGCAGTACTATCTATATTTATAAAGTTGGTTATCATCAAAAAAATAATATAATTAGTATGCAATCAAGGTATTAATAGTTTGAGGTTCTTTATATCATTATAAGAGAAAATTAAGTACATGAATTAATAAAAGAAAAGTGTCTTTGACTTTGATCTTGAATTCCTTTTAGCTTGATTATGAGTTCGAGTTCTCTAGTGGTGAACTCCTTCTCTTCTTTATGCATTTGAGTTTCGTTTTGGTCTTTTGGTTTCCATACTTTTGACCTAGTTCCAAGCTAAACTCACAAGTTTATTATCATCGAAATATACATTCTTATGCATGAGCTAAAATTTTCTTTATTTTACATATTTTTATTTATGTTTTTTTTCATATTTATGCTTAAAAAATACAACATTATTGAGTACTATCCACTAAATGAATACCATGTTCCTAATGAGTTGATCGATTTATTGATATATTTGTTTTATATTTAAGCTGTTTTTTTATTATTTTGGGGACAAATAAGTATTTATTGTATGTTAATATTTCAGTGATTAAAACTTAGTTATTTGTGATTATATTTATTCATGCTTATTACATAATAATGAGCTTAGACACTCATCATTACTGGATTGAGAAATATATGTTAATCAAATAGCTGCAAATTTAATAACCACTATCAATTGACTAGTTTATCCAATCAAGAAATGACCAAGAACAAACCAATTACAAATCAAACAACTAATGAAAAGCAAGAAGTTGATATAAGCAAGCATTCACTGGTAATGGACTAGTCGTAACGAACAACTATTGACAAATTGACCAATTGCTATGAGAAAGTAACTGCATGTAACTATTATTCATAAATTGAGCAACCTCGAGCAATTTTGACTAGTTAATTAATAGATTTGATCAAGCAACCACTACTAGTTGACCATTCACGAATTGACTGAATGAGGAACTCATAATTGCAAAGCACACAAATACCAACAATCAACATAGGTATCACCTTTTTGCAACCATGCCATGCCTAACAAAGAGTGACAATGTCTATGTGGAGTGGGGGTGGGGGGGTATGTACATGATCGCTACTACTCTCTTAGTCAGCCTCATATACGACTAAAAGAGTGAGGACACGTTAAAACTCCTAGGTCATGAGCTAGACACAAAAGACAACTCAAATAAGCCAGGTCGATCAAAAAAACATGCATGACTATTACGCCAATCACAAGTTTTGGCTACAACATCCGAAAATTGATTACAACTAAGATTACTTCTCCAACTACTCACTACAAGTAAGTATACAACATAGGATGGTCGAATTTCATCCCCTTTAATTGGGTGATCGTTCCCTCTAATCATAGTAGACGGTCGCATGCCTATCTCTACAAATCGTGACCCATTTGCCATACATGACGGTGTGTACCAACTTACCCTCTGATTACACTTAAGGGATGGTCACAACCTTTTCGTATGGTTACTCTTAGGAGATAGTCACGACCATCCCATCTATTAGAGTCTTAAGGGACAACCCTTTCTTTATCATCCCCAAAATATCGTCATAAGGGATTATCGTGACTGTCTCCTATGGATTGTCAGAGGGGATGGATGCGACATTCCCAGGAACTTCATTGGAATTTCTCCTATGATTCTCTAGGATGGGCAATTTTATCTGAAGGGACAATCACGACCGTAGATCAACTGATGCACCAGCTAGGAGATGCGAGTGCTGGGATGTTGAGCCAGCTAAGAGAGGGCGATGATAGCCCAAGAAATGTTGGAAAGAGACCATATGAAGGGATCTTAGTTTTGTGGATATAAGCTCGGGATTGACCAAAGATAGATCTGAATGGAGGCAAAGAATCCATGTACCCGACCATACTTAATTGTGGGAAAAGGCTTTGATGTTGTTGTTGTTGTGGATGATCGTGATTGTACCCCTTGATTCTCTGCTACAAAAAATAGGTTCCCACTGAAAAGACCTTCATTCAACCATGCATACCGCATTAACATGAATCATTCAGTGCATGTATCAATATCTACTCTCCATCACAAAGAGAAGGATAAAGAAAAAAGTAAACACATTCACTTCATATACTAGATTAAAATAAATATTATGAAATGATGAATGTTGATAAATTCAAACTAAATTACTCTACCTTAACTTGTTCAAATCATTTAAAAAAGAAACTAACATACTCTATGTTACATTGTCCAAAATAAGTATACAATATA
Source organism: Ottelia alismoides (assembly GCA_037367405.1). Classification (NCBI taxonomy): domain Eukaryota; kingdom Viridiplantae; phylum Streptophyta; class Magnoliopsida; order Alismatales; family Hydrocharitaceae; genus Ottelia; species Ottelia alismoides. The sequence goes on along the minus strand of JAZKJV010005559.1, from coordinate 274,863 downwards.
CTAAACTATTCTACTAATTAATACACCAAAACTAAAACATCACATAAACTATTCTTGATTGTCATCGTCGTCCTCATCCTCGTCCCCATTGTCATCATGTCTCCAACTTCTGCTTCTCCTTCATCATCATCACCTAACCTCACGACTTTATTATTTGGTTGTGTCGGTTGGCTAATCGAAGCTCTATCTTGTTGTACATGCATGAATGTATTAAAAATTGCATTTGTTGGCATAAACCCTACATGAGATGCGGGTGGTGCTTCCCTGATGCATCTAGGACATAGAGCCATATCTACATAAATATAGAAATTAAAAATGGTTTAATAAAAACTTAATAATATATCAAATAGAACATCAAATAAATTTGGGATAAATATTGATGAACTTACACTTCAAGGATTTTAGGATGCTATTACAAAATCTTCGAGTATGTGTCATCACATCTGCATCTATCACACCATAGGAATGTTCTTGGATCTTAGTTTGATATGCATCATCTATGTTTATTTGTCATCATTAACATCAAAGAAGTCTCGTGAACTGTCCTCACAGGTATAATCCACCCATCGCTTAAGTTTTCTGGGACCTAGAATACCTCTTCCACCTGACTAGTAAGTGTAAAAGGCTTATTTGTTTGTAACTTCCATGATTGCTTTAAGGAAACAATTTCATTTCTATCTTTCTCATACACTATTCCCTCACGACCAACATCGAACCAATTGCACTTAAAAAGAATACATTGATACTCATTAGTAAAACTGATTTCTATTATATTAAGAATTTCTTCATAGTAGCCATCTAAATCAGAAGGTAAGTCTACTTTCCTTATAACACCAGGCATTTGCATTTATCTCATCTCATCGGTAGATTTTGTCCTAAAAATGTAGCCATTTACAATATATCAATTGTACGAATAATTGTGAATACGACGTACATCCAAAACAGTCAAAGTTTAAATTTCATCTGTTATCAATCATGTCCTTCAACTATGTGAGATTTAAGATGACTTTCTATAAATATTGAATTGTACTCGTAAAAAAACTCATCAATATCAGATAACCACATAAAAATATAATAGTGTATGAGATCTCTATCCTCGTTAGATATCACTCGATGGATACCGTTAAGTATATGTCTGTCATGTGGTTGAAATACCCACAATCGAGAATCATCTTCTAATTTGCATAATGTGATAACAATATCATCTTCCTATCTTTGTAAGATTGACGATTTCTGAAAATCCTTAGTCAATTTGTGTAAATTATCCTGTTAAAGTTATCGTTTCGTTGTAAGCAGGTAATCGGAATCAATCAAGAAGTAACTACAATTAATTTATTCGATTTTAATCAGAGTGATTTTATGTTTGTTTTACTTGGACAAGTCCTAAGGGCAAACTCATGTAGGCAAAGGAACAACGTAGAATTACTCTGCAAAATTTCATGCGTGGTTTTCAATGTGAAATATATTTAGTATTTTTAGTGCAACTTTGGAATGCAAATGCAAATGCGCTCAATTTTAAGGATTAAAAATGCAATTTTCATTAAATCGGAGTCCAAAAATTATAAAACACGATCGACATGCAAATAATGGTGAAAAATATGTTGTACTTTTTTTTTGAAATTCTTCGGATGCAAGATGAATATTTAAGGGATTTAAGAATGCAAACAAACTGAATTTCAAAAATTAATTATAATAGATATTAAAACTACTTATTTTTAGGAAATAAAATTACCTAAGATATAACAATAAATGCAATATCTGAGAAAAATCTTAAACCTTAAAAATGATGAGTTTAATATCTATTTAAAATCAATTATTGAAATATACAAATAATTTTTATAGAGAAAAATATGCATGTAAATGAAATTCTCTTTTAACACAATGTAATTAATAATGAATTCTATGATTAGAGCATTTTTGGAAATTTTTTTGAGCAATTGTTAATTATCTTTGAATTTTAGAAGATAGATTGGGCAAAATATGTAAATTTCTGCAAGAATAATAATAATAAATTAATCATAGAATAGAAAAATATCTCAAGCATACCATTATGTAAAGAATTAATTGTATAAACAAAGTACAATTCTTAAATGATAAAATGATTCCAAAAGGTGGTCCAAAATTACAGATAAAGTCGGGGATCTGTTCACAATATTACAATAAATAATGGAACAAAATTGCAGAATAAGGGACTAAAGAGAATAACCAATTCCAAGAGGGGTATACTTGCAAATTTTCTAGTATGACATGTGTTATGCACGTGACCTCTGGTTGGTGGATTTGCAATGCAATTAGTCAGACCTTTGGGGGCTTTGGTGCAAGTTCCCCCAACGCACATGCTCCTCATGTACGCGAGGGTCTAGGGCATCGTGCACCCAGTGGCTGGCGTGGTGGAGAGATGGTAGAGCTGTGCGGCAGGCAGAGGCATGGACGATGGAGTCGAAGGAGAGGAGGTGTTGGCTTGGAGAGGAGCTCCCAGGTTGTAGAAGGCCTGGAGGAGAAGGGGTCACCTCCCCTATCCCGTTGTTGTCGATGCAGAGCTGGAGAAGATGGTCGATTGTGTCGAAGCAGCTGGAGCTGATGGTTGAGGCAGTGGAAGGAATGGCATTGGTGGATGAAGATGAGGGAGATGTAGGCGTTGGATTGACAGAGGTGTGCTGGAGTGAGGGAAAACGCGCAGCGGACGTACAACGTTATGACAAGCCCAAAGGCTTGGATCTCGCCGGGAAAGATGAGGAAGGTGTCACGCTATCACCATTGAACCCCCTCCCTTGGTTTGTTGCAGATGACAGATCTGTTGATGAAGCGGATGGAGGTTCGTAGAATAGAGGCTTGGTGGCTGAAGGACCAAAGCAAGAAGCAGCTCCTCGGTGGAGGAAGCTACGATAGAGGCCTTCCCCATGGATCTCGTCGAGGAAGAAAGAAGGAGGTTGATCTATCACCAACGACACTCCCCTGAAGGTTGTACAATCAAGGGATGATGATTTTGAGGGGTGACGGTGTGATTTTATAGGATGATACCGAGTTCGGCAATGGAAAAGCTAGAGGAGATTGAGACGCAGCTTCAAATTGCACGAGATCCGCGGAGGAGGATGGTGGAAGGAGATCGGAGATGGGATTGCGATTAGGATCGACGATGGCGGCTGCCTGATTAGGCAAGTGGGAAACGAGAATTGGAAGGGAGATAGGAGTGAGTGATAGCAGGAACGCAGCGGTGAAAATCGTGGTAGGCGGTGATCGTCCCCGATTAGGAAATGGGGGAAATCAATCAGAGGTGGAAGAAGATCCGGGGTCATTCGATTGGTCGAGGTCGGGCAGTCTAGATCATGCCATGTAGCGTAAATTTTATTTTTGTTAAATTATTTTTTAAATTTTTTAATAAAATGAAATATTAAAAGTCTCAAAATGGGGGACACGTGGTAGTTCCAGGAGCTTCCACGCATCACACCCACAAAAATCGGAAAATAAAAGAAAATGATAAATAGAAAATAAATAGCTAATGACCTCGGATCGAAAATTTTTCTTCGCGAAATTACTCATCTCGATGAGATCTTCAACTTTCATTAAAGGACCAAAGCCAAAGTCGATCATTTGCACAAAGTGATTTCTTGGGGGTACTATATGTACATAGAGCACCTTGATTTTTGGATCTTGTATTTTTTTGTTATTTTTAAATAAGACAAAAATTCGAAAAAAATGATAAAATCAAAGATAAATATTTAAACATTAATCTATTTTTTTGGATTTTTTGTTAATTAGAAAATGGATAAATAAAATAAAATATGACAAAGAGGACTTTTGTATAGACGGTTAGTGAACACTCGGACTCGGTCAATTTCTTTGATTTTGATCTTATTTTATATTTGAATTTTTATGCATTTTAATAAAACTTTTATCAAAGAAAATAAGTGAAAAGAAATAAAAATAAAATTAGTTAATTATGTACATAAAATTATAGGTCGAAAACTGTTAAAATACAAAATGTACAAATGAACCCAAAACCCAACTTTCACATATGAGCTCCGATTCACTTGAACTTGTATTGTTTTGAAGGTAATTGAATGTACATTAGTTCAAAAGTGAGTAGATCAAATCGGACACTGTATGAGGAAGATATCAAGGCTTTAGTTCGAGAATCCTGAAATTAGTGTTTGGGTTTATTTCTCAATTACTTCAGTTAATGAGTTTTTGTATTTTTCCTTTATTCTTGTTAATGATATGTAAACAATGGAGGTGGTTTCAGGTCATTTGGAGTTAGCATGAATTAAATAAAAATCGAGGAAGTTAGCTTATTTACAGGTAAATTGGGCTGTGATTTTTGGCTTCTTATTTTATGCAATTATGAGTGATAATGCAATTATTATTTAAACATGCATGAATGCTATTTATGCGATATAATGGATTGAATGTAGATGAATTTTCGGGATTTGAGCTTAATTAGTCACTTTTAGAGTGATGAATATGAGATTCACCATCCCCCTATACTTAAATCATGCTCGTCCCCGAGCATCTAAGGAAATGCAATAAGGTGAAATGAGATTGGCTTCCATGACCATGAGCAGAAGGTGAAAATGGAGCTAGATCCGACCTTTAGATTATTAGTTTGGTGGAACTTCTGTGAGACTTAGGGTTTTAAAATCAACAGCCTCCAAGTTCTACACATCATTTTCACAGTTTCGGCTCGGACGTCACCTTAGATCAATCCTCCTCCCAAAGCATACCCCATGAGCATTGAACAATCGACTCATGTGTGTGAAAGGTTTTAGCTCTTTCCATCCAGAATGTTGGACTACCATGCAAACCTCTTCTCCAATAACTCGTCCTTGAGGAGTCAGATATTTCCTTCTAAGGTCTGTCGTGTTGTGTTCACAATCGAAAAGAGGGAGAAATTAGAAGAAGGGGAAAAGAAAGGGTGACCAGTGTAGTCACCTCTCCTTGTGAACCTGACCAGTTTAGCAGTCTCCACCAAGATCTGCAGTTTTCTTGAAACTTGGACCTTTTTAGTCAAATATTTATTTGGTAGTTTGGCTTCTCTTTGTTTGTATTTTTTGTAGCTCTGCTTGGATCTTGTTGTGCCCCTGTGGATATAGAGTCTTTCTTTCTGCACATGTTTTGGGGACTTAAAAAATTGTGCCCAACCGTCCGTCTCTTTTTCCGAAGATTTATTTCAACCGGTACTTCAATCTTTAGATGTCCATGCTACCATAAAAGAAACTCACACAGTCTTCCAACATCTCGTCTGAGTTGAGCTAAGTGCATAGTGCGAGAGTACAGATTAATTCTCTATTCCAAAGTCGTACCAAGAATGAGGAGTCCATGTTAGATACTAACATTCAAACTCTGCACATTATCATGCGGAACTCGAAGAATTAAGTCAAAGATCGGAAGATTCTAAAATCCTCTTTCTCAGTGAAGTTCCTCTGCAAATTAGATGGATTAAGGTCAAGTTCAGACCACTCTCGGGTTTTTGCTCATAACTCAGCTCAAAATCCATGGGCTTTTCACAAATGCAAATGCATGTAATGCTAGATGAAGTGCAAGTGAGGGAAATGCAGACCCATTTTTTAATTTTGTGACTTCTTTTCTCTCTTTTTTTGAGATTTTTTTGTAAAAAAAATTAATTCAAGATCATTTTTAATGCAAAAATGAATAAGAAGCCATTTTCAAAAAAAATGGTTGGACATGGTCTGTGTTAGTTGCAAAACTTATTTTTTTTTGTTTTTTTTTGTTTTTACAAGTTCGTTACCCACACCGTAAATACATATAGACTTACATAAAAGCACGAGCTATAGATAAAACATATACACAGTATATACACACACACCTCTATACTTAGAGAGTGCTATGTCCTCAGAGCAGAAGAAGAGTAGAGAAGACATAGCTCGGGCTGAGTGTAAGAGAGTGAAAAAGAAAAATAGATTTCAGCCCGCCCCCTATACTTAGGTTGTGAACAATCTAAGTATAGAAGAAGGGTGAAAAATGAGATGGATAATAGGAGAAACTGATGAAGAGAGTATATACATAGGGCATCAGACCCCCCTATACTTAGGCTCTGGCAGCCTAAGTACAGAAGAAGGGTGGGACTTGAGACATGGATTCGATGAGGAGAGCGGTATATGCAGATGGCATCGGTCCACCCTTATACTTAGTCCTTTGCCTAAGTAGAGGAAGAAGAAGTACAAGGAGACTAATGGGGTCGGGAGGAAGGGTTGCCGATGATTAAGGAGGTTTTTGATAGATCTTTATGTAAGCCTATGGTAGGAGATTGTAATGATATGAAGAAGATGAAGCATATGAGTCCCAGCCATTGCCAGTGTTTTCCTCAGAGAAATCATGCTAGAGAGTAGACGAAACGTATGAATCAGATGATATCCAACCATCGTCGGAGTATCCTCAGAGGAATAATACTTGAAAGTGGAGGTACTCCAGATATTCATGTTCCTAAGCTACTTTATTAAGGTGCGCTTAGTCTTGGGGTCAAGTGATTCGTCCTCGGATGATGAATATTCTGAAGCGCTAGTCTCAGTATGGGAATAAGAGATTATTCCAGTATATTTAATTAAACTAGAAGAGTCGGCTCTTGAGGAATAGTGGTGAGGGGCAGGAGTCGTCCAACATGAGTCGATATTTGGTTGCTTTCTCAGATAGGGCTCCAGAGCCAATGAACCGGCCTCACTCATAAGGATTACCTTGTCCAGACCTGATGAGGAATCATCAGACGATTCCTTTTCTGGCATGTCGAATGCAACTTTCTTTCTAGATGAAGGAGCATCCGAAATGGCATTTCGGTTCACGTGTGGTGCACTCTTGAATCAGATCCATTTGGTCAAGGTGTTCAGATAAGATCATATCTGACTCAAGGTTAGCCCATGCATATGTTTCAGGATCACCATATAAGCAGTCGTGTATTCGGTGTTTATCTATAGGAGATGTTATAGCTACAGGAAATGGAAGAGTGGGGAGAGTCTCTGAACCAATGGTCAGTTCAACAACCTCTATCTCAGGTGTAGCAGCGGGGTAGGGCTCTTCTACCGCTTGGTGTTTACAACTATTGACGGCTTCGTGGGTTGCCTTGGAATATTGTGGTTCCTCAAAGACTGGATGAGATTGAAGTTCTCCCAATGCTGTAAAATTTATTTCCCGAGTCTCGCACTCTATAATTGCCTTAGCTAAGGTTAAGAATGGCTTTTCGATAATTATTGGAGACTGCGTGAATTCTCCTTGATGCTCAATATCAATGATCGTGAAGTCCACCTTGAGCGGAGCACCGTGGAATGTAACGATGACTGAAATGGTTCCTCTTGGCTACTTTATCGATCGATCAGCCAATTGAACGGTCTCTCTTATCTTCCTGATAGGTACGAATTTGATCTTGTCAAATATAGAGGTTGGGAGGATGTTAATTGGTGAGTCAACATCGATTCGAGCATGGTTAAATGTTGTGTCTTTGATTCCACAATCAAGTCTAGGCAACTGCTTCGATATGCGGCTCTTGGGTTTTCTCCTCAACACCAAGGAGGTGGCCATTGACAAGATATGTCTCTCAATCTTTGTTCTCGTCCTGTATGACTTTTTCATCACTAATTTGCTCGTTACAAATCCTTTAAGGTTGGGGAAGTGTTCAATGGCTTGTATCAAGGGAAGTTCAAAAATCAATCTTTTCTCTAGTGCTTCCCTTAGAGCAAGATCCAAATTCTTCAAATCATCTTCACTTTTTTTTTATGATTTTTCCAGTTTTTAAATTTCTTGGTGTTTTTCAATATTTCGATTTTTGGTGATTTCGGTGTGGTATGTAGATGTAGTGATTTTCGTAGATGAGGATGGGTTTTGATTTACCGAGTAGGAGTCAGAATTAAAGTCATCCCTAGGGAGTAATATGTAGAGTTGTCGTTGTCAGAGTCGTCCTTATAGTAAACAGAGTTTATGGGTTTCTGAGTATTCTCGGGGTTTTCAACTTGAGATCCAATCATTTTATCTTCCACTTCCATACCCGAGCTACCATAAAATGAAATTAGACGGTCGATGAAGTTTTAAATTTATCCTCAAGTAATTCATATCTCTTTCTTATCCTCAAAATGTCATCCTCCAAAAAATTTCCATGATCAATCATGTGAGCAGTTTACGTGGGTTCCTGAATATCCTCTCATTTTTCAACTTGAGATCCAATTATTCATCTTCCATTTTCCTGTATGAGCTGGGAGAAAATTCTATTGGAATATCCGGTATATGATCATTATCTTCTGAAAATTTCTCCTAAGAAATTATGGAAGGAGTCTGCTCAGTTGGTGGGAATTTATATGTTCCATACTCAACATATTGTGACTTAGGCATGCAATGCTGGGTTGAGTAGAGTTCACTTCCGTGGTTGTAATTGGTTGTATCCTCAAACAATGGTGTCATACAGGGTTCGTATGTGTCGATACCATCAGTTTGGTCCTTTGTATGTGTACGTTGACCGAAGGAGTGATAAACTGGTCGGTCAAAAGATATTTGATTGATAGGGTCAATCCAATATGATTGATCATTGGGTGTGGGTTGCCTCCATCCAGTTTGAATGGATCATCCTATTATTCCACAAGGTCCAGTCTGGATGTATTTCTGTGAATTGTAGACCTGTCCCAACAAGAGAGGAAAGAATGAAGACGGTTGGGTTTGGTGTCTCGACCAGTCATGTGTCTCAAAAGTGATTTGATCATTAATTGGTTCTTGAGTTTCGACAAGAAATAGGGAATAAGACGGTTCAATCTAGGATGGAAGTTGATCATGTGTAGATAAGGGTGGAGGAGATGGGAAATATGAAGAAGTCGATAATTCAGTTAGACGGTCAGAAGAAAATGAATTGGAATTGATCGAGTGGGTTGGATTCATCTGAGGGTTAAAGTTCCCCGTAAATGTTGGAGGATTCTTGACAGAAGAGGGTTTAGGTGATCTGGGTTTTACCGAGACGAATTCATTTTCATAGTACATATTTGAAGGATACTCAGGCCAATGACCCGTCATTTTAAAAGGAGATTGATGAACCGACATGGCTGATCTTGGTGTAAGTACACATGATACTCACAAGAAGAAACCCAAATTTGTAAATCAAGGAGGGAGAGTGATGGAATAAGTGTACGATTTTTGATCTTCGATCTCAGTTTACGCACACCAAAGCAAACGTAATATAAACCCTAAGTTCACCAACTCACAATATGAGGGTCGCGAGAGTTCAACCAATTATCTTGTTAATTTTAGTTGACCCTCAGAAGTAGCTAATCGTTTTTATAGAATCAGTCGTCAATATGAAAATATGGAACTGGGCTCTAGCCTTAAGTGTCATCTCTCACTCACTCAGACAGATAAATGAATCCAAGGAGGGGGTTGCTCTCCTGCAAAAATTCATGATTTTATGATTTAATTAAAGTCAGTCTTGTTTAGCAGTCCCAATTTTAATTAGGCGATCATTGAAAAATCAAGTGAGCACAAATGCACGTCTACCGTCCAGTCCCAATTTTCTTTAAAATTTTACGAGACAAAATATGAGGGAGAAATTCAAGAAAAGTATATGCACATAAAAACGATGATGTATGCTCAGTTAGAAGACTTACAGTGATTCCTTGCAATCTCCATGTGGGATGCCTACAAGAATTAAAAATTATTCCATATGAATGTAAACCGATAAAACCACACCAATCAGAAAGTTCTATTAACCGTGAAGAAATGAGTTAAATTTTTGACTAAGTTGAACGATCTAATGTACATCTCAATTAATGCGAAGTGTGGTCCTAAGTTCTACGAGCACAATCGAAAAAATCCTAGAAGCTCTAATAGTCATATGTGCAGGTCTAACCTACGAGCCACTCAAGTCGGGCCCACCCTCACTAGAGAGTGAAATAGGCCACGACACACCACAGAAAAAGTCCAGTCTCGTTTACACGTGCGAGAGTCCAAATGTACACCACTGTAAATGAGCAATTAATTATGAAAATTTAAATTGCAGAAAATAAATTCCTAGATTTTATGCTCTTTCACGACTCGACTCGATCTTAATTTTAATGCGGATTGGCGGTTGGTGAAGATGTGTCGGTTTCAAGAGAACTGCTTCACGGGCATCAGGTACCTCACATGAAAAATAAGAGAATGAAAATTTTATAGTGAAAATTCGGGGTCAGACTACACGAATAAGGAAAATCGATCACTTACATTTTTTAGATAAAAGCCAAGTCGTTTGCCTCCCGACAACATCTCCATATAACAATTCGCGAAAATCCTTGGTTAATTTGCGTGAATTATCGTGTTAGAGTTGTCGTTTCGTTGTAGGCGGGTAATCGAAATTAGTCAAGAAATAACCACAATTAATTTATTCAATTTTAATTGGAGTAGTTTTATGTTTGTTTTACTTTGGCAAGTCCCAAGGTCGAACTCAAGAGGCAAAGGAACAACTTAGAATTATGTCTATCAAATTTCATGCACGATTTGAATGTAGAATATATTTAGTATTTTTAATGCAATTTTGGAATGCAAATGCAAGCGGCTAATTTTAAGGACTAAAATGCAATTTCAGCAAATCATACTCCAAAAATTATGAAACTTGGTCGAGATGTAAATATTGGTGAAAAATATGCACATTATTATTTTTTTGAATTTTCGAATGCAAGATGAATATTTAAGGAATTTATGAATGCAAACAAAGTGAATTTCAATAATTAATTATAATAAACATTAAAATCACTTATTTTAGGAAATAAGATTACCTTAGATATAACAAGAAAGGTAATATCCTAGAAAAATGTTAAACCCTAAAAATGATTAATTAAATATATATTAAAAATCAATTATGGAAATGCACAAACAATTTTTGTAGAGCAAAACATGCATGCAAATGCAATTCTTTTGGGGCACAATGTAACTAACAATTAATTCTACGATTAGAGAATTTTTGACAATTTTTTCGATCAATGATTAATTATCTACGAATTTTAGAAGATAGATTGGGCAAAAATATATTATTTTTCGCAAGAATATTAATAATTAGTTAACTATAGAACTTTAAAATATCAAAAGCATACCATTATGTAAAGAATTAATTGTAGAAATAAAGTGCAATTTTTAAATGATAAATAATATCAAAAGGAGGTTCAAAATTATAGATAAAGTCAAGGGTCTGTTCGCGATATTACAATAAATAATGAAATAAAAGTGCAGAACAAGGGTCTAAAGAGAATTATAATGCCTATAGGGGTATACTTGCAAAATTTCCAGTATGTCACGTGCTATACATGTGACCTCTAGTTGGTGGATTTGCTGTGCAATTAGGTGGACCTTTGGGGTCTTTGGTGCAAGTTTCCCAACGCGCGTGCTCCTCATGTGCGTGAGGGTCTCGGGCCTCATGCACCAAGTGGCTAGCGTGGCGGAGTGACAACAGGGCTCTGCAGTGGGTGGAGGTGTGGACAAAGGAGTCGAAGGTGAGGAGGCGTCAGCTTGGAGAGGAACTCCCAGGTTGTAGAAGGTCTGGAGGCGAAGGAGGCACCTCGCCTGTCCCGTTGTTGTCGATGCAGAGCCGAAGGTGTTTGTCTCCTAGAGATGAAGTCCAGCCGAAGAAGATGGCTGATTATGTCGAAGCAGCTTGTGCCGATGATTGAGGTGGTGGAAGGAATGGCGTTGGTGGATGAAGATGAGGGAGATGCAGGCGTTGGCTCGACAACGGAGTGCTGGAGTGAGGGAAAATGCGCGACGGACACACGACGTTGTGACAAGCCCAAAGGCTTGGATCTCGCCAGGAAAGATGAGGAGGGTGTCAGGCGATCACCACTGAACCCCTTCCCTTGGTTTGTTGCAGACGACGGATCTGTTGATACAGCAGACATAAGTTGATTTGTGGAATAAAAGATCGACGACTGAAGGACCTGAGCAAGGATCAACTCCTTAGTGGAGGAAGCTACGACATAGGCCTTCGCCCCTGGATCTCGCCGAGTAAGAGAAGAGGAGGCCGAGCTATCACCAACGGTGCTCCCCTGAAAGTTGTACAATTGGAAGATGATGATTTCGAGGGGTGGTGGTGCGATTTTATAGGATAAGGGTGGGGCCAGCTATGAAAGAGCTAGCGTAGATTGAGATGCGGCTTCAAATCGTGCAAGATCTGCGGAGGAGGATGATGGAAGGAGATCGGAGATGGGATTGTGATTATGATCGATGATGGTGGTTGCCCGATTAGGCAGGTGGGAGGCATGAATTGGAAGGGAGATCGGAGTGAGTGGCAGCATGAAGGCGGCGATGAAAATCGTGGTGGGCAGCGACCGCCCCCGATTAGGAAAGGGGGAAAATTTATCGGAGGTGGAAGAAGATTTGGGGCCATTCGATCAGCCGAGATCGGGCGACCCGGATCATGCCACGTAACGTAAATTTTATTTTTTAAATTAATTTTTTAATAAAATGAATTATTAAAAGGCTCAAAATGGGTGACGGGTGGTGGCTCCAAGAGCGACCATGTATCACACCCACAAAAATTGAAAAATAAAAGAAGAAGATAAATAGAAATGAAATAGTTAATGACCTCAGATCAAAAAATATTCTTCACAAGAATTACTCATCTTGATGAGATCTACAACTTTCATAAAGAGACCGAAACCAAAATCGATCATTTGCACAAAATGATTTTTTTGGGGCACTTTATGTACATAGAGCACCTTAATTTTTGGGTCTTGTATTTTTTATTAATTTTAAATAAGATAAAAATCTGGAAAATATGATAAAATCAAAGATAAATATTTACACATAAATCTATTTTTTTGGATTTTTATTAATTAGAAAAATGGAGAAATAAAACAAAATACGACAAAGAGGACTTTTGTACAGACGATTAATGAACACTCAGACTCTATCAATTTCTTTGATTTCGATCTTATTTTATATTTGAATTTTTATGTCTTTTAATAAAAATTTTATCAAATAAAATAAATGAAAAAGAAATAAAATAAAATTAGTTAATTATGTACATAAAATAATAGGTCAAAAACTACTAAAATATAAAATGTACAAAAGAAGAACAAAACCAACTTTCACATACGAGCTCTGATTCACTTGAACTTGGTCTTGTTTTGAAGGTAATCGAATGTACATTAGTTTAAAAGTGATTAGATTGAAATTAGACACTGTATGAGGAAGATATCAGTGTTTTAGTTTGAGTATCCTGAAATTAGGGTTTGGGTTTATTTCTCAATTACTTCAGTTAATGATTTTTTGTATTTTTCCTTTATTCTTATTAGTGATATGTACATAATGAAGGTGGTGAAGGATATTGAGTATCCTTAAGCGCATCACGGAAGCGTGTCGATCGCATCGTATGCAATCGGAGCAACTAGTCAACTAGATGCTAGATGCAGCGGAAATTAAAATTTTAACTTTAAAGATGAAACCACATGATCACGAGAACACTTCTCGGATCGTTTCATCAAACCACAAAGTACAAGGAATACCTCTTGAAGCGTGGTTGCGATCGTGAGATCCCAAAGTAGAGATCCTCCTGTCTCAAGTCCGACCCACGAAGAACGCACTTGCGGGCACGATGATGAGTCGCGTCCTTCCCGCAATCCTTGACGAAGATCCAAGCGTCGAAGAAGAAATCGAGAGTCTCTCCTTTCTCAACACAAGATGAACGACCATCTTTTGGAGGAGAGAAAGAGAGAGGGCGAGAATATGAGAGAGAGAGAGAGAGTTGCAACCATTTACAACTCTTGATTATGTTCCCTTGGAAAGGCTACCCTAGCCCTACTTTTATACTAGTTTAGGATCCAATGGATCTCAATCCATGGGACACATGGATCCAAGGGCTATGCTTGGTCCATGCTAAATCAATGGCTATGATTGTTGTTGGTTAAAACCAACAACATTAATTTAAATTAAAATATGTTGCAACATTATCAACATAATTTAATTTAACTAATTAAGAGATAATGTGACAACAAAAAGGGAGTCAACTAACCTCCCTAAATCATAGGGGTTATTTTGTCTCCTTTTATTTTATCTTATTATTTCTTAATAAATTGCAATAACTATTATTGCAAAATTATTCACCAAATTAATTCCAAATTAATTTGTGAATATTTCAATCATGCCATTGAACATTATGTGAATCATATTCACAACCCAAACTAATTTGTAAATTACATTTCCAATTAATTAATTAATGTGAATCCAATCCACACTATTAATTAACAAATGCTATTTACATAGATTCTCTCTCTTATATATGTATATTATAAATCACATTTATAACACACATATATCATGGATAGTGTTATCCACATTCTCTTAATCCTTGATAATCAAATCCCATTTAATTATCTTAGATAATCATTTTCACAATATGAATCATATTCATATTTAAGCTTGATAATTAAATCTCATTTAATCATCAAGTCCTTGCTTGGATATTTCATCAAAAGAATTATTATTGAACCCTTTCATGAATAATGTGCTTTCTCCGCAGATACTTGGAGATAAGGACAGGGCGATTGTATTATTCCACGTATAGTGACTTGGATGTTGAGATCTTATCTCAAATCCAGATCTTACGAACCTCCCACAGATACTTGATTAAATCAAGACCGCAAATCCAATCTTCTCATTGAATCTGAATCTCATTCAGATCAATGTCCAACACTTGGACTAAGATCAGATTGCTTCTCTACTGGAAGGAGTCACTAAAATCCAGACCTGTTTCATCACTCCCTCGGAATGGAAGCGTCATGGATATACAATCGTTTATGATCACATCACCCTCAGGTATTCCCAATACCTGTACATCCTGCATACTGGAAGACCCATGGTCAACCCGAAGATCAAGATCAATTTTACACTGTCTTCTTCAGGGTTTGATCACTAAGTTTCTCATTTGATCATTGGGATTTGGTATCGATCATATACTTTCCAAAAACATATATCATACCTAGGTCTTGATCATATACTTTCCAAAAGTATATATCAAACCTACAAATTCAGTCAAGCTTCCAAAGCGAGACGACCGTGCACGGAATTTGATTCTTCCCAATATCTCATGAGTGAGCTCATGTCTTCCGGTTCAGTAGTGAACCTGTATGATCCCTTTGAGAGATCGTATTACTCATATGCCCTTATATGCACACCAGCTCGCCGGTGTATAGACCTTGGTTAGGTCATCAACCTATTGGTCTACCAAATGTACATACTCAGACATATAGCAATACATCTGTCTCCGGTCAGAGGATGCGTGCCTATGCTGCGACAGCATTCAACATAGGACTTAGGTTATCTCGATCTCGTTAAGTCAACTCTTTGACCTAACTAATCTGACACCTCCGAATCTCTATTCCTATGCAGAGGACCTGCATCAAGAGGTCGGTCAGATATCAGCCTATGTGAGAAAGGATTGCCATCTCCTACTCAGGCTGGAGATCACATCTTAACAATCATTTGACGGTGCTTGATGAGTCCTCAATCTAACTCTTTAGATATTCATCCAAGCACCAGCCTCTATGATTCAATAATTGAATCAACAGCTGTATGATCATTAAGATAGCCATGGTACATAACCCTAATTGTACAGAGGGACCTATTATGCAAATTATTTATTCTTCATTTCAGATCAGGGAATGATATTCGCAATAACATTTATTGCATAATGGCTCGCCGTGGGCTCACATGTCCAACAGGTGGTTTTAGGCCATTTGGAGTTAGCATAAATTAAATGAAAATCGGAAAAATTAGCTTATTTACAGGTCGATCGGGCTGTGATTTTTGGCTTCTTATTTTATGCAATTATGAGTGATAAAATGCAATTATTATTTATACATGTATGAATGCTAATTATGGAATATAATGGATAGAATGCAGATAAATTTTGAGGATTTGAGCTTAATTAGTCACTTTTAGAGTGATGAATCTGAGATTCATCAAAGATCAGTGGATCTAAAATATTTGAGCGTAACACTCCGAAAAATCTAATCAAATCTGCTAAGACTTGTAGAACAACATCTTCAACGATCCCACAAACAATTAACGAGAGTAATATTTCCATGTAAACATGCCAGTTTTGACTTTTTAATTTGGATATCTTATGTTTTCCCTCACTTACACACCTTACCAATTGTGACGAGAACCCATCTGATACTTTCAAATTTTTAGAGAAACTCGAGATTTTATTACGTTCTAGTTCTTCGATGTATAAATATCTCCAGGTAAGGTAATCTGCCCATTGTCTAATTCAATTGATTGTGGATCTTCACGTATATCAAATTGAATTAAATCGCATCTCGTCCTTAAAGTACCTTTCGATTGACCAGAAAGATTTCGCATCCTCAATATATTCTCCAAAACATTATTCTCAATATGCACCACCTCAAATTATGGTGAATTTGTAAATATTTCTAGTAAGACAACTCTTTGAAAAAATACTTTACTCCTCCATCCACTTGAAATATTTTACTTAAAAGGATGTCTCAAATAATTACTTCCTACAAGCAATTGTTGTTGTCATATACTCCATTCACATGACTTAATGCAAGTTGACATCCAAACGCTAAACCATCAAATCTATTATTATTATCTTCCCTCTACCATCCATGTTTCGGTGGTAGGAATCGATGATGACTCAAATAGTAGTGCTTTATACTAGCTGTAAGCCAGGCATACTGTATTTTTTCAAGATATACATGACACACGAGTTTGACTTTAGTACTCCAACTAGACAAATTTA
Source organism: Ottelia alismoides (assembly GCA_037367405.1). Lineage (NCBI taxonomy): Eukaryota > Viridiplantae > Streptophyta > Magnoliopsida > Alismatales > Hydrocharitaceae > Ottelia > Ottelia alismoides. Next base: position 258,152 of record JAZKJV010005559.1, on the reverse strand, counting down.
CATATGCTGGGAAGTCATTTATATTCCAGAATAACACAACATGCATTATACATGTCTCTTTCTTAAAGGAATTGTATGTTGCTATTTCCGTGTTCCATATCAGTTTCAGTTCATGTAACAATGGTTTTAGGGATACATCAATTGTATTTATAGGACCTTTAGGACCAGAAATCAATAGTGCCATCATCATAAATGAAGAACTCATTAACATCCATGGTGGTATATTATAGTCCACCAAGATCACGGGTCAAATATTGTAATTAGTACTCGTATTACAAAATGGACTGAATCCGTCGGAAGCTAGTTCCAACCTTATATTCCTCTCATCTTCTGAGAAATGATAATATATCTAATCAAAATTTATTCATTCTTCTACATCATATGGATACAGTATAATTCCATGAGCATATCTGTTTTTGAACGAGCATGCCACACCATCTACTTCACAATCTTTTCTGGTACAAAAAGATATTTTAATCTTGAAATCAAAGGAAAGTAACATAATATTTTCACCAATTTCTTCTTATTTATATTGCATCAATCTTCTTTATATCTAGAAGCATCACAATGTGGACAAGATTCTAAATGCAAATTTTCTCTTTGAAAAAGTATGTAATCGTTAGCACAAGCTTCACATTTCTCGTATTTTAGACTGAACGATCGAAAAAGTTGTTTTGCATCTTTCCTATCCTTTGGAAACATCTCAAGATTATTCATTAACTTTCTGATCAAAGATAATACATTTTTCATCATTATAGCGACTGATTGGTTCCTTACTTTCATCTTAAAACTTTTCAATAAAAATTTATATGGACATTTCAACCCTGGGTGCCAACATGGCTTCTGCATCTATTAGGCTATCTTCAAACATATCAAATGAACAGAAGTCTTGTGTTTCAGATCTTCTTAGGTCATTCATCAAATTAAACAACTCAATATTAATATTCTCAGTTTGCGTGGAAATTCCTACACCTACATCTATATCTTCTCCATATCTTATTTTCTCTATAACTTCTCCATATTCAGTCCAAACAGAGTAATCCAACCGAAATCCATTCAATGCAAGATGATTATCTCTATCGTTACATTTAATATTCTTACATCTCACACATAGACAAAAATTTTGTTACATCCAAATCTTTTATTTACATTTCTCAATTGAAATGTCTATCCGGAAACGTTAATACCCCTCTCTTATATTTCTGAAAATCATCAAATCTCTTATCCATTTTGCTGCACTAATAGAACACTTGATTTTAATCTAAGCTCAATAGCCTACCATGTTAGAATTTTAACATATAAATTTTTTATGTGTCACTCGAATGAATTGATATAGATTCATACCTCTATAAAAGAACCAATTGCACTATATATTCAATGCATCGATATACATCCACACACACATATGTATGTCTGTGTGTGTCTATATATATATATATATATATACACACAGCAGTGCATCCAAGGTTCATACATCCATATACATATCACATAAAAATTTTAAGGGCACACTTCATGTTATATGAAATTTTAAGGGTAAACAAAGTCATGTTATATATATATATCCATGTATATGTACCAATGTATATACATACACAATCCATATCACAAATAAACATACCACAATTCATACTACATAAAAAAACTTATATACTACAAACACTACATTAATACCATACTATTAATATTAAAACACAATTATATAGCTCTAAAAAACTAATACGTCAAAGAAAATACCCCAAGTAGGGAAAAGTGATATCAGGGAGAGCAGAGAGCCAATGTAGGAGAGTAGACATAAAGGATCATCGACGAATAGCACATGAGCAAGAGGGGGGATACCGTCGACAGCGGGAGGCATGGGGGCGGCGAGCAACATTAACGACAATGGGGACAGGAGGGGATTTCGTGGAAGAATGGACAGAAATGTAGCATCCTGGCTTTTTTTGACATGACCATCGGTGGGGGTCGTTCTGACCGTCCCCAATGGTAGCTACAACAGAGGAGACAATTATGATCGTCTCCTATGAAACTAGATGGGACAACATTAATTACCGTCCCCTCCATCCCGAGCATCTCACCTTCAACTCATCTGTGACGCTGACAGAAGTGTACAAGGGACAATCAAAACCGTCCCCTAAGGCTTTTCAAGCGCCCAATATCCGTCCAATGAGGGGGAGGCATCGAAGGGACAATCATTAATGACCGTCCCCCCGTCTAAGAACCTCACCCTCAACTCATCCGTGACGCTGACAAAAGTGTATAGGGGACGATCGAAGCCATCCTCTAAGACTTTCCGAGCGCCCAATATTAGTCCAATGGGGGGGGACAGAAGGGACGATTGTTAATGATCGTCCCCTTTGGTTTGAACACCTCACCCTCAATTCATCCGTGACGCTGACAGAAGCGTATATGGGACGATCAAAACCATCCCCTAAGTCTTCTCGAGTGTCCAATATTTGTCCAGTGAGGGGGAGGCACAAATGAGACGATCGCTAATGACCGTCCCCTCCGGCACGAGCACCTCACCCTCAACTCATCAGTGGCATTGACAGAAGTGTATAAGGGATGTTCGAAACCATCCCCCTATAGCTTCCCGAGCGCCCAATATTCATCCAAAGAGGGGGGAGGCACAGAAGGGATGGTCGTCAATGACCGTCCCCTCCAACTCGAGCACCTTGCCCTCAACTCATCCGCAACACTGAAAGAAGCATATAAGGGACAATCAAACCCACCCCCAAAGGCTTCCCTCTTATAAATATTCGTCCCCGAGGGGGGGGGGGGACAATGGGGACAATCATGACAAACCGTCCCTTATGCTTAACAATTGAAGGAGACGATAGCTTTAGGTCCGTCGCCTAGACTGAAGACATAGTGGACGGTCACATAATGGCCATCTCCTATAGATGCTAAAGGGGAGAATCGATCGTGGACTGTTGCCTGTTCTCATCCTGAAAGATTCCATTTCCTGTAGTGACTCTAATATCCTCACGTACTTGGAGATTAGGAAGCCTTTCTATTGCAAATCGAAATCTCTCCCACCATACTACATTGCCAAATATCTTTACACCATCAATCAGTAAGGGACTGATCAGTTGCTCAATTATTGTCCAAGTTAGCGATCTTGCAGATCTCTCCAAGTAAAACCGATAACTCCTATGTTTAGGGCACCCCTTGTATTGACATGAAAAATCCTACCAATTTTCACTATTAACACTACTAAGCAATAATAACTAAATACTTACTTTTGTTTCCATGTTGGGCATAATGCATTTAGAAATAGAGCTATGATAAAGCCAGATTTCAAGTCCTACAATTTATCATTTCCTAGAAAAAAATACATAGAAATCCCCGTTAAACTTTTTTTGAGACGTGCCCTAAAAATTACCAATGAGAAATAACAAGGACCAGCGAGGGTATATTTGTGATGCAGGGGATTCACGGGGAATAATCCGGTTGTGTCGTGGGAGTGAAGATCTGATCGGGGGTCTGCTTGCTGAGGTTCAGTTGGACCGGAGATCGACGGGCGACTGCTCCCGCCGGCCTCTCCTCCTCTTCCTACCTTTTCAGATCTCGTCTGATCACAACAAGGTGCTCTTCATTCAATTTCAAATCTCTATCAACCGACAGCGGATTCTTCCTCCGTTTCGCCCTCAGATCGCGGATTTGATTTCGGAGTCCGATTCGAGATGGACAAGTCCAGTGCCCTCGAGTATATCAATCAGATGTTCCCAACTGGTCTTGCTCTCTTTCTTTCTCTCTCTGTCTGTCTGTTTATCTCATTTTCTCGTTAATCTTTGATCTCTCTTGTTTTTTATTCATTATCCGGTGAGAAAAAAGGAAAAATAAAGAAAGTATTGGAATTGCCGATTCTGAATAAAAAGTGAACAATAAATTTCTTATATGTCAAATTATAACAGCACTAATGCAAGGCCAAGATATTGTCGTGTATATGTAAAATAATCCATAAATGGAAACATTTTATTTTCATGCCTATCATAAAATAACATAATTTCCTGTTAATCTACACAACAACTCTTTCCACGGAGCTCAAAATAAAAAAGTTGCGCTACACTTAATTGATCTACTACGGACAAACATGCTTGAGCTGCAAATCTAGTGAGCCCTGGAGGGATGGTGGCAAGATACACTTCTTGCATTTTAAGATCTTGAACATGCCATTTCATCTTCCATTTTAACATTAGAATGAAGAAGTGCTTCTTACGGTATTGCATGCCCACACCAATCATGTATTGTAAAGATCTGGATTTGATCATCAATTTGCCAAATAAATTGCTACCATCAAATGAAAAAAATAAATTTGCATGAGAACCGTAAGATGCAACTATTTTCCCTGAATCCACCCCATATTCATTTCCTGTGAACTCCAACCATAAAGAATATCGTGTTTTTCATGGCATGAGTATGGTTCTTCCTTGCTCAACTGGTTTACAAGCCATATGGTTGTCCATATTCGACGATGATTCCATAGAGTCAAGATTTATGCATGGCTTGTAGTGAGGATAAAAACCCAAACTCTTCTGCAACCATGGGATTAAATTTCAATGAAATTTGGGCGAGGCCCGGCTTGTCCGCGCTATCCAGGAACATTTTTTGGAGGCTTCGTTGAGGCGGGGGGAGGGAAGGCTGGGGATGGTTGGGAAGAGGTGTCGAGCGGTTATTTGGGGAGCAGACGGAGGGTTTGCAGGCGGCATTCACAGAGGAAGAGGTGAGGGGGGGAGGGGGGGTATGGGGGCTTAATGCAGACGAGGCTCATGTCCTAGATGGTTTCTCGGTCTTGTTTTACAGGGAATTTTGGGAGTTGTAGAAAGGGGAAATCCTGGAAGTGATTAACGAGTTCAGAGAAGGAAAAGAGGTTTTGAAAAGATCAATAGAGCGTTGTTATTCTTGTTCCCCAAGAAGGATTCATCAGTGAGGATTGATGATTTCAGGCCGATAGCATTATCCAATGCGATCCATCTGATTGTGGCTAATATGTTGGCGAATAGGCTAGTCGGTGATTCTGTAGGGCTAGTCGGCATTCATCCCAGGGAGGCGGATGGCAGACTGATTGGTTATGGGTACGGTGATATGCCTTGAGTGGAAACATGCAAAGAAAAAGGGGAGCCTATGGAAGATCGATTTTGCCAAGGCCTATAATTGTGTAGATTGTAATTTTCTGTGGACTTCGTTGAGGTGAAGAGGTTTCCCAAAGGTTTGGATCGGATGGATGAAGAGATGCGTCACTACTTCTTCCTACTCGGTCCTGATAAATGGCAACCCATAGGGGGGTCACTTTCCGCCTCAACGAGGCGTTCGACAGGGGTGCCCTCTAACCCTTTGCTCTTTGCTTTGGTGGAGGACGCCTTGGCGATGCTGTTCAAGCAGGTGGTGGATATGAGCTGGTGCGAGGGCTTTCGCATGGAGGAAATCTCAATTCCATTGTTCCAATACGCGGATGACACCCTGTTGTTGCTTGGAGGGTCGGACGAGCAGTCATGTCACGCGGATCAATTGTTAGACATTTTTAGCGCACTATCTGGACTAGAGGTTAACAAGCGCAAGTTCATGGTCATCACATTTGGGATGGATGACACTGAGAGAACCAGAATCGCAGCGTTGGTGGACTGCCCTCTGGGCAATCTGCCCATCTCTTACTTGGGGCTTCCATTGGTGGACGGGAAGCTAGGGAGCTCTGACTGGGACTGTGTTATTCAGAGAACTGAGCAAAGGATGGCCAGCTGGAAGGCGATCACTTTATCTGGAGGAGGAAAACTTGTTCTGTTGAAGCATGTGCTCTCAACCATCCCAATATTTTACTACTCTACACGACTGACGCTGGTTGGGGTCAGAAGGAAGATTGAGTCCCTGATGAGAAGGTTCTTTTGGTCGGACGGAAAGCAACAGAAGTCCAGTCTACATCTGGTAAACTAGAAGGGGGTAACGAAGGGGAGGGGGGAGGGTGGTTAGGCGTGCGCGGCGTGGAGTGCATGAACAAGGCCATGCTGGCAAAGTGGATGATTCTGATATGGGGCCCCTCTGTGATCAGGCTTGTCCAGAAAATATATGGGGTACGGGGAGATTTGGTGGCGAGAAGGGTGCGGCTGGAATCACTTTTATGGGCTGGAGTACGCCAGATTCTACCTTCGTTTGCGTACAAGCTGCGGCCAGTAGTGGGGGATGACCATCTGTTCAGATTTTGGCACGATGATTGGACGGGCAAGGGATCGCTTGAGGTTAGGTTCCCTAGACTGTATGCTTTGGCCACGACGAAGGAGAGGATGCTCTTCCAGGTGGCGAGCTCAGATATGTGGTCGCCTAATTTGGTGATGCAACTATCAGAGCAACGGTTGGAAGATTTTCTCAGATTACATGCCGAGATCCCCGTCCCAAGGGAATTCAACCAGATGGCGGGTCATTTCTTATGGGAAAGGGGGGGGGGGGTTCTCGACTAATGAAGCTTATGATGAGTTCAGAAGACCGGTAACAGAACAAGATGAGGAACTTAACAAGGATTTGAAGGTAGTGTGGGCGGCTAAGATCCCAAGTAGAGTCAAGGTATTCCTTTGGTGCCTGAGAAGAGACCGCTTGTGTGACAAGGATGGGGGCGTCTGTTTGGGGCCGAGGACATATTCTGTGATAGGTGTGAAGGGCAGATAGAGGACATAGATCATCTATTTTTCAAGTGCTCGGCATCGACATTGATTTGGAGGGAGCTCAACATTTCTTGGCTGGGGACAGATGTTTTGGAAGGCTTATGGAGGTCGGTTCGCGTGGTGGGGCTTAGCTCCACTAACGACATGTCGGTCACTTTTGCAGGTCTTTGTGCGATATGGCTTGGGCGGAATGACCTAATCTTCGACAACCAGAGATTCTATTCAGAAAATGTGGTTTCACATTGTAAAGTACTTTATAATTTCTGCACATCTCGTTAATGTAACCTAACTTTTATTATGAATGCCATTTTGCGGTAACTAACTCCCACCTTGGGAGTTTACCCTCCTTTCAAATAAAAAAAAGATTGTCATGGTATTTATAGATTGAGTCAAACCTTGTTCTACTCTTAATATTTTGCAAAACTTATTTTGATTTTGCAATATCTCTCATTAAGTGCAAGATCTGTGCTTATTTGAATCTGTATGCGTACTTCACAAGTCTACAACATATATGATTTGTGCAATCTTTGAGTAAACTTGTAGTGCATAACGTTCATACACCTTACCTATTGACATATATGAGCACGTGGCTTTTATGATGGATTTAACGATTCAATCTTCCAAAAGTCTTCTAATGACATTTTTTTAGCTAACAAATTTACAGTAATCAAAACAGGGCATAGAGGATTGGACCCAAAAGTCTGGAGTGAGACCTTTAAGTTAATGCGGGAATGTAACGCAAGTATAGGTTTCTCTTTCAACAGGTTATCACAATGTTTTCAGATTGGTAGTGGTAAAGTTAAGGAGAAAAGTGCTTTCGGTTACTGAAAGGGTAGAATGCTCGCAACAATTGCATAATATTTATAATTAAGTGAGAATTTTTTGTTGATATCCAATGTCTACTTGTTACTGATACTTTGACCGTCACTTGAAAAGATTTGAAACAATGTCACTGTAGTTGCTTAGATTTGGTGAATGAAGTAGATGCTTCTGATTTCTCATTCCAACCATTGAATTTGTTTGTGTTTTATGATATCCTTTGTAGAGTTAAATAAGCAAGTAATAATGGTACTATTGTGTGCTAGATAGAGTTGTAAGGTTACTGTTAGGAAATGTGAATGAGTCGTTCTATTCCGTAGCCCTAGGCTCTCTTATATAGGAGAGTAGCCTATGGGTAAATTACATAAAGAGAATAACAAGAAAATAAAATAACAAAGAGATACAGAAATAGCCTATGCGTCAACACTCCCCCTCAAGATGGAGCATAGATATCAATCATGCTCAGCTTGGACGCACACTTCTGGAATGGGCCTCTAAATAGTGCCTTGGTGAAAATATCAGCAGTCTGATTCTCTGATGTGACGTGAGATGTAGCAATGAACCCCTTCTGAATCATGTCACGTATGTAGTGACAGTCGACCTCAATATGCTTGGTCCTCTCATGAAAAGCTGGGTTATTTGCAATGAACAAGGAAGCCTGATTGTCACATTCCAACATCATAGGAAGAGGTATATCAATACATAGGTCTGCAAGTAAGGATTTTACCCACATCATTTCTGTGCTCGCCTGGGCCATAGCCCGATATTTTGATTCAGCACTGGATCGAGCTACTACTGTCTGCTTCTTGCTCTTCCACGAAACTAGAGCATCTCCAACATAGACTGCAAACCCTGATGTTGACTTCCTGTCCTTGGGGCATCCTGCATAGTCTGCATCCGCACATCCTGTAACAGAAATCTCCTTTCCTTTCTTAAATAGCAAGCCTGCACCTGGAGATGATTTTAGGTATCTCAGAATCATGTGTATGGCATCCATATGGACCTGGCGTGGTTGCTCCATGAACTGGCTCACACGACTCACTGCAAACTGTATATCAGGTCTAGTGATAGTGACATACAGTAATTTGCCTACCAGTTCTCTGTACCTTCTCTGATCCACCTCTTCTGTGTCATCATCATACATCTTCATGCTAGGGTCCATTGGTGTCGTAGCAGGTCGACACCCTAGCATACCTGTCTCACTCAGTAGATCTGTGACATACTTCCTCTGTGTCATGACTAATCCATATGGATTTCTAGCAAATTCCAGCCCCAGAAAATATCTAAGGACTCCCAAGTCCTTGGTGACAAACTCGGTCCCCAGCCTTTCCTTTGCTTGCTTAATGCCTTGGTCATCATCACCTGTAATCAAGATATCATCAACATAAACCATGATTACAATGATACCTCTCGCCGTCTTCTGTACGAACAAGGAATGATCAGCATTGGAGCGTTTATATCCTTGTTTCTCAAAGAGGTCTGACAGCTTCTGAAACCATGCTCTGGGGCTCTGCTTAAGACCATAGATGGCCTTGTGCAATCTGCACACCTTGGAACACTCCCCCTCAACAGCAAAACCAGGTGGCTGTTGCATATAGACTTCCTCCTGCAAGTCTCCATACAAAAATGCATTCTTCACGTCCAGTTGATAGAGTGGCCAGTCCTTAGCAACCGCAACGGCTAACAGGATCCGTAAAGTGGAATGACGCGCCACAGGGGAGAAGGTGTGTAGGTAATCTACCCCATATGTCTGCGTGAAACCCCGAGCAACAAGGCGTGCCTTGTACCTGTCAATGGAACCATCTGCATTGTGCTTAACTGTAAACACCCATTTGCAACTCACCGGGCTAACATCTGGAGGTATAGGAACCAAACTCCAGGTTCCTCTAGACTGAAGCGCCTCCATCTCTTCTTCCATTGCTAGTCGCCATCTAGCATCCTGCATAGCATCCTGATGGTTCCGTGGGATGGCTGTAGCTGAAAGTGCCAATGCAAACGTCCTGAATGGTCCAGATAGCCTCTCAAACGACACCACCGCTGATACAGGATACTTGACACAGCTTATCTTCTGCTTGCGTAGAGCGATTGGAACATCTAGGTCCTCTGTGGTATCACCATGCTCCTGTACTGCATCCTGCTGAGAAATGTCGTCAGATCCATCAACATTAATATTCTCATTACATACCGTAGGCGAGCTAGTTGACTGGTCAGGACCATGAGCTTGATTCGGCCTCCGGGTGTAATGGAATGGTAACGGAGATACTATGGATGGCGGTGGTGGTGGCTGTGGCGGTGGTGGTGGTTGAGATGTTGGTGGCGGTTGTGATGTTGGTGGTGCCATGAATACAATGTCAGGGGATATAGGTGGCGGCTGCATCTTCCCAGAATCTGAGAAATACATGATGGATTCAAAGAATGTAACATCTGCACTGATCATATACCGCCGACGCACAGGGTCAAAACACTTGTACCCCTTTTGAGTTCTGGAGTACCCCACAAAGACACACTTGACAGCCCTAGGAGAGAGCTTGTCAGAACCAGGCGACAACTGATGGACAAATGCGACTGACCCAAACACACGAGGGGTAAGAGTGAACAGATCCTTGTCAGGATAAATAAGTGAGAAAGGAACCTGTTCATTCAAGACAGACGAGGGCATACGATTTATAAGATAACATGCAGTAAGGACTGCATCACCCCAATATGAATACGGAACATGACTCTGAATGAGAAGTGACCTTGTGACATCAAGTAGGTGACGGTGTTTTCTTTCTGCAACCCCATTTTGTTGAGACGTATGGGCACATGATGTTTGGTGAACAATTCCTTTAGAGGAGTAGTAGTTGGCTAGATTATTGGTGCACAACTCTAGGGCATTGTCACTTCTCATAATTTTGACAGTTGTGGAAAAAACATTCTGAATCTCATTTAGAAATTGAATGATAATATTTCCAGCTTCAGACTTATTTTTCATTAAAAATACCCATGATGCTCTAGAGAAATCATCCACAAATACAATATAAAACCTGTGCCCCTGATGATCAGGAACACGACTTGGACCCCAGACATCAACATGAAACAACTCAAATTTGGAGTTACTACTCCGACCTTGACTACTGGGAAACGATGACCTGTGATGTTTTCCCAACTGACACGCCTCACACTGGATAGGTGTGTGAGAAAAACTATAAGGTAAGACAAGACGTAACTTCTGAAGCGGTAGATGACCAAAACGCAGATGCCACAGGAGAGAAGATACTTGTCCAGCGGGAGAAGATGTGATTCCGGCAAATGGAGTCTGGTTCAGACGATAGAGGCCTCCTTGCTCATAGCCATGACCAATCACGTTGCCCGTACGGATGTCCTGAAAAATCAAAGAAGATGGATCAAAAATAGCTCGACATTGGAGATCCTTCGTAATCTGACTGATTGACAAAAGATTCATAGAAAAATGCGGTGCATGTAAAACATTCTTGAGCTGCATAGAGGATGTCAATCTAATCTCCCCCTGACCCGTGATGGGGGAATGTGTGCCATCGACAATCACTACTGTCCGTCCTGGAGGGATCTGAGTATATCCTGAAAGTAGACTCTGGTCGCCACATAAATGATGTGTAGCGCCTGAGTCCATGATCCATGGCAATGTATCCGATCTACTACTATGAAGTGCAAGTGCACTACCTGAAGTACTCGCAGAGGCAGAAGCAGAAGCAGCAACATCAGTATGACTCTCTGTCGTCGGTGCTGGGCCAGATGGTGGGATAATGCCCCTGAGGCGGGCAACCAGATCATCAAAACGCTGATCCAGTGAAGCAGCAGAAGGAGGCTCTATCTGCTCAGCGACTCGTGCAGATGCAGGAAATCCATGCTTTGAGTAGCATGTGTCCTCAGTATGTCCGATGCGGTGACAATATGAGCATGTAGGCCTAGTGCGACCACCCCTTCCACGGGGAGTGCGTCCACGGCCCTGATAATGAGAACCACGGCCTCTGTTGGCCGCCATGGCTGAGGGATTCTGACTGGCAGCTGCTGAAGGTACAGTGATCCTACTCAATCTGTGAAAAGCCTCCTCCATGGGAGGAATAGTCGAGTCCGCCAAAATCTGTGAACGTGCAGCCTCATACTCTGGATCGAGTGCAGCGAGAAACACTCCCACCATCGTTGCATTCCTGTATGTCTTCTGCTGCTCTGGTGTGGCGGTAAGAGGCATGAAGCTGTGAAGCTTCTCAAACATTCCTCTCAAAGATGTATAGAGAGAATGTAACGGGCGGCCATTCTGCTTTATCGTGAATATATCATGTTGTAGTTGCAGGATCTTCGTCTCATTCTTCGCCTGAGAATAGGTCGCTGCCAAGATATCCCACATGTCTTTGGCTGTGGGTTGATGTAGAATGTCATTGGCGATTTCAATAGCCAATGTGCCAGATAGCCACACCTTGGCGTATGCATCGTCTGCCTCCCATGAGGCATGAACTCCAGTCTTCTCTGCAGGCTCGGGCTCTGTGAGAATATGCTTCTTGCCCGTGGACTTCATCATACTCATGAACTGCATTGCCCACAGTTCATAGTTCGTACCATCCATCTTGACGATGGGCGTTGGACCACGAAACGCGCCCATAGATGGGGTATCTGCCTTGCTTTCTGACATACTGGAGACTGAAGACTGGAGCGAAAGACAATAGATAATATTTGTCTACAATGACATAGACGGGATTAGTTGCATGTGTAGACCTCAGGCAACTATCCCCATGGATCTGCGCGCGCTACGATCCGCACACGCACAGGAGTTGCACTCAATATGTATCCCTCACACGCTGGAGATGCGTGCTACTGCTTCCTGTTGCGTGGTATCTCGTGCCCTAGCGCACGCTTGAGATGGTGCCGCACAGGTTTCTATTGTAGAAACCCTAGCGCACGCTTGAGATGGTGCCCTAGCGCACGCTATGCGCACAGCACAGGAGGCGCTATGCGCTGGAGATGGTGTCGCACAGGAGGCGCACTAGGCCGCACAGCAGGAGGCGCAAGGTGCACTGGAAGGTGCACGTGATGCGCGCTATGCCGCGCAGCGGGAGGCGCAAGAGACACTACTGCTTCCTGTGCGCCAGATGCGCGAGAAGCGAGAAGCGCAAGGTGCGCAGGAGGCGCCTTAGACCACCGATTGGAGAAGAAGAGCCTCCGATAGGCTAGAGATGAACTTGGCGGCGCCGAGGGAGAGAGAGAGAAGAGAGAGCCGGCGGGTGGGGATGGGGTAGGGTTTCGAGAACTCCGGCCTAGGACCGTCGCTCTGATACCATATTAGGAAATGTGAATGAGTCGTTCTATTCCGTAGCCCTAGGCTCTCTTATATAGGAGAGTAGCCTATGGGTAAATTACATAAAGAGAATAACAAGAAAATAAAATAACAAAGAGATACAGAAATAGCCTATGCGTCAACAGTTACTCAAGGGAATGCTGCTTAAATGAGAACCCATTCTGTTGATAGTGTAGAATGGTGATGATAATGGCGATAATACTACTTGGTTTGTCTGAAGGAGTTCTTGTTTTTTATCTAGTTGCTGATGATACTTGGGGTATGTTATGTGGAACAACTAAATTTGTTGATGAGGTTCATTACACCATTCGGCTGTCTACTAGTTTATGTTTAATTTGCATCTAAACTGCGTAATTCTGCAGAAGTAGTGCATCTTCATTAGACCTGCACGTTTTGGCTTAAATTTAGGTCCACCAAAAGACAAAATTTCAGTCAATATTGGTGTTATTTATATGTGCTTAAGTTTTTTGCCCTAGAAAATTTTAGAAACTTTGTTTGAATACTTTGTTCATATTATAAACATAATTCTTTCGGAGATTTTGAGGTTTCAAACTCAATGTTTGGATGCTACTTTGGCATTTACGCAGAGGCATCTTTATCTGGGGTGGAGCCTCTCATGCAAAAGATACACAGTGAAATTCGTCGAGTAGATGCAGGAATATTAGCAGCTGTTACACAACAGGTTTGTCTTATATTATTTGACAACAATTCTTCTTCTTCTTGTTTTACATTTGGATGATCTTTGAATCTAATTACCAACTGTGTGTTTCTTTTAAGACGAGTTAATGCTATCTTATATCTATTTCCTCGACAGAGTAATTCAGGAAATAAAGCAAAGGAAGACCTGGCTGCTGCTACACGTGCGGTTCAGGTTATAATTTTGCATCAATTATAAGAGAATTATAGATTAGATTGACAAATAGTCAGAGCTGCATTCCAAGATATTGATGATTTTTCTATTCCTGGAAATTTGGGACAAAGGTATTGTTGAGAATAGTGAAGGGTTAGGTAATTGGATCTTGTCCATTTATTATGTGGTATGTGGTCTTGCATTTATCCTATATTATATATTAAGAAAATTTGGGCTTGAGTAGTGCCTATATATACTATATAGGACCATGTACTATACATCTTAATGAATAAGTTCCATGAAGAAGCAAGGTCAAGGTCTTTCTTGTGCAGAGTATCATGATTATCCTGACTGTCTCAAATCACTTAAATCCACGTGTTTAGTTGGTCTCACATCTCCTATTTCGAGAGAGAGTTGGGTGTGTGGGGGGCCGTATATAGCCATACAGGTTTCAGTGAAAAAATCATAGAGGAAACATGTCTATTGGACCTTTTATTCCATAAAGTAGGACAGTGATGCTCACAATCTCAAATGGATTAATATTTATCCAATAGATTCACAAAAGCCATAACTCGAAGTACGATTTAGTTGAAAGAGTCACATTTTCCACATAGTAACTGTTGAGAGTTATTTGTATCTTTCCTTCTTATTTATTATGTATTTTCTGTTTCTTTCGTCTCTATTATGTAATTTGCTCTCCAGGGTTTCTCCTCTCCTTTCATAATTCAATTCATATTTATTTCTCCACATGATATCAGAGCAACGATCCTAGATAGGAGCCAAAGCGCATGTACCCTAACACCCACCATCCCCCCTCTTGTCACCACATGGCAACTTTTAGCAGCCTCCACTCGCCGATGAGGCATCCATCGACACCAACTCCCATGTGAGGCAGCCCCAACCTTCACGTGCGAGGGGCTCTTCTCTCATCGCCAAAGCCCAATGGCAACTCACTACCGCCCTAGGGCTCCAGCTTTGCATCTCCAACACCGTCTTATGTCTTCGAGCACCGCCTATAGTGGTTTCCAGCTGCATGTTTCACCACCCAACGACACAGTTGGGCCCAACGACGGCGTCGCATGCATCTCTAAGGCATCGAAGGTCTCTCTTCTTACCGTTGTACATCCCGAGGTCTCCAAAACGGTCTGATTTTGGGTCATTTACCATGAGATCAGATCTCTGGACCATTCACAGGTCCTAGAGTGCTCACGTGCTTAATGGGAATGGTTGACATGAGTCTGCTTACATAATTGATTCCCTGTATGATTGTGTAGATATGTTTTTATCTCTCTAGAAGCCCTGTTGCATCCCTTCTAGGCCTCATTATCATTATGTCATAGAACAAGATCATCTTCGTGTACTTTCAAAGGTTTGACGCCCATTGTCACATGGCTGGGACCAATTGCGAGTTATGGGCCATGCAACTCATGAGTCTTATATAATGCAATGAGAAGAAGCGCGCGGCACATGAGTTGGCCAACAAGACTAGAGTTAATGCATCTTGGGAGCAAGATGACATGTACACATGCATTTGACTATCCAGTACTTTTACCGTGGAGATAGCCAATGATATCCTACACCAGCCTACTACCAAGGAAATACGTGACATCCTCGCTGTCACCTATTTTCAGGCGAGGAATGAGACGAAGATACTATCGCTCCGACATCACATCTTTGCGGTTAAGCAAAATGGTCATCCTCTTCACACCTTCTATTCATCTATCAGAGGCATGTTTGAGAAGCTTTACAGAATCACAACTTCATGCTTCTGACAGCTCTCCAGTGCAACAGAAGGCGTATAGGAATGCCACCATAATTGGAGTATTTCTGGCAGCTCTTGATCCTGAGTATGATGCTGTATGATCTCATTTACTTGCAGATGCTTTCATACCTCCCATTGAGGAAACATACGTTAAACTCAATATGATTATAGTCCCTACTTCAGCTTCCAAGCCCTCTACTCAGACTTCCTCGACTTCAGCTATGGCTGCATCTCGTGGCAGAGGAGGCTCTTCGCAGTTCATGGGACGCGGTGCTCATGGAAGAAGATGTGGTCGTTCACTCAACCCTGCACTTACTATCACTGTTCTGGTCACTCCGAGGATACTTGCAATCAGAATTATGATTATTCATCATTTTCCCGTGTCGCAAAGTAGGTTGAGTCATGTTACTTTTGTTGATTAGGATTTTGATGATCTTGTCTACCATATGAGGGAGATTGTGACACATGCTAGGAACCTCTCGTGTTCCTTCAGGCTCGTCTAACATCGCGGCCTTAATCTCTGTTAGTAACTTAATACTTCAGGCATAACATATGCTCTTACTAGTTGTCACATGACATACATTTTTGAGTGGATCATGCATTCATGTGCCTCATATCACCTCTATGGAGACACAAACTCACTTCTCTTCTTCCTCCTTTGTTCATCCCGGTAGATCAGTTGTTATTGCAAATGGTACACATTCTCCCGATGCAGGACATGGGGAGATCCAATTGACACCGTCTATGAACTTACAGAATGTGCCTTCATGCACCTGATTTTTCCATGAACTTATTATCTATTAGCCAAATCATCAAGGATTTGCATTATTGAGCCATATTTGACCCCTTTTCTCTTGTGTTTCAGGATATACTCACGGTCTGGGTGATTGGATGTGATCGTGAGCAAGGGGCTCTCTACAGACTATTTTGGTCTCCATATCCTGGCGCTTCTTCCATTTCCACTGGTTCAGTTTCCCTCTATACGTGGCGTCTTCGGTTTGGTTGGCTTCCTCTGCATAAGCTGTATAGAGTCATCCCACAGTTTCCATCTCGATCTACTTTTAATGCGAGGCTTGCTAGCTTGGGAAGCATTATCGATCTAGTTTTCATGGTCGTCAGAGTCATAGTAGCATTACTTTGTTTGAGTTGGTTTATTTTGGTATTTGGGGTCCCAATCGTATTCCTGACCATCATGGACACATGTTTTTATCTTGCAACATTTGATGATTTTTCTAGACTTTCATAGGGTTTTCTTTTGAAAAAAAGGTTTGAGGCTGGTCTGTTATCCAATCTTTTATTCGTGAAATAAAGAATATTTTTTTCAACTACTGTTAACTATGTTCGCTTTGACATTGCCTTGGAGTTTTGCACTATACAACTGTCTCAGTTCTTCAGTTCATTGGCATTATAAACCAGACCTCTTCTCATCATCATCTTCTTGATGTGACTAAGATCCTACTTATTCAGAGTCATGCTCTTTCTGGGATAATGCGATTCTTACTGCTTGCTATTTAGTCTATCGGATGTCGTCCTCTATGTTAGGAGAAAATGTTCTTTTTTCCATTACGTTTCTCGATAAGGATATTTTCTCTCTAACACATCGTATTTTTGGCTCGATGATTTTTGTTCAGCATCTGACTCCTAATCGTGACAAGCTCTCTCATAGAGATGTCAAGTATGTTCTTGTGGCCTACTCCCGGACCCAAAAGGGATACCAATGCTTTGATTTGGTTAGACGAAAGTACTACATCAGTGCAGACGTCACATTCTTTGAGTCAGTTATGTTCTTCGTCTGAGTTTGGTGATGATGCTTATATACCCCCCCTTCTACGCCACCACCTTCTACTGTAGTTCTTCCTATACCACCACCACCTCCACCTCCTCCTGTGTCTTAGGCCTGGCCTTACTTTTACACTCACAAGGCACCGACTGTACCCCCTGCTCACGTGCCTTCTCCATCATCCAACATATCTCAGGTAAATTTTGAGCACTTGGTTTCTACTGATAGCACTGGTGATTTATTTGTATTGCTTGACACTTTACAAGTAGAGCAAATAACATCTCAGGTTGCAGATCATTCAGAGGATTTGGATCAACCCATTGCTCTTCGGAAGCGGACGTGTACGTGTATTACACATTGTCTCGTTGCACATGTTTCTTTGGGGCATCTTTCAGCGGATGCTGGATAGTCTGTCATGGGTCTCTTAGTTGTGGATATCCCACGAACATACAAGTACACTATGCGAGACAATTAGTGACGTCTTGCTATGGAGGAGGAGATGACAACACTCCAGTCCTGTGACACATGGAGCTTGGTTACTACTCCACAGAGGCTTGGTTGGCTGCAAATGGTTGTTTATAGTGAAACATCGTGTATATATCAATGTTGATCGCTAAAATGCTAAGCTTGTGGCTCGTGGGCTCACCCAAACTTATAGGATGGGCTATTAGGACATGTTCTCTCCAGTGGCACGCCATCCTACTCTTTGGATTCTCCTCTCGATTGCACTGGTATGAGATTGGTTCTGTCTCAGTTGGATGTGAAGAATACCTTTTTATATGGTGATCTGCAAGAGGAGGTCTATATGCAGTAGCCACCTGGTTCGCTGCTAAGGAGGAGTTTCAGAAAGTATGCAGACTTCATAAGGCTATTTGTGGACTTAAGTAGAGTCCCAAAGGATATTTCCTAAAGCTCTCGGACTTGATAGAGTAGCAATGCTTCATGAGATCGACTGCAGATCATTCACTGTTTGTCTCGAGGACTCAAAGAAGTATTGTTGCCATTCTAGTTTATGTTGACGATATCATTGTTACAGAAGATGACTTTTTTCTGCATGAAAATTGGGTGGCATCCCAATTTGGGACCCACCACCAAAAAGGTATACAAAAGATGACTTACGAAGTATTAGTCTAAGGAGTTCCATTGACAACAATTTATAATCAATGACCTTGGCGAATTACGATATTTTCTTGGGCTTGAGTTTGTCAGGAACTAACATGGTCTTGTGATGACCTAGAGGAAGTATGTTACATAACTTCTTTAAGAGACAAGCATGTTGGATTGCAAACCTGGTACTACTCCCATGGATTGCTGTATGAATCTATTCGATGATGATACTGATGAGGTGGACAAGATGAGATACATAGAGTTTGTTGGGAAGCTCCTTACATGGATGCGATTCACACGATCCCAAGGTATCTAAAGTCTTCTTCGGGTAAATGATTGTTTTTTAGTGTGAAAAGGAAAAATGAAAAGTTGTATACCGCGTAGCCCTAGAACCCTCTTATGTAGAGAAAGGCTCTAGGGAGAAATTACATAAAAAAGACAGAATAACTAGAGAAATATAAATAAAGATAAAGATACATAATTCTCTCAACACTCCCCCTCAAGCTGGAGCATATATGTCTATCATGCTCAGCTTGGAACAACGGTGGAAAGGATCCCTCGCGAGAGGCATGGTAAACATGTCTGCAATTTGTTCTTCTGAAGCAACATGGGAGGTGGAAATAAACCCCTTTTGGATCAAGCCATGGATATAATGACAATTAACTTCGACGTGCTTTGTTCTCTCATGGAAGGCCGGATTAGTAGCTATGAAAAGAGCTGCTTGATTTTCACATTTAAGGTGCATTAGAAGAGCCACCTCAATTGCAAGATCAGTAAGAACGGACTTGACCTACATCATTTCCGTGCTCCCTTGGGCCATAGCCCTATATCTGATTCAATGCGGCTGGATCGAGCAATAACAGTATGTTTCGTACTCTTCCATGAGACCAATGAGCTACCAATGGCACGGTGAAGCCTGAAGTGGACTTCCTGTCCGTGGGATGCCCAACATAATTTGCGACTGCACATCCAGTAACTGAGAGTGACATGTCTTTTCTGAAAAGTAGACTTGCACATGGAGAAGATTTCAGACATCTATATGAACTTGTCTAGGTTGCTCCATGAACAGGCTAACTCTGCTCACATCAAATGATATGTCAGGCCTAATAATAGTAATATATAGCAACTTTCCTACTAGCTCCCTATACCGTCTCTTATCATCTCCTCAATGTCATCATCATAGAGTCGCATTAGAATCCATTGGTGTAGTAGCATGTCTGCATCCTGTCATACCTGTCTCAGTTAGAAGATCAATATCATACTTTCTTTGCGTCACAATCATACCTTGCTAACTGCATACAAACTCCAAGCCAGGAAAATAACATAACTTGCCAAGGTACTTGGTCACTAACTGTCGTCCAAGGAAATCCTTAGCTGCATGAATACCCTGTTTATCGCTACCCATAACAACGTCATTACCATAAACCAGAACAACAGCCATACGTCCCTAAGTTCTCTTAATAAAAAGAGAATGATCTGCAGTAGATATGACAAAATCATTTTATTCAATCAACTCCAAGAGCTTCTGAAACGAAACCCTCAGACTCTGCTTGAGTCCATATATGGCCTTGCGAAGTCGACACATCATACTAGGCTCCCCCTCAGCAACAAACTCCAGTGGCTGCTGCATGTAAACTTCTTCTTGTAGATCACTATACAAGAAAGTATTTTTAACATCCAACTGGAAAAGCGGACAGTCATGTACCACAGTAACTGCAATAAGAATCCACAATGTGGAGTGACGTGCAATTGGAGAAAAAGTATCTTGATAGTCCACCCCATACGTTTGGGTGAACCCACGAGCAACCAAACTGACCTTGTATCTGTCAACTGTACTATCAGCATGGTGTTTCATAGTAAACACCCACTTACTGCCAATAATAGACGTACCTGGAGGAGCCTGCACAACGCTCCATGTACCTTGAGATTGTAAAGTAGCCATCTCCTCTTCCATAGCTAGATGCCACTGACTACTCTGCAAACGACGAACACCCGACTCTTCCACCCCCCTATCTTAGGACAAAGTACGTCCTATGCAAGGCACACATGAGAATGGGATCGATGAGCGAAATGGTAGATTGAAAGAGGAGAACGAATGCGAATATACAACATGATGGATTTACAAAGGTCAAGAAGGTTGAAAGCGAACCTTCTTACGGGATCGCTAAGGGATAGATTTGTATGGTGCAGGTCGACATCAGGGTCCTCAGATGACAAAAACCGATCAGGGTCGACACAATGAAGCTCCTCAATGATCTCCACTGCTGACAGCCTCGGGATGAACTTCTGAAAGTCCTCGGAAAGGCGATCCAATGACACATGGGAAGCAAGAGGATGTATAGCGCATGCACGCTTCTGCTTTCGTAGCAAAATAGGCATGTTTAGATTTTCAGTACTCACAGGAGATGTAGCATCTCGGTCATCCCGCACCTCACTCTGTACATGCAAATGACAATTGCCATTAGAAGAACTCAAATATTCAGAACATACCTCAGGTGTGCTGGATGATTGGCGAGACACATGAGCACGAGGTTGATGTGATAAACCTGGGGAAAGAATGGAGGTGGCGGTGGTGGTGGAGGAGACGTAGGAGGTGGTGGAGGAGGAGAAGGTGCTGATGATGGTAGAGTAGAGATCAGAAGTAGAGCCATATAGACCTCTTCCCCATCTTCAGAAGAAACGAGCTTGTCACCTGTAGGAGAAAAGTACATAATAGACTCAAAAAGGTTACATCAACACTAACATAGTACCTTCGTTGAACAGGGTCGAAGCAACGATATTCCTTTTGGGTCTTGGAGTACCCAACGAACACACATTTGATAGCTCTAGGAGAGAGCTTATCAAGACCAGGAGACATCTGATGAACGAAAGCCACTAAACCAAATACACGAGGTGTGAGAGAGAAAATATTTGTCTCAGGAAACACAATCAAGAACGAGATCTTTTAACCCAAAACTGAAGAGGGCATACGATTAACAAGATAACAAGCAATTAGAACCACATCCCCCAGTATGAATGAGGAGCATGGCTCTGAATCAAAAGAGTCCTTGTAACGTCCAGAAGATAGCGGTGATCTTTCGACCACCCCATTCTATTGGGAAGTATATGCACATGATGTTTGATGGACAATACCATAAGACGCAAGAAATGTGGCTAGCTGATTAGTACAAAACTCCAAGGCATTGTTAGAACGCATATACTTGATTTTTACTGAAAAAATATTTTTTATTTCGTTAATGAAGGACTGAATAACATGACCAACATCAGCCTTGTTTTTAAGAAGAAAAACCCATGACAACCTAGAAAACTCATCAATAACAACGAGATAAAATCTATGCCCCTGATGATCAGGGACACGATTGGGACCCCAAATATCAAAATGAACTAACTCAAATAGACCATGACTACTTCGATCCTAACGACTCTGGAGCGTAGACCGATGATGCTTCCCAAGCTGGCAGGCCTCGCACTGAAAGGTAGAGCAAGGGGAAATTTGTGGAAGAACGTGACACAGCTTTTGCAGAGGAAGATGACCAAAACGAAGATGCCACATGTAAGGAGACACAAACCCAATGCGAATGGAAGAAGCACTTGCATAAGGAGATTGCACTAGTCTGTAGAGACCTCATTGCTCACGGCTAGAATCAATCACCCTGCTCGTTAAAATATTCTGAAACACAAGAGCATATGGATAAAAAATGATACGACAATGCAAGTCCTTAGTGATTTGACTAATAGATAATAAATTCATTGAAAACTCAGGAGCATAAAGAACATTCTGAAGTCTCATTGCAGGAGTTAGCTGCACTTCCCCGTGACCAATAATGGGAGAATGTGTTCCATCTGCTATCACAACAGATCGTCCGGGCTGGGTTGGACTAAAAGTACTAAACTGACTTCTATCGCCACAGAGGTGATGGGATGCACCTGAGTCCATAATCCATTATAATAAATTTGCCCTGTAACAACTAGTAAAGGCATATGCTATACCTGATGAAGATGCAGCAACAGAGGCAGCTACCTCTGAGGATCCTGAGGGAGAGCTAGATGGTCCAGGAGTAGGCATGATCTCCCCGAGTCTGGCCACAAGTTCGTCATCTCTGATCAGCAACAGGATGACTCCCAACCTGTTGAGTCTGTTCTACAACTCTAGCGGAAGCGGGAAACCCTTGCTTAGAATAGCATGTTTTCTCCTAGTGGCCAGGCCTATGGCAGAAGGTGCACAGTTGACGGGGTCGGCCACCCCCTCCTCTACCACGGTAAGATCCTAAGATCCTCCCCTACCACGATAAGGAGTAGGGTTCCCCCTATCACAAGATGCAACCATGACTGATGATGTCTGAGACTGCACATTACCATCAGAGGATATAGATAGCCTACTCAGTCTGCGATATGCCTCCTCCATTGGAGGTATGGTAGCATCTGTAAGAATCTGGGCGCGAGCTGAGTCATATTCAGGATCAAGGGTCGCTAGAAAGACCCTGGTAATCACAGAGTCTCTGTAAGCCTTGAGCTTCTCTGGTGTAGCAGTCAAGGGAGTGTAGCCGTGTAGCTTCTTAAACATGCCCCTCAACGAAATGTAGAGGGTATGGAGGGGTTGACCATTCTACTTTGACGTAAAGATATCATGCATGAGCTGCAATATCTTCGACTTATTCTTTGCTGAAGTATATGTCGCAACGAGAATGTCCCATATAGCATTTGCAGTAGGTTGACTCAATATATCGTTTGCTATCTCTGTAGACACAGTCTCAGATAGCCATACACATGCATAGGCATCGTCTGCCTCCCATGAGGCATTTATCCCAGTCTTGTCACTCGGCTCCTCTACCGTGAGGATGTGCTTCTCCATAACACTGCATCAAACTCATGAATTGCATGGCCCACAGTTCATAATTTGTTCCATCCATCTTGATGATGGGGACTTGACCTTTGAAGACCCCAGGGATGGAACATCAGCTTTGTTATCAACCATGATGACAACTATCACCAAGACTGGGACTGCAACAAATAAGACTTGCGTCTATACTGACATATGGGAATATGGTTGTGGGTGTAGACTCATATTACAACCTCATCTATCTTTTGAGGATGCCTTTTGGGTGACTAGGGTGTTTTTAGATGATCACGTCACACCCTAGGTACCCAAGAACACGATATAGAACCTCTATTGGCGGCGACAACGCAAGGGCATGGATCACACAACCCTCATGGTCGACTGTACACATGGAAGGGCACGTGGTGCGGCATACACAGCGGCGCTGGCGGCGGACAGGCACGCCGGAGATGCGCAGGCGGCGCTGGCGATGCGCAACGACGTGTAGGCTACGCGGGTGGCGCACAACGATGCTGGCCGCACGGGCGGCACGGGCGGCGCGCGTGACGCGGGCGACACATGTGGCGTGGGCAGCACAAGCGGCGCGTGCTAGGGCTTTTGATGGGGGTAGGCCTCTAGGACACATGCTTTAGTCTAGGACCGTCGCTCTGATACCATGTAAAAAGGAAAAATGAAAAGTTGTATACCCCGTAGCCTTAGAACCCTCTTATATAGAGAAAGGCTCTAGGGAGAAATCATGTAAAGAAGATATAACAACTAGAGAAATATAAATAAAGACAAAGATATAGAATTCTCTCAACATTTAGCAAAGAGACATCTTGCCATCACGACGTAAGCAAAACGGATTATACGGGATGCCCCAAGGACATGAAATCTACCTTTGGCTTTGTGTTTTCATAGGGATCTCTTTGGTGTCATGGAAGAGTAAGAAACATATCATGGTTGCCAAATCTAGTGCCGAGTCAGAATACAAAGCCATGATACATGGGGGCATTGAGATGATGTGGGTCAGATCCATTCTGACCGACTTAACTTTTGACACATCTATGCTGCATCTCGAGGGTGTGTATTGAGAGTTATTTGTAGCTTTCCTAATTTATTATGTATTTTATGTTTCTTTCATCTTAAATATATAATTTGTCCTCCAGGATTTCTCCTCTTATATAACAGAACCCTATGGCCCCTTCCATAATTTAATTCATATTTCTCTCCACAGCAATCCTTATAACAGAGGAGAACCCTGTTATGCCACAACTATATCGCCACACTGCCACAACATGTAAAAGCACTCTGTTCGAGTGGAAATGGGTGCTGAAGAGAGAGTTCCAGAAAGTCATGGAATTTCCAGTGTCTAGCTAGTCATCACCCAATTCCTCCCAAAACTCCTTGGCCTTGTCGCAATGAAATAAGACGTGGTCTCCCTTCCATAGAGCGAGCCGTTAGGATTGGTACTATGAAAGGGCTTGGACCATTTTTCTTTGGTCAGGATTCTCTCATGCCTTAGCAACCAAAGGAAAATCTTTACACAAGTTGGAAATTTCATATCCTAGACAAATCTACAGTCACGGATCAACTCTTCATGCCAGGGATTCAACTTGTTGTCGACATCTCTGTAAGCTCTTCATACAGTGAAATCTCCATCTCTGCACCCAATAATATCTGCAACCTATAGGTCATGCTAAGTGTTCGATTTCCTCTCCAAGAGAAGCATGAATTCCTGCAAGTTTGATTATAGAAATTCGAATGGAAGGTTGTCAACCACGTACTATCCACCCAAGTCTTAAAAACAAAAGCATCATGATTGCTACAAGAGTAAGGGGTAGGGGACGAGCGACTAAAGTCCATCTATATGTCCAAAAGGCAAAGGAGCAACCGTCTCTAAAGACTGGGTAGAAAAGCACATGTAGCTGTGGCAGAATAGTACAGATGCCCTTCCTGAAAAAGGAACAAAAAAATACGGATGGTGAATAAGGGATTGCTGGGTATGTATGCCGTCTATGCTGCGGATTAATTTGCAACATTCGTCTTCGTTGCATTCCCAGATCCTTGTGATGCACTTTAGTAGAAGGGTTCTATTCATATTCTTTAAATGCAGAATACCAAATGCACCCTCTTTCTTAGGTAGCATAATTGTATGCTATTCAACCAGGTCAATCTCTGAGCTGCACTAACCATTTCTGCTGCAAAAAGTCTTTGCATAATTGCCTCCGAACGTCAACATGCCTCGGTTGGTAAAAATCTTGATGACATGAAGAAAATAGGGATTGGCGTTTACATCACCTTAATTACCTCTAATCATCCAACACGTGAAAGCATAGATGCATTCCTTCCAGCTAGCTTCCGTTCTAGTTTCTCAATAATAGGTAACCAACCTACTAATTGCAAGCGACCGCAAGTCTGGAGCCTACCCGAATATCGTATCAACAAGTGCCCATCTCTGCGCTATAGATACCACATCTGAATATGAGAGACCAAATGACAATATGGTCGATTTGCTTTTGTTGAGAGTTTTATGTTACATTACTCTTTTCCAATCTATTTATTTCTGTCTTCATTATGTAATTTATCCTTTAGGGTTTCTCTCTTCTTCTTTTTTTGATTTTTTTGATTTAAAAGAGGGTGGTATCCCTATGCGGGATACACCGCGGGGCCTGTTATATTAAATAAAGATTAACGAACTTTACAGAGCGAGCCAAAGACGATACAGAGAATTAAAATGACCGACCACATTTTCATAGTAAATGCGTGGTCAAAGATAACTCCGTTTCTTGCTGTCCAAATGCACCACAACACTGTGAAAGGCCTGGCACAATCCGCGTGCGAGTTGCTCCCCACTTGTCTGACAGAGCTCCAGAAGTCCTCCAAGCCTCCAGTCGCGACCCATTCACACCCAATCCCACTCCAGACTCGCATCGATGTGGGGCACTTGAAGAACAGGTGGTCGGAATCCTCCAGAACGCCGTCGCATCTGTCGCACGATGCGTCATCCAAGTGAAACAATCTGCTCCTCCTCGCCTTGTCGAGTAGTCGACCTCTTCTGAGACACCACAGAAACACCTTGAATCGGCCCGGAACACGAGCCACCCACACAATTCTGAGATCTTGACACATGTTTGCGTCACGCTCAGTATATTCTACCCGCAACTCCTTACATAGCTTCGAAACCGACTGGCCATCCCCGCCCCATCGGAAGTGATCCCGGTCATCAGTGAAAGGGCCCGGAGGCGACACCTCCCCCACCATTCGAATGAACTCCTCCAAACGCCTGTCAGATAAGTCAGTAACGAAAGTCGTCATCCAGTTCCTAGAAACAACGGCTTGCAGGAGCGAGCAGTCCCTTATAGATGCCAAAGCGAAAAGACGTGGGAACCTACTCGCCAGGGATCCGTCCCCGGTCCAGTCGTCCTGCCAAAAACCGAATACCTTGCCATATCCCACGCAAGGAAGCAGTTTTGGAGCCAACAATGGCAAAACCTTACGAGTACCGGACCGAACCTTACGAATACCTGACCAACGGGTTTCTCTCTTCTATATAAGAGAACCCTTGGGCTCTATAAATAAACAACACAATAACTCTGTCTACATAGTATCAGAGCGACGGTCTTAGATCAGAGTCCTGAGCCCCACCTTCGACCTCATCCGTTGTGCCTCGATTTAGTGGCGCCTCCACTGCCCTAGCAGCACCCCCCGTCCAGCTACTGCTGCCCTAGCAGCAGCTCCGGTTTGTTGCTGCCCCCAACAGCCCCCAACGGCACTGTAGACACTGCCCAGTGGCCCCGATAGCCACCAAGCGCCTCCTAGTGACCCCGGTAGCCATTTGGCGTTGCTCGGTGGCTCTCTTGCTAGCCTGAGTTCGTAGTTTTGATCTGATTTCAGAGTTTTTGGTCTGATTTCACCCTTTTTCAGACCAATCAGACCACTTTTCACCAATTTTTGTCTAAGCAGCGCCTGCAAGAAAGCAATCAGACTCTTTTACACCAGCCGTTACCGGAGAGTGAAGATATGCCAGTCCCGATTTCACCTTTAGACCAGTGCCTGCTACAGATTGAGAACCTGTCTTTATGACCCAGCTCTGACCACTTTTTTCAACGTTCTGACTCATCATCCAAGACCTGGACAGAATCAGAGACATACCGAGCCTGAGGTCGACTCCTCTCTCTCCCACTGGCTAAGGCTAAGTCAGGGCTATATGACCCAGCTCGACCGCCTAGCCCGAACGTTCAATCTCCTAGAACAACCCAAGGCCCACGGGCTAACAGCGAATGAGGTTGTCGTACGAGTCTAAACCCACAACCACCCCTCTTCATGTACATGTAGACACTCCAAGATCTGTTTATGGTCCCGGTTATCTATTCAAGATGTTAAAGAACAGAGTTGATATCCCATCCACATGTGCCTTCAAGGGTCCGACACCTATTGTCAAGATGGATGGCACAAACTATGATTTGCGGGCGATGCAGTTTATGAATCTACTGCATAGCGATGGTAAGAAGCGTATTCTGATGTAGGATGAACCAGGGGACAAGACTGGGACCAATGGCTCATGGGAGGCATATGATGCGTATGCGAAGGCATGGTTATCTGGTACTATGTCCGTTGAGATAACCAATGCTATCTTAAGTCATCCCACAACAAAGGCAATGTGGGACATCATCGCATGTACATACTCTCAAGCGAGGAATGAGTCGAAGATATTACAACTCCAACATGATATCTTCACAACCAAATATGTTGATCGTCCTCTTCATGTTCTGTACACATCTTTGAGGAGTATGTTTGAGCGATTACATAGCTATATACCTTTGACGACCTCATCAAATCAACATAATGCCTATAGAGATTCTGTCATGACCGCAGTGTAGCTAATTCTATGAGACATGTGGTTCTTATACAAAACTTATACACCACTGAGAACTTATCTAAGATATGATATTTCATGCTTTTTTCTAGGAGTTGGGCAAGCTATTTTGCCTAGATTTAGAGAGGAATTTTGAGGATTTGGAAGGGAATCAAGGTGTAGGTGAGGGAGGGAACAAAGACGTGCCAATACATGTGCTTCATATCTTGTTTGACATCGATGCAATATTTTCATGAAAGAAACTAAACAAGCAGCTAGAGACAAAATGATTGACTTTATATGTATTCAGATGCACTACAGTGCTGTTCTCCATATCAGTATTGGTAACAACTTATCACTCCTACTGCATAGCAGATATCTACTTTTGTACACATCATGGCATACATCAGGTTCCTACAACTGATGCATAAGGGCATCATGTCGTAGCTTTGAGGTGCAATCCCTTTAGATAGGTTAATAACACATTTCACCGGAAGGAAGTCTTTAGTGGAGTTATTTGTCTGAAATCTTCGAAGATCTTTATGTACCAGTTATGATAGTCTCCAATACCCTCCGAACAGTTTCGAACCCAATATGTAAGAGGCTTCCTCAAGATCTTTCATCTCAAATGTATGAGACAATCAGACCGGTCATCACATCATGGAAACTGGAATAAATGAATCAAGTTCAAATAAAAATAAGTGGTCATCGTATGAATGATATAACAGTCACAGAAATTTGTTTTGATCACACTGTGAAATCACATGAATACGGAAATGATTTCCGCACACTTTTGCAAACCACAAGAGTATGGGTTCGTTATCTTGGTTGCCAATAGTCTCTAAGATAACAGACCTTCTGAATCAAATCCGATCCATCGATGATGCTTGCGTTGGCATGAGTATGAGTAACGTAGTTCCCACAGATCTGAGAGATGATTGTCTCCTTCCTCCTTTTCCGCGTAGATGGTGGAGATAATGACCTTGATCTCCTTGGCGTACCATATCTGATGTTCTAGTTCCCCTATGCATTAATTTGCTTGAAATATAAATGTAGGCATTAACTTTTTTGGAAAAAGAAAGGTAGATGCATCCTGCGTTTGACAAGGAGTTATTAACTGGGTATAATTTCTACTGACAGTTTACTGTTATCCAGGAGCTTATGTACAAGATTCGTGAAATAAAGACAAAGGCTGAACAGAGTGAAACAATGGTTCAGGAAATTTGTCGAGACATCAAGAAGTTGGATTTTGCCAAGAAGCATATCACGACAACAATAACCGCTCTTCACCGTCTGACAATGCTAGGTCAATATATACTATGACCATTTACTCAGCAATATCCTGTAATCTGAGTGATAAAATATCCATGCCATGAAAAGAATGTTATATACTGCTAAGCAGAAAAGCTATGCAAGTTCTTCGCTGCTCTTTATACCATATACTCAGCAGTATCCTGTTACTGCTCGTCATACCATATACTTAGCAGTATCCTGTAATAGAATACATCAAAGACGTTTCTATTCAAAAATAAGTGTGTGGTAATTGTATGGGACATACCATATATAAAACTTCCAGATTGAATAGATTTTGTCGTTTTTCATTCATTGCTTGCAGTATCAGCTGTTGAGCAACTTCAAGTGATGGCTTCAAAGCGCCAATATAAAGAGGCTGCTGCTCAGCTTGAGGTTATGTTCTTTCCATCCAGTCTACTTATGCCCCTTGTTTATATAATATATTTGAAATCATAATCTACGGTGCTCTCTTTTATGCCCTTTGTATTATAGTATGAATTCGAATCCATAATTAGTGATACTCTTTTACCTCCCTTGCATCATATTATGAATTTGAATTCGTCCATCAGTGATACACTCGATAAAGTGTTGTTGGTAGCATGCAGCTCCCATTTGATCATATATACATGATTATTATTTACGGCATGGTATTTTGACAACATAAATCAGCCTTTTCTAGGACATGCAATCTTTTTCTGAACTTAGCTCGACTTCCATGATCAATATGATGTTACATCGATAATTCTCAATTGACAATGGAAAAATAATTGAAATAAAACTTATAGCTTCAATCACTTACGACTATTTACTTTTCATTAATAATGGCATTATCGAGAATAATTTAACTGTGGACGAGGTTTTAAGTAAACCAGTGGACATGTAACTAACCATGATTGTTAATGCTTATTTCTGAAAGGATGGTTGATGGTGGCCAGGGAAGTTGTTAATGTAGAGGCTTATATATGTTGGGATGTACTGTTTCGTATTTTCTATTTATATATTGTACGTCTCTGTAATTTACCCAAGGGTTTTCTCTCTATATAAGAGACCCGAGGGCTCTATGGAATAACACATCAGAGTATTGTTTACTCTAACATGGTATTAGAGCCAAAACCCTAACCTAGGGTTTCCTCCACCCCCCGCCCCCCCCGCCGCCAACAGGCTCCAGCCGTCGGCCCCTCCAATCCCTCCCGCCGCCGCCAGGCCCCTCCAGGTCCCTCGCCGACCCCAGCCAGCCCCTCCCGCCGCCGCCAGGCCCCTCCGGCCCTCCGCCAGCCCTCTCCGGTCCCGCCGCCGGGCCCCTACAGCCCCGCTATCGGTACCTCCAGCCCATCCAGGCCCCAGCCCCGCCGCCTCTCCTCCGCCGAGGCTTCACCAGCCTCGCCGCCGTCCGCCTCACTTCGGTCGGGCTCCGGTCGATGACGGGTTCAAGTGCATAACGTCTACATATGCACTTGAATCCTCAAAAGTCTCGGTAGACACCAGTCTCTTTGTCTATCATCCCTAGTTGGGCTTCTCCGGCAGTATGTCAGAACAAAAGGTCGATATGCCCGCCATAGGTGCCTTTAAAGGTTCGGCACCAATCGTCAAAATGAACGGGACGAACTATGAACTGTGGGCTATGCAGTTCCTCAGTCTTATGCAGTCATGTGGTAAGAAACATATTCTTACCGAAGATGAACCGCCAGAGAAGAAGGGAATATATGCCTCATGGGAGGCTGATGACGCGTATGCCAAAGTTTGGCTGTCAGGAACGCTCACGACGGAGGTAGCAAATGATGTCCTCCATCAGCCCACCGCCAAGGCGATGTGGGATATTCTGGCCACGACATACTCTCAGGTGCGGAACGAGACAAAGATGCTGCAGTTGCAGCATGATATTTTTACCACGAAGCAAAATGGGAGGCCTCTTCATTCTCTGTACACGTCTCTTCGTGGCATGTTCGAGAAACTCTATAGCGCCATCCCACTCACAGCCACGCCGGAACAACAGAAGACGTTCCGCAACGCCACTATGGTTGGCGTATTACTTGCTGCCCTTGACCCGGAGTACGAGGCAGCACGTTCTCAGATCCTTGCCGATGCAACCATTCCACCGATGGAAGAAGTCTACAGAAGGCTCAGTCGTGTACCTGTTCCATCGAATACAGCAACTCCACCTCCCTCGGCAATGGCAGTCTCCAGAGGACGAGGTAGTTCGTCCTCATTTCGTGGCAGAGCAAGTGGTGGACGTGGCCGCGGAGGTCGCATACGTTCTACGTGCTCATTCTGTCGTCGTACTGGTCATTTGGAGGATACATACTATTCCAAGCATGGCTTCCCTCCTTCTGCACGTGTCGCTGATCATGTTCAAGGTCTACCAGCATATACTCCAGATCACAGGTTCGAGGAGCTAGTGGCACGGCTTCGTTTTATCATGCCACAGTCATCGTCAGAGGGTGCTGATGCTTCTGATGTTGCGGATTCGGCGTCAGCTAGTACATCTGCTTCAGCCAGTGCCTCAGGTAGTCCTTCAGTCTCATATCATAACCATGATCTCACATGATGGATTGTTGATTCTGGAGCCATCCACCATCTCTGTCGTGAGAAAGATATTCTGCAGTCCTATAGAGCTGTTCAGCCTGGTCGCTCTGTACTCATTGCTGATGGCACTCATTCCCCTATCATCGGTCAGGGGGAGACGGCTTTGCTGCCCTCTATGCACTTACAGAATGTTCTACATGCACCAGAATTCTCTATGAATCTCTTATCCATTAGTCAGATTACACGAGATTTGCACTGTCGTGCTATTTTTGACCCATCGTCTGTTATTTTTCAGGATATATTAACGGGCAGGGTGATTGGCTGTGGTTCTGAGCACAATGACCTCTATCGTCTTGTACGGAACTCTTACGCTGGCGTCTCACTGCATTCCCAGGGCTCCGTATCTCCGTATACCTGGCATCTTCGGTTTGGTCACCTGCCGCTTCAGAAAATGCGTCACCTCCTGCCTCAGATCTCTCCGAGTTCGTCATTTCGTTGTGAAGCATGTCAGTTAGGGAAGCACCATCGGTCTAGCTTCCCCAGTCGTCAGAGTCGGAGCAGTCGCTCCCCATTTGAGTTATTTCACATAGATATTTGGGGTCCCAGTCGTGTCCCAGATCATCAGGGGCACAGGTTCTATTTAGTTGTGGTTGATGATTTTTCTAGAGTGTCCTGGACTTTTCTTCTTAAAAATAAATCCGAAGCAGGAAGTGTTATTCAAAATCTTATCCATGAAGTTCAAAATGTTTTTTCGTCTACTGTTAAGTATGTGCGTACTGACAATGCATTGGAGTTCTGTACTCGTTCCCTTGCTCGCTTTCTTTCTTCTAAAGGCATTATCCACCAAACCACATGTGCATACACATCTGAACAAAATGGGGTTGCAGAACGGAAGCATCGACATTTCCTTGATATTGTTGGCACATTACTTATTCAGAGTTGTGCCCCATTATCCTTTTGGGGGGATGCTATACTTACAGCATGCTATCTGGTCAACCGCATGCCTACAACTGTTCTTGGGGACAAGTCTCCTATCTATGTTCTCATTCCTGACAAAGATTTGTTTACACTTACACCTCGGGTCTTTGGCACTGTTGCGTTTGTCCACCGCTTATCTCCAGGACTTGATAAGCTATCTCCTAGGGCTATCAAGTGTGTTTTTGTGGGCTACTCCAGGACACAGAAAGGATATCGTTGCTATGACCCCGTTCATGACAAGTACTATGTGAGCGCTGATGTTACATTTTTCGAACCCGTCATGCACTTCTCCCCTGCAGGTGACAGATTGGTCTCCTCCACATCCACAGATTCTAATGTCTATGTGCCTCCACCTCCAAGCCTGGGTCAATCCTCTACACCACCACCACCACCACCTCCAATTGTACCTTTTCCTAAGTTCTATACAAAGCGGACAGACCCTGCTCAAGCTACATGTCAACCATCCAACACGCCTCAGGTATGTTCTGATGTTATCGCTAATGATGTGTTAGACAATGCACCAGTGCAGGAGCCTTTACTACAGGAGGAGGATCAACCGGTCAACACAGTGATGGATGATCTGGATCGGCCCATTGCTCACAGGAAGCAACGAAGACAATGTGCTTCATATCCTCTTGCCTCTCAAATCTCGTTTCATCGTCTCAATGGGGATTTCCAGAAGTTTGCAGCTGCTGTCTCGTCAGTTGAGATTCCACGGACCTATCAAGATGCCATGAAGATTGATTGCTGGCGTCTAGCCTTGGAAGAGGAGATGCGTGCCTTGCAGTCTAGAGGGACTTGGTCTCTTGTCCCCATTCCTCCAGGTGCCTCCGTGGTGAGTTGCAAGTGGGTGTTTACGGTGAAATATCATGCGGATGGACGTCTCGACAGATACAAGGCAAGACTTGTAGCACGGGGATTTACCCAGACGTATGGGGTAGATTATTTGGATACTTTTTCACCAGTGGCTAGACACTCCACTCTTCGCATCCTCCTATCCGTTGCTGTGGTACGTAACTGGACCATTTTTCAGCTTGACGTCAAGAATGCTTTCTTGTATGGTGACCTACAGGAGGAAGTCTACATGCAACAACCACCAGGGTTTGCTGTTGAGGGGGAGACTCAGATGGTGTGCAGACTTCATAAGGCTATCTATGGCCTCAAACAGAGTCCCCGAGCATGGTTCCAGAAGCTTTCTCAACTAATTGAACAACAGGTGTTCAGGAGATCAAATGCGGACCATTCACTGTTCATCCAGAAGACCCCTAGAGGTACAGTTGTTGTTATGATATATGTTGATGACATCTTGGTTACAGGAGATGATGCTCAGGGGATTGAGATAACCAAGTCCCTGTTGGGAAACCAGTTCATTACGAAGGATCTGGGCACGATACGATATTTTCTGGGGATAGAGTTTGCAAGAAATGCACAAGGAATGGTGATGACTCAAAGAAAATATGTCACAGACTTGCTAGTTGAAACAGGAATGACTGGATGCAGACCTTCAAGTACACCTATGGACCCAAGCATGAAGCTGTACGACGATGACACCGAGGAGGTGGACAAAAGAAGGTACAGAGAGATGATGGGTAAGCTCTTATACATTACTATAACTCGACCGGATATTGCCTTTGCAGTAAACCGGGTGAGTCAATTTGTGGAGCAGCCGAGGCAAGTTCATATGGATGCCTTGTATATGATATTGAGATATCTGAAGTCTTCCCCAGGCACAGGGTTGCTATTCAGGAAAGATACAGGTCTGTCTATTTCAGCTTGTGCAGATGCAGATTATGCAGGATGTTCAAGGGATCGTAAATCTACTTCTGGATTTGCTATCTTCATAGGAAGCTCTTTAGTTTCTTGGAAAAGCAAGAAACATGCTGTTGTGGCGAGATCCAGTGCTGAATCCGAGTACAAAGCCATGGCACAAGCAAGCGTAGAAATGATGTGGGTTAGAGCAGTCTTAGAAGATTTGAATGTAGATGCCCCCTTGCCCATGAATCTCCAATGTGACAATCAGGCAGCATTGTTTATTGCCAATAATCCAGCCTTTCATGAGAGAACAAAGCACATCGAGGTGGATTGTCATTATACTAGGGACATGATTCAGAAGGGCTTCATTTCCACTTCTCATGTCAGTTCAGAGGACCAGACTGCTGATATATTCACCAAGCCATTGCTCAGAGGACCTTTCCAGAGATGTTCTTCCAAGTTGAGCATGATAGATATCTATGCTCCATCTTGAGGGGGAGTGTAGAAGCTTATATATGTTGGGATGTACTGTTTCGTATTTTCTATTTATATATTGTACGTCTCTGTAATTTATTCAAGGGTTTTCTCTCTATATAAGAGACCCGAGGGCTCTATGGAATAACACATCAGAGTATTGTTTACTCTAACAGTTAAGGTTTGGGTCTGATGTTGGTAACAATTCTTGGGGGGGGGGCACCATAAATAAGAGGTGCATTTTATTTTTTTGTTTGGGATTGTGGGTTAAGGAGATGCTACTGCAGGACTGTCACAATGGAGAGGAGTTGAAAAATTTGATCTCAAAAAAACACTACAAGGTGCAGAGTTGGACGTTTTTTTTGGAATTTCTTCTGTTTGTAAAAAAGCTGGCATCCTTCAGAAGTCTTTTAGGGGAGAAAATATGTTTTTTGGTTTTTTTATCCATAAGTAGCTTCATATTGTTTTCTGGGATGTTTCTGTAGTGTTTATCAAGGCTCACATTTGGCACAAATCTTTTCTCAGGCAGTTAACCAGTTGTGCAGCCATTTTGAAGCTTATAGGGATGTTCCAAAAATAACTGAACTGAGGGAGAAATTCAAGAACATCAAACAGATACTTAAGTCACATGTATTTTCAGATTTCTCAAGGTATCCCTTGCAGAACTGAGCTTTACTTTCTCGAACATGTAGCTTTCCCTGCATGTATGAATCTCAGCATTTCTTTGATTTAGTTTGGTTGGAGGTCTGAAATGACACAAATTTCGATTTAGTACACCATATATTAAACAAAATTTTTGTAGCTATCTCAAGTTTGGTTGTTTGGTTCGATCAAAATTTGGGACGTAAAACCATGTAATCTTCTGCTTTGGCTTCTGGTAGAGTGAATAAATTGCATATGGATGCTCATTGTAGGTTTACGTGATGGCTAAGTATTAAGAAAAATGGCAAAGCCTTCTCCCACTATAAGCAGGGTCGGTTACTTGGATTCTTGCGTAAATCCATGTTGAAAGGTTTGACTATTTTTTATACTGGTTGTCGACTACCTAACGCAACCCACAAGGGGGATTTGAACCTTGGTCTCTTGGGCGGTAAGCACTTTGGACTGCCACTAGACCATTTAAGTGGATCATTCATGGATAAGTATCAAATAATAAAAATGAATCATTCATGGATTTTTTCCAATTCCATATTTTAGGAAAATTTAAGTTAAACTAAAGTGATAGCTAATTCTTATATGTGATGGTTAGAAATCGACAATGCAAAAGCGTAATATCAAAAAATAGAATAAACATGAAGAATACCATGATTTTATGTGGAACCCTACTCCATGGGGAGTGGGATGAGACCACGAGAAAACATCTCAAAGGGCTTGTGTTGTCTATTCACTTTTCTCATCTGATACAATGGACGTGGGGCTTCTTATATAGCCCACACCGACTCTCCAAATCTCACAAATAGGCGATGTGGGACCAAACCACTAGATGTGGTAATTGGACCACGGAGGGAACTAATTACCCATCACTACAATGACGCATACTCCAATACTCCTCCTCAATTTGGAGCATGCAATGCTCAACTTGGACAAATATAAAGAAATCTCAAACTCACAATACAAGGCACTACAGACAATATCGACTCAACACATACTCTACTGTCGGTTGCTATCAAGGACGTTGCTTCTCATGCCATGTCGGTGAGGAGGAACTAAAGGGCTGGAGTGTGAGTTGAACTGTGTCTCCCCGTCGACGAACATGTTCTTAGAACTGCGTCTGTCAGAGTCAGAGAAGTTGAAATGAGTCTCTACCTGGAAGACTCTAGCCTGCAATTGCTCCATCTCTCTGAAGAGCCGAACTAGAAAAAGTCATGGAAACATCTTCATCGGAGTCTACGATCACTGGAGAATGAAGTCTGAAAGTCTCCTCATTGGAGAACCGTATCTCTCCCATACTGGCTCATAGAATGTGATCTCTACTCTGACGTCCCTATGGATCACATGAAAACCCTAAGATGACCAGATCATATATAGGGACCTCTCAAACAAAGAACGCATGCATGTGTGCCTTGAACTAAAGAGCCTGAACTATATGTAGAGTCTAAGTCTGACTATCTGTAGAGTCTGAAATCTGGCCTAGAATCTGGAATCTTAATTTGACTTGTAGAACTCTATATAAACCCCACTTCTTCCATACCAGTCGGAATATATGACATCGATCAAGTTGGGAGAAGACATGAAAGATAAAATGGCAAGGCCTTCTCCCACTATAATTAGGGTCAGCTACATGGATTCTTGCTCAAATCCATGTTGAAAGATTCGATTATTTTTTACGTTGGCTATCGACTACCTAACGCAACCCCCACAAGGTGGGATTTGAACCTTGATCTTTTAGGTTGTAGGTACAATGCACTACCACCAGACCATTTAAGCGGGTAAGACATGAAAGATGGGAAACAAAAAAAAACAGAAGTCGTCTCAAAATTTTGGGCTTTTCTTCTCACTTTTTTTTCTCAAATCATATTTTTTGTTTGCGTATGACTTTTCTCTTTTTTTGTAGCTTGCCTTCTTTCTTTTTTTTTTAAAAAACTCATGGTCCAGTTGGACACACAATTTTAGCCTTAATTTTTTGGCCCCTTTTTCTTCTCAACCGCGGAAACGACCAAATTTGGGCTAAAAAATCTGCAGCAACCTACTGTTGGGGCCGAAAAAAATCTCCCTCGTTTTTTCCTCTGATGCAATACCAACACCTCCTCACCTCCCTTTTTTATAAGCACCCTTATGGGTCCCGCCGTTTTTTTCCAGAATCGGGCTCATCTTGGGCATGACATGGGGGCTGATACCTTTCGTTTCTAGATTTCCTTTTTTTTAAAGATGCAGTGGTAGCAAATTGCTTACCATGAATAGAAAAATAATAAATAAAAATGGCAAGGTTTAAACGGACCGAGCCCATTAATGGCAACAATAGAGGATCACATGTACCGTTACTTTTCTTTTTAGAAATAGGGCTAGCACATACGGAACTCCAATTCATAAAGCCCCTGATGAGGCTCTTTCATGTAGAAACCCTTATCATGCCGCTGCCTAGGAGACTTGGAGAAGAGGGATCATGCGTAGGTGTTGAGGATCGCACACAATAAAGGAGATCGCTGAGGGGCTGCAGCTTGAGGTACAAGCTGGGAATTGCGTCGTTGGAGGTTGCACCACTGCCTTTGAAGGGGATTTCTGGGGGGATGAACCCATTGGTTCCCTGTACGAACCCATTGTTGCCGATGATTGGGGATGCCCAGTGGGCTTGGAGATTACCGTGAGGGTATTACGCACATGTCCATCGAAATCACAAGAAGAGGTAGGGCAATTGAAAGCCTCCCGATTTAGGGTTTAGATCGATTATACACGAGGGTCGAGCATTGTCCTGCTTTGATTACTTCGATATGTGTTGCTTGATCTAGAGATTCCATGAGTTGCAACAACCCATCAGAAAATCGTGTTAGAGGTTATCCGATCCGGGCTTGCCTGGAGATGTATTGTTGCTTTGCAAAAGTAGTGTTTCATAAGAAATCGTAGATTTTCTTGACCTTGATGACGAACTTCCAAACTCCAATAATTTTGAATGTGGATAAAATTTTCAAGAACACAATCGGAATTGTAACCGCTTTGATTGTCTGTTTGTGAAGATGGTTCGTTGAAGATGATGGCAGACCTTTAGATCTTTGAATATGGAACCCGTAGAACTGCTAGCACCTGAGATGGCCGCTACGTTGCAGAACTTCTTCAATAATCATTAGGGTTTCATGAAGAAGCCTAACATAGTGCCCAAGGCTAGGGTTTCAGATCATTGTAGCCTATCTGATCGATATTGATGATGGCTGCGCACAATTAAGATATCAAAAACCCTAGAATTCTTCTCAAACTAATCACGAACATGAACATAAGAATAAATCTTCAAGAATAACTTTACGAATTGAACCACTTTGATGCTCGAATCTTGAACAAATCACGAATATAGAATAAATCATCGAGAATCGAACCCTTAAGAACGCAAAATCCAAGAACGCACCGCTCTGATACCATGTTAGAAATCGACAATACATAAGTATAATATCAGAGAAATAGAATAAACATGAAGAACATTGACATTTTACGTGGATCCCTACTTCATGAGGAGCAGGATGAAACCATAGGAGAATGCCTCAAAGAGCTTGTGTTTTCTATTCACTTTTCTCATATGATACAATGGGTGCGAGGCTTCTTATATAGCCCACACTGACTCTCCAAGTCCCATAAATTGGCGATGTGGGACCAAACCACTGTATGCGGTAATTGGATCCTACCCATCAATACAATGACACATACTCCAAGAATGATAAGTTCATATATCCTAAAGTATTATTAATCCCATATCTCATGTATTGTTATGTATTCCATGTAGGTTTCAGGTGGACCTTAGACCTTAGAAATATGTTTTGGTTGTGTAAGCCTGGTAGTATTCTCCGGGGTGTGATACTAAAATCCGACAACCTGGAGAGATCATCCCTTTGATTGGGAGCTATCAGGAGCACCCCTGTACGTAAGGCGACTCCATTGTGTGTAAAGGACATACAAGATTGTTTTACCATCAAACTAAAATTGAAAAGATAATTAATCAGACCTTTACGGCCTTCACTGTGTGTAGTTGGTGAACTTGGGGTTTGCTTTGTGTTTGCATACATGGGTGTGCGTTCAAGGACCATACTCTTAGAACTTTCC
The DNA here is from genome assembly GCA_037367405.1 of Ottelia alismoides. Classification (NCBI taxonomy): domain Eukaryota; kingdom Viridiplantae; phylum Streptophyta; class Magnoliopsida; order Alismatales; family Hydrocharitaceae; genus Ottelia; species Ottelia alismoides. Next base: position 218,433 of record JAZKJV010005559.1, on the reverse strand, counting down.
GATCACTCCTTGTTTGAGTCGTGCTCTTTTATCGAATCTCTTGACATAGAGAATGGCGGATTGGGGTGATTTTTACTCAAACTTTGCGAGCCCTCACTGAATACTCCAAATCGACCGCCTTTATGGGCTAGGGATGACTCTCATCATGTGCTCCCTTGGCTTCAAGGTAATCCTTTCCGCGAAGCCAAAACTAATAAGTCCCTTTCTTTTCCTGAGGAAGGTCAGGCCCAAACCTCTCATCCTTTCCCTTCTCTAATTCCAATCCCTTTGATTATGAAGGTGAAGAAGAACAAGTGAGCAAGACGCATCCCAAAAGAAATATTGATGAAGAGGGGGACAATGAGCATTGAAGGATATCTTAGCGAGACTGGCATGAGCCGAGCAGCGCAACGAGTAGTTTAGAGAAGAGCGTGGTCGGTTGAGAAATGGGGGAGGAAATGGACCTGGGAGAGAATCAATGATGGATGCTTACAATCCCTATTCTACACAGAACGAGAATTGGCTTATGTCAGTCATACCACCAATCCTTGGGAATTGAAGCACCATTTTCTTACACTCCTGCCGAAATTCTATGGAAATGTAATAGAGGAACCGTATATGTTCCTGTAGGAGTTTGAGTTGGTATGTGACAACGTAGGATGGCCTGGTGTTTCTTAGGACTACATCCGTATTAGGACCTTCCCATTTGCCATAGCCGACAAAGCCACATATTGGTTTAAGAACTTGGGAAAGGTTGTCACCACGTGGTCCACATTAAAGGACCTATTTTTTAAGAAGTTCTACCCTCTAAGTAGAATTAATCAGACGAGGTCGCAGATATCTAGCTTTACACAGATGTCCCATGAGTCTTTCTACGAGGCGTGGGAGATGTTCAAAGATTCGATTCAGAAGTGTCCATGCCATGAAATCGATAAGCCGATCTTGGTCCAGAACTTGTATAGTGACCTGACTCCCAGGATTCAAGGTCTAATGAGTGCTGCCTGTGAATACAGTTATTTGAACAGAGGCGCTGGCACAGTTTGGACGATCTTCAAGCAGATGGCAGAGACCAACTGCACCAATATCGCTGTCAGGGCTTATGATAAGCCACCTCCTCCTCACGTACATCAAGAAATGGGAAGATCAGTTGCCGTCGATCTGACGAATGACCTACTCCCTAACATGGGGATAATCAATGCCAAATTAACCAAGGTCGATCAGATCGAGAAGAAAGTGGTCGGGATACTCAAGCTCGTCGAGTGTGAGAACCTTGACAAGCTTCCTATACATATGACAAACTTAGCTGAGAGGGTATCTAAGATTAAGGTACTTGCTCCGTCTGCACTCCTGCTCCCATCTACAGAGTGCACCATATTCAGGAGAAGCCCGTGCATGGGCATTATAACACATGGGCTCAGGGTCACAGCCTGAGCTCCACGAGAGCCTGTTCACGGAGCCGACCGTCGAGACAATCATCGAGAAACCTCCACAGGTGTGGGAGGTATATGTGATAAGATACACCAATGATCCCAACACCACTCAGTGACAACCACAACAACACCCACAATACCCACAACACAACCAGTATCCTCCTCAGTCCCAGTACTGCCAGTTTCCACCCCCTCCGTAGCAACAGTCGGGCCATCATAGCCCCCTTCAGTACCAGCAGTACCTCCCTCAATAGAGCCAATACCGTCAACAGGTGCATCGTGGACCTAACAGACCTCTGTAGTGTTAGCAACAAGCCAACAACCTCCCCAGAGTCAGGATCACGAGGCCTCATCTTCTAGCTCCTCTGATCTTCGGAGGATCTTCGATGAGATCAAACTCATCTACAATGAGCAACATGACCAGAGTGCCGATATCAATCGGCTTTCACGTTGGCGAGATGAGTTCACTGCTCACAAGACCTCCATCCCAGCACAGGTTCAAGTTAACCCCAATAACCTGAGCCAAGGAAAGGGTCGCTAGAATGATCATGTATACTATTTCGATTTCCTTGAATTAGATCATGAGATTCTACCGCATGGTATTCACCATCTTACTCTCAAGAGTGGTAGGACCGTGCAGACCCTTGATCTGGTACGACGGAATGGAGCGGAGGATACCGATGATCCCGTCCCTGTAGGGATCTTAGAGGAAGAGCATCACCAGCAACAGTGACCCCACCACCTTCAGGACCATCAGGGTTATTTGGATCCCCAAAAATCTTAAAAATTCAAAAAAAAATCAAGAAAACTCAAAAAGAAGAATAAAGCGACATCGAGCACGATCGCGAGCAATGAGTCTTGGGGAGATGAGAAGACTTCCATGGATGCAGCACCATTAGTTTTCCAGTAGTTTCAGTTTCAATTCCTTTTCCTGCATTTCAATCGAGTCATGTACATAGTTTGAGTCTTAGTCCGAGTCATGTACAGTTGCATTCTGAATTCGATAACTCAGATGGTAATGTTTCTGTTTTACATCTTGAGCCTCTAATAATCCCTTTCCCTCAAGCCTTGTTAAAGGGAAGTAAGAAAAATTCTCAAAAAAATGATCAAGATGCCTTGGAGATGGAAAGGATGTGTCATGAGAATGTCAAAGTGAGATCCCTTTCCTTTAGCGGATGCATCTCTTCTTCGCCACTGCAAGCTCATCTGGAATCTCAAGATTCCGGAGAGGATCGGCGTCTTCCTTTGGCTTCTCAGACGTGAAAGAATACTTACGCGTGCCCGCTGCACCTCCATTATTCCGAACATCTCTCCAACCTGTGCTTTGTGCGGCATCGACATTGAAACCTCCGACCACCTCTTCTTGCTATGCCCCTTCGTGCAGGCCATCTGGGATGGCGTGGGATGGGTGAATCGATCCTCTTTGCTTGAATTCTGGGAGAGCCTTGCTGCTGCATCTTCTCGCCCTAGATCGGACAGAATTGTTCCCATTGCGCGTATTTGGAGCATTTGGCTGGGAAGAAACAAATTGATTTTTGCAGGGCAGCGTTTCTATAAGGAAAATATATGTATCGCTGCAAATAATTTCTGTTCGGATTGGCTATCCATGTAACGTTTTTTATTTTGGGTGGCGGATGGTATCTCTTGTACCATCTACCTTGACTTTTGTGTTGTTTCCCCGCTGTAAGTATATTCCACCTTAATTTTAAATTTTAAATAAATTGGGGCGAACACCTCTGAGTGTATCCCCCTTTTTTGAGTGTCAAAAAAAAGTGTTATCCATAACCACTACTTGTGCGATCAGAAATGAGATTCCAAGGAAGAAGAGGGATCTGGTGCCCACTTCATCATCTGTCAGATAGTTGACACATCATTTGCTTGCACTCTACTTGATAACGGATCCTCCATCAATATGTTGCCATACTCCCTCCTAGATCATCTAGGCTTAGGTTCTCTGAGGAGATCGAGAACACTCCTATTGCATATCGATCTATTAAAAGGCCAAATGGAATGCTGAGGGACACTATCCTTAACATCGAGGGAAAGCACTATAAGGTGGACTTCACGGTCCTATATATGAAGTGTCCCCGAAGATGGCAAGATTCTCAGATTATCCTTGGTCGTCCTTTTCTGAGGACGACTGGAGCTATATTTGATTATGCTCTGGGGAAGATATGCTTTCATGTACATGATGAAAATGTAGAGATAGAGATGCAACAAACGAACCTGATTTGGAGAGCAGTATAAAGTATCTCTCGTCGAAAGTCGAGTGCTACAAAGTTGACACAGTTGATGATTGGCAGCGGTCGTCAATGAGTCCCTCTCACCCGGAGAGGATAGCGTAGACAAGGAAGTTCGATAGATTTTGCAGAATCAGACTTTAATCACATGGGACTTTTCTGATGCATCTCCCTGTGTCCTCGATGTCTCAGAAGCTGACTTTGGCTTGTCAGACCTGTTCCCCTCAGGTCAATTAGAGGACGGGGATGACGAGTCGGACACGACTTTTACTGATTGTATGGACACCTTTGGCAATCCAACTTCTGAGCAGAGTTAGTTGGTGGCTACTTTCACAGTAGATCCAACCACATCCACCACATAATCGGATTCAGAGGCAGTTGAGCCAAATATTCCTGATGATCATACCATTCTCGAGCTCAAACCTCTTCCCCCTACATTGAATTATGCTTTCCTTGCTGGCCCACCTCGGAAGTTCCCGATCATCATCAATGCTAGCCTGACTGGAGAACAAAAATCTCGCTTTCTAGAGATTCTTGAATAGAACTGCAAAGTGATAGGCTGTAGCGTATCTGATCTCCACGAGATTAACCTCACTTTGTGCTCACACCATATTTACCTTGAGGAAGTTGCTAGACCCTCCCGTGAGTTCCAACGTCGATTGAATCGAAACTTATGGGATGCTGTTAATAAAGAAATAGAAAAATGGTGTGATGTGAGGTTTATCTATCCCATCTCCGATCCCAAGTGGGTGACACCACTTCATGTAGTCCCTAAGAAGGTAGGACTTCAGGCAGTCACCAACTCAGAAGGAGATGAGATTGTGACACGAACACCCACATCATGACATGTATGTGTGGATTATAGATGCTTGAATGTCATGACGAAAAAGAATCATTTATACTTGCAGGGAAACAATTCTTTTGCTTTCTAGACGGGTACTCGGGCTACAATCAAGCAACCGTCACTCCTGAGGACTAGGAAAAGATCACATTTACATGTCCATTCGATACTTACGCATTCATTGCATGCAATTTGGGTTAGGCAATATACTGGGGACTTTCCAGTAGTGCATTATTACTGTATTTACCGATATGGTGGGCGATATCTTAGAGATCTTTATGGATGACTTCTCGGTCTACGACGATTCATTTGACTCTTGTCTATCTCATCTGGATCGAGTCTTAAAAAGTGTAGTGAGGTGAATCTGGTCCTCTCTTGGGAGAAAAAGCCATTTCATGGTCTAAGAGAGCGTTGTGTTGGGGCATGTCATCTCCAAGAGTGGAATGGAGGTTGACCCTATCAATCTCGATGTGATCTAGAAACTTCAACCATCAACCAACATCAAACATGTGCGGCTATTCCTCGAAAATGTTGGTTTTACCGAAGATTTATAAAGGACTTTTCAAAGATTGCTCGTCTGCTAACAGAGCTCTTAGGAAAAGACAGGAAGTTCCTTGTAGATCCCAGACAGGGCACAAGCTACATCAACTCCACCAAGTAGGAAAGAAAGATTGATTACTAAAAGCATGAGAATAACGCTACCTTGCACTTCTTTTCCCTTGAGCCTCACCCTTTTTCCCACTCAACCCTCTACCGTATGGGAAAAGATGAGCTTGACAAGCAACTTTAATGCTGGCCTCTTTGGAAAAGGCGATGGAGATCCACTTATGAGGCAACATGTAAAGGAGATCGTCAGTGAGTAAGCAATGGCCTTTAAGACGAGACTAGGTGGATAGGTCATATCAGCAGACAATAACGCTGGTTTTCCATCCCCTCTCTCAACATAAGGCAAGACTAACCAGTTAAATTGAGGTCCTCGAGCTCCTAAAGAGGAAGATCATGGATGCTCTTATCCTACAAGCCTCATATTGGTCTATACCCTTTGAGATCATGATGGATGCTTCCAAGGTTGCGAAAGTCGGTAGTCGTACTCGATCGGCCAGGTCACTCTGACTAAGGATTAATCGGTAGTTGGTCGACTAACTGGATTTAGTCGGATTTCAATCAGCTTTTAATTTTATGATTATTTCAAATATATAACTCATTTTTATACATATATTTACATAGATTTTGTACATTTCTATACTTTCAATATAATATAAAAAAGTAATTGGATTTAAATAAAACACTAAGCATATTATAATAAGTTTGCTTATAAAAAAGCAAAACATATAAAATATGATATTTCCAAGCAAAAATTGGTCGACTAGTGTGCCTAGTCGGAATTAGTCAGTACTTGGTTGGCCAACCCACTGACTAGACTAGTCAGACCTACTAGTCAGGCGGCTTTTACAACCTTGGATGCTTCTGACTTTGCAGTTGGGGCCGTGTTAGGACGAAGGTGAGAAGGGATTCCTTATGTTGTAAGAAAAGTACTTGATCAAGCTCAAAGGAATTATATCGTCACAGAGAAGGAAATGCTTGCCATAGTGTTTGCCTTGGATAAATTCAGGTCACATCTTTTAGGATCCAAGGTCACTGTGTTCACAGACCACACAACCATCAAGTACCTCATGGAAAAGGACACGAAGGCTCATCTTCTTAAGTGGATTCTACTACTCTAGGAGTTTGATTTGCAGATCAAAGATAAGCCTGAAGTGAAAAATGTGGTGGCTGATTCCTTTTCTTCGAAGGTCTGGATTGTGTCTAGTGGAGGTGTATTCCTAAGGAGGAATACATGACCTCACCCGCTGCCATTCCTTGGAGGCAGGACATCTCTCCAGGAAGAGGTCCGCTTCAAAAGTGCTCCAGTGTTGTTTGTACCGGTTGACTTTGTTCCGTGATGCATATGCATTTGTTAGGTCGTATCCAATGTGTCAGAGAATGGGAGGGACCGTCAAATCCAAAGATAAAATGTCCATGCTTATAATTATGGTTGATGTTTTCGATGCATGGGGCATATATTTCATGGGCACATTCCCTAACAACCACAACTATGAGCACATTCTATTGGCGGTAGATTATCTCTCTAGGTGGGTGGAAGCTATCCTTACCTGAGCTGCAGATAGCACGACTATCTGCAAGTTCGTGAAAGATCACATCATTTCATGGTTCGGGGTCCCCAAAGTCATCTTCTCTAATCGGTAGCCATTTTGTTAATAGAGAAGTGACGAAGTGAACAAAGGATTATGACATCGAGTACTGTGTCGCTAGTCCATACCACTCATAGTGGAATGACATGACAGATGTGTAGAATAGGGAGGTGATGGTTATTTTGTAAAAGATAGTCTACCTTGACAGGAATAACTGATCCCATCTCTCATCTTCCCGTTGAGCTGATTCACAAATTCGAATGGACATTAAAGAAAGTAAAGTGGAACACTTTTATGATTATTTCAAATATATAACTCATTTTTATACATATATTTACATAGATTTTGTACATTTCTATACTTTCAATATAATATAAAAAAGTAATTGGATTTAAATAAAACACTAAGCATATTATAATAAGTTTGCTTATAAAAAAGCAAAACATATAAAATATGATATTTCCAAGCAAAAATTGGTCGACTAGTGTGCCTAGTCGGAATTAGTCAGTACTTGGTTGGCCAACCCACTGACTAGACTAGTCAGACCTACTAGTCAGGCGGCTTTTACAACCTTGGATGCTTCTGACTTTGCAGTTGGGGCCGTGTGGCAATTTCGCCGCCGCCGCCGACTTGCACCCACCAGCTCAACCTCGGCACCGCCTTCACCTCCGGCCCCTCCCTTCGCATTTCATTTCGAGTAGCGACAGTCGGAGCAACGACACGTCCTCTCACGACTCCTCCAAATCTGCTCCAAGGCGGCAACGACATCAGAATGCCCCATTGGGGGCGGCGACGATAGTAGATGCTTCATCAGGGTTGTCTACAAGAGAAAACCCCTGTCGGGGGTTGAGGTTCTGCGAGAGAAAAGGCATTCCCAATGGGAACCCTAAATAAATAAAAAAAGGGCCCAAGTGGACCGTGTTCTTTTTAAAAATTGTGATAAAATGATAGAGCAGAAGGACCGTGGGTTGAAAAAATTATAAAAGCCCAAAGGTAGGGCCCAGGAGGTGGGCCGTATTAAAAAAAGAAAGGGAAAAAAGCAGAAAATGTGAACGAATTATTTGAAAAAATGACGGCTATTAAAAAAAGGTTGAAATAAAATAACCGAGAAAAATAATTTAAAAAAATGAAAGGAAAAGCCGAGAAAAAAATTATTATCGGCTTATGAGATTCATTTCTACCTATTTCTTGTCTTCTCCCAACTTTGTCGATGTCATTATTTTCGGACAAGTCTGGGAGAAAGGGGGAGTATTGTGTAGAGTTACAGGTCCGAGTCAGATACAGATTTTTCATATTCCAGACCAATCGGTTTTGTTCCAGACTCTACAGTTCAGATATTCAGACTCGACGTTCATATGTTTTCGAGTCTTCAGTCAGATGTGCACATGTTTACCATTATTTGTCGTGGTCCCCATCTTTTTTTTGGTCAGAGTTTTCATGTGTTCCATTGGAACTCCAGACTAGAGATCCCATTCCCTATACTAATTGGGTTAGGGTTTTCATGTGGTTTCATAGGGACTCTGGAGTAGAGATCCCATTCTCTGAGCCAGTATGGGAGAGACCCAGTTCTCCGACGAGGAGATTTTTTAGACTCCATTTTCCAATAATCGTGGACTCCGGCGAGTATGTCTCCACAACATTTCAGTTCGGCCATTTCAGAGATGGAGTAGTTATCCACATGTTGTGGCGAGCTAGAATTATCCAAGTGGAGACTCATTTCAGTTGTAGTGACTCTGACAAGTATAGTACTGAGCACATGCTCTTTGACAAGGAGATTCAGTTTGAGTCACACTCTAGCCCATTTGTTCCTCCTCACCTGCACAACATGAGAAGCAATGTCCTCGACAACAACCGAGTGTTGTGAACGTGAGTTGATATTGTCTGTAGTATCTTGTATTGTGAGTTGAGATTTCTTTCTGTTGGTCCAAAATGAGCATTGCATGCTCCACCTTGAGGGGGAGTGGTTGAGTATATGCGTCATATGTAAGATGGGTAAATTGATCATTCCAAGATTCATTTACCACATACAAAGTTTAGCCCCACTTCTACCAATGGTGGAATTTGGAAGGTCTGAGGAGGCTATATAAGAATCCCCATACCTCCTATATCCAGTGAGAAAGTTAAATGAAACATATGACCCTTTGAGGCCTTCTCCCATGGTTTCATTCCACTCCATAGGGAGTAGGGTTACACGTTAAAATCCTGCATTCCTCAATGTTTATTATTTTTCTCTGATATTTACTTCCACATTCTTATCTTCCAACATCCTCTATATAAGAGAATCTTAGGGCCTCATGAATAAGAAAGTTATTATTTTCTCCCAACAAGAAAAAAAGAGAATACATAAAAGGATAAAAGATAACAAATATCTCAACACTTCCCCTCAAACTGGAGCGTAGATACCAATTAAGCTCAGCTTGGAAAATCATCTTTGGGAAGGCCCTCTAGCTAGAGCCTTGGTGAGTACATCAGTTGTCTATTAACCTGAGCTAACATGAGAGGCAGAAATGAGACCCTTTTGTATCATGTCTCAAGTGTAGTGACAATCTACCTCAACATGCGTGGTCCTCTCATGGAAGACTTGGTTGTTGGCAATAAAAAGTGCAACCTGGTTGTCGTATTGGAGGTGCATGGGAAGAGACACCTCAATAGCTAGGTTAAAGCGGATATGATTCCCATCATCTTTGTATTCCCTTGTGCCATGATTCTGCATTTTGATTCTGCACTAGATCTGGCGACCACTGTTTGCTTCTTGCTCTTCCATGACACCAATGAGCTCCCTATGAACACAACAAAATAAGAGGTAGACTTCATGTCCTTGGGGCATTCGACGTATTCTGCATCTATGCCAGTTGTAACGTTAAGGGATGCTCCTCTATTAAATAAGAGACCGGTGCCAGGTGAAGTTTTTAGATACCTCAGAATTATATGTACTATATCCATATGTACCTGTCTAGATTGCTCCATGAACTGACTTACTTTGCTCACTACAAATGATATATCTAACCTGTGATGGTCACATGTAGGAGCTTCCCAACAAGCTCCTTGTACGTCCTCTTGTCTACCTCCTCAATGTCATCATCATATAGCTTCATGCTCGGGTCCATAGTAGTGGTTGGCCTACAATCTGCCATGCACATCTCAGAGAGAAGATCCGTAACACACTTCCTTTGGGTTATCACAAGATCTCATTGGTTCTTAGCAAACTCCAGTCCAAGGAAGTAGCATAGACTGCCAAGGTCCTTGGTTACAAACTACTGACCAAGGAAAGCCTTAACTGCTTGAAGGCCTACATATTATTCCATGAATGATGATATCATCTACATAAACCAGTATAACAACTGTACCTCTCTGAGTTCTCTGAACAAACACTGAATGATCTGTAATTGATCTCATGAACCCCTTCCGCTCTATAACGTTTGAGAGCTTATGGAACCATGCTCTTGGACTCTGCTGAAGGCTATAGATAGCCTTATGCATGGCCTCAAATTTCAGCGAAATTCGGTCGAATTTCTGTCGAATATCGATATCCAATCGAAATCGAAATTCGACCGAAATGACCGAAATGGCCGAAATATGGGGGTCCTAGTACAAAAAATGACCGAAATGACCGAAATTTCGATCGAAATTCCACCGAAATTCCATCGAAATTCTATTTTGGTCGGTACCGAAATGGTGACCGAAACCGACATTTAAGGCCTTGGCCTTATGAAGTCTGCACACCTTATGACACCCCCTCAGCAGCGAACCCATGTGGCTGTTACATGTAAACTTCCTCATGTAGGTCACCATATATGAATGCATTCGTCACATCGATCTGTTGTAGAGGTCAATCCCGTGTGACTGCAACATTGAGAAGGATTCATAGTATAAAATGCTGAGCTACCGGAGATAGTATCCTGATAGTCCACCCCATAGGTCTGGGTGAACCCACGAGTCACAAGCCTTGTCTTATAACAATCTATGCTGCTTTTTGCTCGGTGATTCACAACGAACACCAACTTGCATCCCACAATGGACACCAGTGCTGTAAAAGTCACCCGACTGGCCCGACTAGTAGGTCCGACTAGTCTAGTCAGTGGGGTGGCCGACCAAGTATCGACTAATTCTGACTAGGAACACTAGTCGATCAATTTTTACTTGGTATTTTATATTTATTTTTTTAAACAAGCTTATTATGATATACTTAATATTTTATTTAAATTCAATTACTTATTTTATTTCATTATGATAGTATAAAAATGTACAAAATCAATGCAAATATACGTATGAAAATGAGTTATAAATTATCAAAAAGTTCAAAGCCGATTAAAGTCCGACTAAATCCGATTAGTCGTCTGACTATCGATTAATCCTTAGTCAGTGATCTGGCCGACCGAGTACCGACTATCGACTTTTGCAACCTTGATGGACGCACCTAGAGGAGCTATAACAATGCTCCACGTGTCACATGACTGTAAAGCAATCATCTCCTCCTCCATGGTTAGGTGTCATTGGCTCACCATATGTGCATGGGATTTCAATGACAGATAATCTCGCAACAAATTGCCTGAAATCTGGCGAAAGTCTTGCCAGAGACACATGACCAGCGAGGGGATATCACGTACATGAACGTTTTGCCTTTCTGCAAGGAAATAGACCACCCCATATCATTTTCTTGTGGTGGTCGCTGCTCATCCTGTATATCTTCACGCTCATCTCATGAATGTCCCTATTCATCATTCACACCACTGGTGCCATCAGTTGAAACCAAATTTTCAGAATACACCTCATGCTGGATGTTGAGGAAGGCATTGGAGCATGGAGGACAGACTGAGGTACATGTATAGGTGGAGGTGGAAGAACAACCTCATCCTCAAACTTAGAGGAACTCAATCTATCACATGCATGGGAATAGTACATGCTGGACTCAAAGAAGGTAACATCAACACTGACATAGTACTTTCCTAATACATGATCAAAACACCTATAACCCTTTTAAGTACAAGAGTACCCAACAAAAATACATTTGATAGCTTTAGGAGCAAGCTTGTCACGATCGCGATGCAAAAGGTAGATAAATGCCACACTACCAAAAACCTGTGACATAAGAGAGAAAATGTCCTTTTCAGGAAAAATAAGGGAGGAGTGTGCCTTTCATACAGAATGGTAGATGACATTCGATTGATTAGGTAACATGCTGTCATCACAACATCACTTCATAAGGAAATAGGAGCCCGACTCTGTATGAAAAGAGTCCCACTGAGTTCTAGAAAGTGACGGTGTTTGCGTTTAGTAACATCGTTTTGTTGAGAAATATATAAACACGAAGCCCGATGGATAATTCTGCGTGAGCTAAAAAATTGAGGCAGTTGTGTAGTACAGAACTCGGAGCATTATCAGAACGAATGTATATAATAAAAGCATAGAAAAGATTCTTCATCTCTATCACAAAATTCTGAATCAAAGTACTAGCGTCAAACTTATACTTTAACAAAAATACCCATAACAGTATGGAGAAATCATCCTCAAAAACCAAACAATACATGTATCCCTAATGATCAGGTACACGACTTGGACCCCACATATGAAGATCACTGTTGTAAAAGTCCCACGACTAGTAGGTCTGACGGGTATAGTCAGTGTGGTAGTCGACCAAGTAATGGTTGGCATGGTCGTGGGCCTCCTTTGCCTCGTGTGCCTCATCCTCTGAAGGGAGACGAACTACCCCTACCACGGGAAGTTGCCATAGTTGATGACATCTGAGAAATCGTGACAGAGGGGATTCTCAGTCTGCTCAGCCTGCGGTAAGCCTTCTCCATAGGTTGTATAGTAGCATCTGTGAAGCTGAAGCGAGCTGAGTCGTACTCGTGGTTAAGTGCTGCTAGAAAGACCTCAGTCATAACCGAGTCACCTTGACCTTGTATTGTTTTGGTGAGATTGTCAATGGTATGTAGCTAGTCTCAAATATACCTCTAAGAGATGTGTATAGGGCATGGAGAGGACGATCACCCTATTTGGTTCGAAAGATATCTTGTTGGAATTGCATGTCCATGCAATGATGTCCCACATTGCCTTCGTTGTGGGTTGACTCAAAACATCATTGATTATTTCTATAAAAATAGTAGCAGATAGCCGAACTTTTGCATAAGCATCATCGGCTTCCCATGAGGTATTAGTCCTAGTCTTGTCTTCCGACCCATCATGTGTTAGAATATGCTTCTTACCATGGATATGCAAGAAATTCATGAACTGCATCGCCCACAACTCATTGGGCTCGTTTGGCTACTGGGGTACCCCGATGTATCTTTCTCCAACCCTAGGTTGGAAATCTATCACAAATCAAGGTCATATCACATCACATTCCTTATTCCAACCCTCTCCCAACCCTCATAACCATCCAAACACCTACTATTCACAAGTGGATACCCCAACCCTCCCCATCCCACTAACCAAACAAGCCCATAGTTTGTGTCGTCTATCTTGACAATAGTTGTCGGACCCTTAAAGGCACCTGTAGATGGAATATCCACTCTGTTTTCTGACATATTGTCGGTTGGTGCACGATTGAGACCATAAACAGATGATATGGTGTCTACATGGACATCAAGGTGGGTGGTTGTGTGTTTAGACACATACCACAACCAACCCTAAGCAAACTTATCCGCGGCAGCGCTAGACGAAGTCCACTGTTGCTAGATTTATCCTAACCAGACCAAAAACAGAGCAAAATCAGTCAAAATAGGCCAGATCAAAACAACTAAAACCAAATAATGCCATAACTAGGGTCAACGTTGTGCAACAATGTTGCTGGGCAACACGACTAGGCGATCACGACACTTGTTGGGAGAAAATCAAAATTCATATCATAGACGAGACCCTAGGGCACTCTTATATAGGAGAAAAGCCCTGGGTTAATTATAGAGAAGTAAATAAAGAAAACATAAATAAGAAAAACATAACTGGAGATACAATTATCTCAACACTCCCCCTCAAGTTGGAGCATATATATCTATCATGCTCAGCTTGGTGCAACACCTCTGAAATGGATCTCTAGCGAGTGCCTTGGTGAAGATATCTGTAGTATGATCTCCAGTATAAACATGTGATGTAGATATTAGACATTTCTGAATCATGTCTCTAGTGTAATGACAATCCACCTCTGTGTTTGGTCCGTTCATGAAATGCAGGATTGTTGGCAATAAATAGAGCCGCTTGATTATCACATAAAAGCTGCATGGGAAGATGAACCTCCATAGTAAGACCAGTTAACACAGATCTTACCCACATCATCTTAGCACTTCCCTGTGCCATGGCTCTGTACTAAGATTTTGCACTCGATCTGGCCACTACTGTCTGCTTCTTGCTTCTCCATGAAACAAGAGAGCTGCCAACAAAAAAAGCAAAGCCAGAGGTAGACTTCCTGTCTCTGGGGCAACCTGCATAGTCTGCATCTGCACAAGCTGTCACCTCAAGAGATGTACCCCTGTTGAATAAGAGACCAGAACCAGGTGAAGTCTTTAGATATCTCAAAATCATATACACCACATCCATATACTCCTTCCTGGGCTGCTCCATGAATTGGCTAAGTTTGCTCACTGCAAAAGATATATCCGGTCTGGTGATAGTGGTGTATAGGAGCTTCCCAACAATCTCTTTATATCTTCTCCTGTCTACCTCCTCAGTGTCATCATCATATAACTTCATACTCGGATCCATAGGGCTAGTAGCAGGCTTGCACCCTATCATTCCTGTTTCAAAAAGAAGATCCATCACAAACTTCCTTTGGGTCATCACAAGACCACGCTTGGTTTCTGGTGAACTCTAACCCACAGAAGTATCGAAATGTGCCAAGGTCCTTAGTCACAAACTGCTGACTTAGGAACTCCTTGGCAGCCATAATGCCCTGTTCATCATCCCCTGTGACAATGATACCATCAACATAGACAAGAATAGCAATAATACCTCTCTGTGTCCTCTGAACAAACAATGAGTGATCCGTTGGATCTCACGAAACCCTGTTGCTCTATCAACTCCGATAGCTTTTGGTATGAAGCTCTCGGACTCTACTTCAGGCCATAAATTGCCTTATGAAGCCTACAAACCTTCTATGACTCCCCCTCAGTAGCAAACCGTAGTGGCTGCTGCATATACACCTCCTCCTGTAGATCACCGTATAAAAATGCGTTCTTTGCATCCAGCTGGTAAAGTGGCTAGTCCCGTGAAACAACAACTAATAAAGAATGCGAAGTGTCGAGTGTCTGGCCACCGGTGAGAATGTATCCTGATAGTCCACCACATAGGTTTGGGTGAATCCACGTGTTACAAGCCTGACCTTGTAGCGATCCACACTGCCATCCGCCCTTTGCTTTACTGTAAATATCCACTTGCAGCCCACAACAGATGCTCCTGGAGGAGCAGAAACAATGCTCCATCTGCCACGGGACCGCAAAGCCGTCATCTCTTTCTCCATTGCAAGATGCCACCTACTGTCCTGTATGACCTCCTGATATGATCGTGGGATAGAAAGAACAGAGTCCCATAACAATCTTCTTGTATTCCTCTGAACGATGGTCTAATGAAACATGCGCAGCAAGAGGATTTTTTTTATAGAAAATGTTGGGTGATCTCCCAAGTTGGGAGACACCGCCTAAATGGTTTCAATTAAAGCAAGTAGATTATCTGGAAGCCCATAAATTGTAAAGAGCTTTATAATGAGAAACCACATTATCATAGTTGAATCTCTGGCTGTTGAAAACAAGGTCATTCCACCCAAGCCATATTGCCCAAAGAGTCGCGAAGGCGACAAAAACGTCGTCTGTGGAGTTGGACCCCACCGCGTGAACCAACCGCCAGAAGTCAGCCTTTCCTCTCGTCTCCAGCCAATTAATACCTATCTCCCTCCATACCCGTGCCGATAACACACATTTGAAGAAGATATGATCCACATCCTCTTCCTGACACCTACATCTATCACAAGTTGTGTCCTGTAAGCTGAATAGCCCCGCCCTCCTTGCCTTGTCACACAAGCAGCCTCTTCTCAAGCATCAGGGAAAAATCTTTACTCTACATGGACCTCACCCGACACCCGTTCACCAACTTCGAGCTCGTGTAGAAAGTTCCTCCGCCTCCTTCCAATAGCCATGGAATAGAAGAACCACATATTGGCGTCACCCTCTCTCAGCCACTTCTGTCTAGACTTTTGCCTCCATTCGACCTCCTCTTTTCAATCCTCCAGCATCAACTCTTCTAGTAGATTCATCCTTTCTATCATCTCTTCATGATCAAGGCCTCTCTCGTCGTTGAGCTTGCGCCTCCAATCTCCTTATTTTTCTCCTCTGCTTAACTTCCCTGCCGAACTTTGTAAGCAATGTCCTTAGAAGCGCAAGCGTTGACGAAAAACGAGTGACTGCCGTCCCCTCCAATGACCAACCTTTCCAATTGGACCTGATGTCCTCTCGAAAACCCTCCTCGAGTAATCAACAACGTTCGAAGCGAAAGGAAAATATGCTCATGACCTCCTCACTGGAGGATCGGTGTGTGGTCGGAGTGTGCTCGGCGTAGTGCCCAAGAACGTGAAAGCGGAAAAACCTCCACACCTTCAACTGACATGAGAAATCTGTCCAATCGCGACCGCAACCTCGCATTGCGCCAAGTATAGGAGCAACCAGCTGCATCAACGATGGAGAGACCCAGCGAGTTGGCCGCCCTCCTGAAGTTCTCAAAACCCGGGTCTCTTCCCCTTCCCTACCGCAGACGGTCCCCAGGTAGAAGCGTAACATTCAGGTCGCCCCCAATAATCCAAATTCCCTCCTCTCGAGCTGACCCCACCATCTCCAATTTTGCTGCCTATGGGTCCTTCTCCTGGTCTGTGGGGCTATAAACATTAGTGATCAGAAGAGTGGTACCGTCCACACTCCTCAGCTTTACAGATAAACATGATCGAGATTTAGAGTTCGCCAAAAGTTCAAAATTTGCCTCCTTCCAGCCTGTGAGCAAGCCACTAGAGGCAACAATGGCCTCTAGGTCCACCATGGCGAAGTGACCGTCCCTACCAAGGTCTCGCATGATGCCCTCCGCCCCTCTTGAAATCTTTGTCCCTTGGATGAGGAAAACATTAGCTTTGCCCTCCTCCACAAGGTTCCTGATTGCTAGTCATTTCTCGAGCCAACCCACACCCCTTACATTCCAGGAGGGGATTCTCATTTGAAACGATGTTGAGCATCATCTTTGGAGGCACCACCCCTAGCCATTTTGCCACTACTCTGTCCAGGATGCTGAATCTATTCATCAGCACCGTTGGAACCTAGTCTCCGTCCATGCCATCTCGTGGACGATCCACTACATCTGCCAAAGCAGGCACAACCGTCCTCTTCTTTTTTCTCACAGGTCTTGGGATAACTCGTTTGGCATAGCAGGACCCAAAGCGGGGGCCCTTAGTTGTCAAGTTGTTCTCCAGGCCACATCCGACCTCCGCAGCAGTCGTAGCCCCACCCGCAGCCTCCTCTATTCTGCCATGCAGGCTGACTTCCTCTCCCTCTTCATGCATAACTGAACTCCTTGGCAAGATGGCCTCCACCACCAAAGCATCAGAGACTCCTTCTGGTTGAACACCATCGCTACCTTCCGAACACCCACGGTCAACTATTGTGCCTCCATCTACAGGGTGTGACCCTGATGCAGACATGCCCCCCCCCCCCCCCCCCCAAGCCGTTCCGGGTTCGAGAACCTAGTTCGGTCGGGTCTCCCACCCGAGTGAACCGAAGGGACAACCGACAGGTTAGGCGGGTTGACAATCCGAGCCCCCTGGTCGGATTCAAGGTTCGGGTCATAGGCACCAAGGGTAGGCTCCACTTCATTCCCACATACATCAAGTGACCCGGAGGGACCCACTCCTTCCAAAGAGTAGCCGTTCAAGGGAATCGAACCGACGTCGTAGATGGAATAACTCTTCCGAAGAACACGTCGAATTGAATTGATTGCGGGAATTGAAGGGTCTTCCCCGTAACCGTCACTGCTTGGCCGAACGCACCGCCGCATGATTGGAAACGTCGTCGGCCGTCGCCAGGTGCCTCATCGACTTCAGCGCTGTGTCATTGTGAGCGACTTGGCGGCGTACCGTGCCACGACTCAAGCCCAACAATGTCGACGAAAGCTCCAGATGACGGTCTTCCCATGCGTGAAGATCCTCCATCACCCCAGTTGAGACGGGCTAAGATTCCACACCCGCAGGATGGGATCCAACGGCTCCCCTGGTCTACCACAGCTGCTCTCAAGCTCCACGACCTCTGCTATCCCTTCGAGCAGAGATCGAACCTTATGCAAATTATGCATTACGAACGGGAGACCTCTAACTCGAACTCTCTCCAACGACTTGAACTCCATGGCATCATCACAACCACGCAACTCATGCCACCGACGCCTCAACTGGCCAAAGTTAGACCACCGCAAGAGACTCCCTGCCTCTTCCTTGGAGAGACCTCTCGCCACCACCCTCCACAGGCTCGCCTTGATAACATCCTCCCTGAACTTCCCCTTCGAAATCGCTCCTACATCAGAGGACCCAAGGAGCAGAGCGCCAGGGCCCCCGCCCTCTCCGATCAGCACCCCAGGATTAGGGGAGGTTGTCCGCTGCATCGGGTAGACTTGACTTCTGTGACCAAAACCTCTGCATTTGAAAAATCTAATCGGTTCTCTGCAAAACCTTGCCCAGTGCCGCGAAGACCTGCAGCGGATGAAACTCCTTCCGAAAGGGTTTGCTCGACGAGCAACCAGGTGCGGTTCCCGGTCCGCATGTCGGCACCCACCCTTTCTACTGGGCACTTCCACCCATCCCTCAAGTTGCACATTGAGGATGAGGCTTTCGCAAAGCAATAGGTATGTCCAGGTCATCATCCTCCCTGTTCTCTAGTATCACCTCATCCTGTGTAGCATTCAAGACACCAGTGCCATCAGATGAAACAATGCACTCATTACATACCTGAGGCGTGTTGGATGATGTGGAGGGTGCATGAGCAAAGGGGCGAGTAGAAGACTTGCGTGTGTAGACTAGTGGTAGGAACTGTGTCTAAGGTAACAAAGGCAGAGATGGTGGAGGTGATGGAGATGGTTGTGGTGGAGGAGGTGGTGAAGACTGAGACTCAAAATTGGGTGCACAAGATGGAGAGGATGGAGGTGAAGGAACAACCACATCCTCACCAGAAGTAGCATGAGATAGCCTGTCAGCTGTAGGAGAAAAGTAAATAATAGACTCAAAGAATGTGACATCAACATTCACATAATTTTTTCTTTCTACAAGATCAAAATATCGATACCCCTTTTGGGTACGAGAATAACCAACAAAGACACATTTGTCAGCTCTAGGTGAGAGCTTGTCACGACCAGGGGTGAAATTGTGGACAAATGTCACAGATCCAAAAACTTTGGGAGTCAAAGAAAACAGGTCCTCGGGAAACACAATCGAGAAAGGGACCTTTTCTCCAAGTATAGTGGATGGCATGCGGTTCACCAATTAGCAAGCTGCGAGAACCACATCTCTCCAGAACGAATGTGGAGCACGACCCTGAATCAAAAGGGTCCTCGTGACATCAAGAAGGTGGCTTTGCATTCAGCAACACCATTCTGCTGAGAAGTATAGGTATACGAGGTCTGATGAACAATACCTAGAAATCTGAGAAATTCGATAACTGTAATGTGGAAAACTCCAAGGCATTATCTGTACGAATAAATTTCACATTAGCAGAGAAGACATTTTTGACCTTAATAAGAAAAGATTTAATGATAAGACATGCTTCAGACTTTTGTTTTAGCAAGAAAACCCAAGAAAGTCTATAATAATCATCCACAACAACCATATAAAAATGATGTCCCTGATAATCAGGAACACGACTAGGACCCTAAATGTCAAAATGAAACAACTAAAAAGACAGACTACTGCAACAACCCTGTCGACTCGGAAAAGAAGACCGATGATGCTTTTTAAGTTGACAGGCTTCGCAATCTAAGGTGGTGCAAGTAGATATCTTTGGTAGAACATGACACAACTTCTAAAGACGGAGATGTCCAAATCGAAGATGCCACATGAAAGGGGAAACCGAGCCTGAAGGAATAGTAATGAGTCCAGTACAAGATGGTGTGGCAAGCTTGTACAATCCTCTCTGCTCACGACCACATCCAATCACCCTGTCCGTTAGTATGTCCTGAAACACAAGAGAAGAGGGATCAAATGTGGCACAACAATGTAAATCCTTTGTAATTTGACTAATTGACAAAAGATTCATCTGAAAGTCAGGAACATATAAAAGTTCTGCGTGTGCATAGACGGAGTTAGAACAATCTCCCCTTGACCAATAATGGGAAGATGTACTCCATTAGCAATCACCATGGATCTACCAGGCGGGATAGACCTGTAAGAAGTGAACTGTGCTCGATCTCCACACATATGGTGCGATGCACCTAAATCCATAATCCAATATGTAAAATCTGAACTTCTACAACTAGTAAGTGCATAAGTAATACCTGATGAGCTAGACGAAGCTCTGGCTATATCTGCGACATCTGAAGAGCTTGCTACTAGAATAGCAGGAGTGGACATCATCTCATGAAGTCTAGAAACAATATCATCCAGGTGTGCACCCTGTGTAGGAGCAGAAGTAGGCTTAGTCTGCTCAGCAACCCTCGCAGACGCAAGATATCCATGCTTCTGAAGGCATGTCTCCTGAGAATGACCAGGACTATGACAATGAGAACATGGGCCACGTTGACGTCCTCTTCCTTGACCCCGAGGTCTACGCCCTCAAAACTGGGAAGTCCCCCCTGCCTCGAGACACTGCCAAAGCTGTGGGAGGCTTCTCTACAATAGTAGATGGAGTAGTAATCCTGCTCAATCGGGGGTATCGTCTCTCCAGTCAGGAGTTGAGTACGCGCTGCATCGTACTCAGAGTCAAGAGATGACAGAAAAACTCCTATCATAGTGGCATTCCGATATTGCCGCTGCTGCTCAATATTGGTAGTAATAGGTATGAAGCTGTGCAATCGCTCAAACATGCCTCTAAGATGAAAGAAGTGCTGATGGAGTGGTCGACCATTCTGTTTGGTCGAGAAATATCAAATTGCAACTGAAGAATCTTGCTCTCGTTCTTTGCATGCCCATAAGTAACGACTAAGGTGTCCCACATAGCCTTTGCGGTGGGATGATTGACTATATCGTTGGCAATCTCCGTGACGAGCGTTCCGAAGAGCCAAATGCGATCATAGGCATCATCTTGCTTCCATGATGCATTATCCCCAGTTTTGTCCATTGGTTCTGTTTCCGTCAGGATGTGCTCCTTGTTATGGCACTGCATAAGAGTATGAAATTGCATGGACCATAACTCGCAGTTGGTCCCATCCATCTTTACGATGGAAGATTGACCTTTGAAGGCACCGAAAGAAGAAAAGACGCCGTTCTTGTTTTTTGACATCACACAAATAATGAGAGCCACCGACAACTGAGGAGTAGATCGATCCGAGAGCGTCACACAATCATAAAGAGGAGTGGCTGTATATGTAGGCTCATATAACCATTCTCATTGATTCGTGGTGAGTTCTAGTTCCTTAAGATGTGATTTATATGAGAGAAATCACAATGGCCGATCATAATCAGACCTCCAGGGTGCAGAGTAGAGGTGCACGAACAGTTCCTGGGTTATCGGAGCACAACCGTGACCCGCATGTGTGTGTGGGGGGGGGAATGGGGTCCCCTGCACGACACGGGATGGAGATTAGAGGGTTGTCCGGCGACACGCAACCCTTACACAGTGCATGCTGTGGGAGGGCCTGTGCGGCCGGAGCCCCTGCGCAACGTTGACGTGTGGAGGCCCTGTGCTGTCGGTGCCCCTGGGCTTGCGACAGCTTTCCTGGCTGCTTGGCAACACGAGGAGGCGGGTGGAGGAGCTGGAGTAGGCCGGTAGCGTCGCCAGAGTGGGGACCTGGCGGCGACGGGGAGGGGGGGGGTTAGGAGTGTAGGGTTAGGGTTTGATGATGGGATACATGAACCTTGGTATATGACCGTTGCTTCGATACCATGTTGGGAGAAAACCAAAATTCATATCATAGATGAGACCCTAGGGCTCAACTAGTACTGCTCGAACCCACATCATTTCTATACTGGCTTGTACCATAGTACTATATTCATATTCAACTGGACCTGACGACCACATTTTATTTCTTACTCTTCCAAGAGACGAGAGAACTGTCAACAAAAATTGCAAGGCCCAAAGTAGACTTTCTATCATTTGGACATTCTGCACTGTCTGCATCATCACATGCATAAATAGTAAGTGTTGCCCCTTTTCTGAATAATAATCCTACACCTGGAGAAGATTTGAGATACCTCAATATCATATATATAACATCCATGTGTACTTGTCGTGGTTGCTCCATGAATTGACTCGCCCGACTAACTGTAAATGAGACATCCGTCCTGGTTATAATAACGTATAAGAGTTTTCCCACCAATTTTCTGTATCTTCTCCTGTCCACCTCCTCTGTGTCATCATCATATAGCCTCACACTAGGGTCCATAATAGTGGTAGTAGGTCGACATCCAACCATTCTTGTCTCAACTAGCATATCTGCCACATACCTTCGTTGGGTCATGACAAGACCCTGCTGATTTTTGGCAAATTCTATTCCCAAGAAATATCGTAGGGTGCCAAGATCCTTGGTAACAATTTGTTGGCCTAGAAAATTTTTTGCCCATTTTATTCCATGCACATCATCAACTGTAACTACTATATCATCAACATATACCTTAATAACCACCGCACCTTTAGAAGTTCTCTGTACAAATAGTGAATGATCCACATTTGACCTCTGAAATCCATACTTCTCAATTAAATCCAAGAGCTTATGAAACCATGCCCTTGGACTCTGTTTCATGCCATATATTGCCTTATGAAGTCTGCAAACCTGCGGATACTCCCCCTCAGCAGCAAACCCAGGAGGTTGCTGCATGTAGACCCCTTCCTATAGATCACCATACATAAATGTATTTTTAAAATCAAGATGAAAAAGAGGCCAATCACGTACCACACTAACAGAAAAAAGAATACGTAGAGTGGAATGACGAGCAATTGGTGAGAATGTGTCCAGATAATCCACTCCTTATGTTTGAGTAAGCCATGAGCAACTAGTCCGGCTTTATACCTATCCAGGCTCCCATCTGCATGGTGCTTAACCGTAAACACCCACTTGCAACTGACAAGAGATGCTCCACTAGGGGCAGGAACCAATCTCCAGGTATCACGGGACTGTAAAGCAAGCATCTCTTATTCCATAGATAGGCACCACCTACTATCCTTCAAAGCTTCCGGATAATTCCGTGGAATTTCCACGACAGACAATGCAACAACAAACTTCCAGAACTCTCTAGTCAAGCGATCAAAGGAGACTTGGGATGCAAGAGGATATGCTGCACAACTATGCTTCTTCTTTCGAAGCACAATATGTTTGTCCAGATCATCATCCTGTATGTCCGTTCCTTGTAGAGAACCTTGCTCAGGCAAAACGTTGGACCCATTGTTTAGGAACAATGTATTCAAAACATACCTGATGCGTGCTAGATGATGAACAGTGACCATGAGTAGAAGCAGGCTGACGTGTATAGTGTGAAAGGAAAAGATCAAGATATATTCCGTCTAACCCTAGAACTCTCTTATATAGGAGAAAAGCTCAAAGGGTAAATTACATAAACAAGACAATAAAAATAAACAATATAGAAAACAAGACAAAATAACATAACTATCTTAACACTCCCCCTCAAGATGGAGCATATATATCTATCATGCTCAGCTTGGAACAACAATGATGAAAAGGACCTCTAGCAAGTGCTTTAGTAAACATGTCTGCAATCTGATCTCCAAATGCTACATAAGACGTTGAGCTAAGCCCTTTGGATCAAATGACAAGTATAGTGATAGTCTACCTCAATGTGCTTTGTCCTTTCATGAAATGCTGGATTATTAGCTATGAACAAGGCTGCCTGATTGTCGCATTTGAGATGCATAGGAAGAGGCACGTCAATTGCTAAATCGGTCAAGACAAATTTGACCCACATCATCTCCGTACTACCTTGGGCCATTGCCCTATATTCTGATTCCACGCTAGATCGAGCAACAACAGTTTGTTTCTTACTCTTCCATGAAACCAATGAGCTGCCAACAAACACAACGAAGCCTGAAGTAGACTTCTTGTCCTTAGGGCGTCCAACATAATCTGCATCTGCACATCCTGTAACTGAGAGAGACATATCTTTTCTAAACATAAGACCTGCATCTGGAGATGACTTCAGATATCTCAAGATATTGAGTACTGCATCCATGTGCGTCTACCTAGGTTGCTCCATGAATTGACTCACTCTACTCACAATGAATGATATATCAGACCTGGTAATAGTAGCATATAATAATTTCCCTACCGGCTCTCTATACCATCTCTTGTCCACCTCCTCAGATTCATCATCATGGAGCTTCGCATTAGGATCCATCGGGGTAGTAGCTGGTTCACATCCTGTCATACTTGTCTCAGATAGAAGATCAATACTTCCTTTGTGTCATAACCATACCCTGCTGATCTCGGGCGAACTCCAGGCCAAGAAAGTAGCGAAGCGTGCCAAGGTCATTGGTAACAAATTGCTGTCCAAGGAAATCCTTAGCTGCTTGTATTCCTTGCTCATCGCTGCCAGTGATAACAATGTCATCAACATAAACCAGAATGACTACAATACCTCTCTGGTACCTCTTTACAAAGGACCTGTCTACTGTACCATCAACACAATGCTTCAAAGTAAATACCCACTTGCTCCCAACAACAGACGCACCTGGTGGAGCATGGACCACACTCCACATACCTCGTGACTGTAAAGCCGCCATCTCCTCCTCCAGAGACATACGCCACAGACTGCTTTGCAATGCCTCCTGATATGAACGTGGTATCCCTACAGCAGATAACCCCATAACAAATCGCTGAAAGTCCTTTGAAAGACGCTCCAAGGAAACAATAGAACCAATGGGATGCATAATGCATGCTCGTTTCTGCCGCCGAAGTGCAATAAGCCTATCCAGATCTGCAACAAGAGTAGTAGAGATAGTATCTGCACCCTGTACCTCAGTCTGTACATGCAAATCACCCGTGCATTTAAAAGAGCTCAAATGCTCAGTACATACCTTGGGCGTGCTGGATGATGGAAGAGGAGCATGAGCATGGGGCCTTCGCTGGTAGACCTGTGGAAAGAAAATATGAGATGATGGTGGAGGCAGTGGTGGTGGTGGAGGCGGTGGTGGCAGGGAGATGGAAATGATGGTGTAGGAGTAGAGATGGTAATGACGAAGGAGGCATATAGATCTCTTCTCGATCCTTTGAAGGAGTAAGCCTGTCACCTGTGGGAGAAAAATACATAATGAACTCAAAGAAGGTGACATCAGCATTGACATAGTACCTTCGTCGAACAGGGTTAGAACAACGATAACCTTTTTGGTTTTGGAATACCCAACAAACACACATTTGACAACTGTGGGAGAGAGCTTGTCAAGACCAGGAGAGAGTTGATGAACAAATGCTACAGAACTAAAAACACAAAGCGTAAGCGAGAAAAGATCCGTCTCGGGAAACACAATTAAGAACGGGATCTCCCCAAACACCGACGAAGGCATACGATTTACTAGGTAACAAGCAATTAGAACCACATCTCTCCAATAGGAATGATGAGCATGACTATGGATCAAAAGGGTTCTGGTAACATCCAAAAGATTGCGGTGTTTCCTTTCGACCACCCTATTTTGTTGGGAAGTTTATGCACATGATGTTTGAAGCACAATACCATGTAAGAAAATGAAAAAGCTGAGTACTGCAAAACTCTAATGCATGATCATAACGTATGAACTTGACTTTTGAAAAAAAGTTATTTATTTCATTAATAAAAGACTGAATAACAGGACCTGCATCAGACTTGTTCTTAAGAAGAAAAACCCAAGATAATCAAGAAAAGTCATCAACCGCAACGAGATAAAATCTGTCCGTGATGATCTGGGACACGACTAGGACCCCAAATATCAAAATGGAAAAACTCAAACAGACCATGACTACTTGGACCCTGACGACTCTGGAAAGTGAACTGATGATGCTTCCCAAGCTGGCAGGCCTCGCACTGAAAAGTGGAGTGAGGAGAAATCTGAGGAACATGAATCCGATTTTGCAGAGGAAGATGACCAAATCGCAGATGCCATATATATGGAGAAACAGATCCAGTATGAAGAGAAGAAGAGGTGCCAGCATACAGAGACTACTCTAGTTTGTAAAGGCCCCCTGCTCACGGCCAGTTCCAATCACTCTGCCCGTGAGTATGTCCTGAAACACAACAACAGATGGATCAAATATGACACGACAATGAAAATCTCTGGTGATTTTTCGAATTGATAATAGATTCATTGAAAATTCAGAAGCATATAGAACACTCGAAAGCCTCAATGTAGACGTCAACTGCACCTCTCCCTGACTAGTGATAGGGGAATGCGATCCATCTACTATCACAACTGATCGTCCAGACTGAGTTGGACTAAAAACACTAAACTGACCTTTGTCACCACAGAGATGATGGGATGTGCCTGAGTCCATGATCTATTCAGATAAGTCTGCCCTGTAGCAACTAGTAAAAACATATTCTATACCTGATGTAGACGCATATGCTGAGGCAACGACCTCTGAGGATCCTGAAGGAGAGCTAGTGGACCCAGACGAGCCAGGCATAATCTCTCTCAGTCGTGCTACAAGCTCGTCAAATCTCTGATCAGACGCAAGTGATGAATTCCCAGTATGTTGTGCATGCTCTACAACTCTGGCTGATGCAGGAAACCCATGCTTAGAATAGCAGGTTTCCTCAGAATGACCTATGCTGTGGCAGTAGGTGCACAATTGACGGGGTCGAACACCCCCTCCTCTGCCGCGGGTGGAATTTCCCCTGCCACGAGATAATATATGACTGCCTCTACCACGTGACGCTGCCATAGCTGAAGACGTCTGGTGCTATAAAGTACTACCAGAGGATATAGATAGTCTACTCAATCTTCGATACACCTCTTCCATAGGAGGTATGGTAGCATAAGTGAGGATCTGGGCACGAGCTGCACCATACTCCGGATCTAGGACTGCTAGAAATACCCAGTCATCACATAGTCTCTGTATGCCTTGAGCTGCTCTGGTGTAGCAGTCAAGGGTATGTAGCCATGTAACTTCTCGAGCATACCCCTCAAAGATGTGTAGAGGGTGTGAAGAGGGTGACCATTTTGCTTTGATGTGAAGATATCATGCTGTAGATGGAGTATCTTCGACTCATTCTTTATCTGAGAGTATGTCGCGGCAAGAATGTCCCAGATAGCCTTTGTAGTAGGCTGACCCAGTATATCATTAGCTATCTTCGAGGATACAGTCCTAGATAGCCTTACACGAGCATAAGCATCATCCGCCTCCCATGAGGCATTTGTCCCAGTCTTGTCACGCGGTTCCTCTGTTATGAGAATATGCTTCTTGCCATTGCATTGCATCAAACTCATGAACTGCATGGCCCATAGTTCATAGTTGGTTCCATCCATTTTGACAATGGGTGCCGGACCTTTGAAGGCACCCATGGATGGGACATCCACTTTGTTGTCAGACATGATGACAACTATCTTCAAGATTGCGATAGTAATAAGAAACACCAGCGCCTACACTGACATACAAGAAGATGGTTGTGGGTGTAGACTAATACCACAACCTCTTCCATCCTTCTGAAGAGTCCTTTGGGTAACTGGGGTGTTTCTAGATATTCACATTACATCCTAGATATCCAAAAACCCGCGGAATGATGCACACGCAAAGGGACGGTGATGGTGGAAGCCCATGTAAGCGCTGGGCGGTGGCGTGTGAATGCGTGACGGCATGGGTGATGATGCGTGGATGTGTGGAGGCGGCGCGGAAGCCTGCAATGGTAGGGCTAGGTTGCAGCGCGGAGTACCTGCGGTGGTGGGGGCGGGGTTGAAGCCCGCGTGATGCCCGCGACGGTGGGGGCGACAAGGTCGAGGCCCGAGGCAGCTAGGGTTTTGGTGGGGGATAGTATTCTAGGGCACAGGCTCTGGTCTAGGACCGTCGCTCTGATATCATGTGAATGGAAAAGATCAAGATGTATTCCGTCTAATCTTAGAGCTCTCTTATATAGGAGAAAAACTCAAAGGGTAAATTACATAAAAAGGACAATAGAAATAAACAATACAGAAAACAAGACAAAATAACATAACTATCTTAACATATAGTAACGTGATAACGGTGGGACCAGGGCAATAAGAACTGAGCGTATAGGAGGAAGTGAAGGTGGTAATGGTGGTGAAGATGGTGATGGTAGTGGTGGTTGCATGTAGATTTCATCATTGAAGTCTGACGAAGTTAACCGATCACCTGTAGGATAAAATTACATCACTGACTCGAAAAAGGTGACATCAACACTAACATAGTACTTCCTGCACAGTGGATCATAGCATCTATACCCGATTTGTGTTCTGGTATACCCAACAAAGACACACTTGACGGCTCTAGGAGAGAGCTTATCAAAACCCGGAGACAACCGTTGAACAAAGGCAACCAAGCCAAAGATGCGCAGAGTGAGTGAGAACAAATTTTTATTAGGAAATGCAAGGAAAAAAGGATTTTTCTCACCCAAGACAGACGAGGGCATGCGGTTCACAAGATAACATGCCGCAAGGACAACATCACCCCAAAAAGAATGCAGAGCACGACTCTGAATGATGAGAGTTCTGGTGACATCAAGCAAATGACGATGTTTTCTCTCCGCAACACCATTTTGTTGGGAAGTATATGCACACAATGTTTTGTGAATAATGCCACGAGTTAAAATTTTTTTGAGAGAGCATGAGTACAAATTTCTAAAGCATTCTCAGTTCTCACAAATTTCACAGATGAAGAAAACACATTATGCACTTCATTGATAAAGTTTTGATAACATCTCCTGATTCGGATTTATTCTTTAACAAAAATACCCATTACAGACGAGTGAAATCATCCACAATCACAAGATAAAACACGTATCCCTGATGATCAGGAACACTTCTTGGGCCCCAAATATCAATGTGAAACAACTCAAAATTGGAGCTATTGCTCTGACTCTGATGACTAGGGAAAATAGAACTGTGATGCTTCCCCAACTAACACGCCTCACACTGGATGGACGAGCGAGGAGAAATCTGAGATAGAAAATGACACATTTTCTGGAGCGGAAGATGCCCAAAGCGTATGCGCTACGTAAAGGGTGACATAGATCCAGCAAAATGGGAGGAAAGGCCTGCATAAGGGGTTCGAACAAAGCGATAGAAGCCACCCTGCTCACGACCACAACCAATCACCTTGCCCGTAAGGATGTCCTGAAATACAAGAGAAGATGGGTCAAAAATAGCTCGACAATGTAGGTCCTTCGTAATTTGACCAATAGATAACAAATTCATAAAAAATCCATGCGCATGTAACGCATTCTGTAGGCGCATAGAGGGTGCCAAGCTAATCTCCCCCTATCATGTAATTCGGGAATGAGTCCCATCTGCTATCATCACAGTTCTCCCTGGAGGCACCTGTCTGTATGCTGTAAGTTGACCTTTATCTCCACGCGAGTGATGTATAGCACAGGTATCCATAATCCATTCTATAACCTCAGATCCACTATAGCTAGTAAATGCACAAGTACTACATGAGGAACTAGAAGTATGGAAGGTCGTATCGATTTCGATATCGTTTCGATATCATGTCGATACGAAATTTCGGTGATATATCGCCGAAATATCGCCCTTATCGACACACTTTTGTGAAGGAAATGTCTGAAAAGGAGGATATATCGCCATATCGGTACCCATATCGGTCTCATATCGATACCGATATATCGACAATATAACGCCGATATATACCAATATTTCCTTCCATGACTAGAAGATGGTGAAGCAACCACGTCTGAGTGACTTCCTGAGGCAGATGAAGAAGCAATGGGACTTCCTGGAGGCATGATATCCCTCAATCATGCTACAAGTTTAAATCTCTGGTTTGAAGAGGAAGCACCCATGGACTCAACTTGCTCAGCAACTCGAACAAATGCAAGAAAGCCATACTTGGAATAACATGTATCCTCTGAACGTCCTGATAAATGATAGTAAGTGTAGGAGCAGTGTTCACGAAAGCGGTCTGTGCGACCGCATATGCGTGTGCGGTGGCCTCAGCGCACCGCTTTCCTGAAGCCCCGCATTATGCGCCCTGTGCGCTTATGCGGGCTGTGCGGCCCTAGGTCTGTGCGGCCGCATATATATATTTTTTATTTTTTTTAAATTTGTACCACATTTTTATTGTGTTATTTATGCCTTGTTTTTTCTTGCTTTAGCATGTATGCCAAGCAAGCATTCCTTAACCATTTAAATCCATCATCAAAGTAGTTGTACTGCGAGATTGGAGTAAACACACAAGGAAGATAAAGAATAATATACTAATAATTTAGCAAACTAATTTAGTCAACTAATAGTTATTATGAATGCAATATATTATATGTAAAGTTTGGTACTTTAATGAAGGATCAGTTATAAATATAACGACAGAGATAAATGACATTATATTCAATAATAGAGGCATTTTGTGCGCTAACTTTTTATTTTGTTGATTGTTGTCAATTATTTTGTGTGTTAATCGTTCTATTGAAGTATTGATATTTGATTGATAGAGATTGTTTTGAACTCTATATGAAAGTTATTTTCTTAGATCTTCTATTGGACCAAAATTATACGTAAATTTAGTTCTGTTGTAGTCACTTTTGTATATATTTATTTATTTTTAAATAAAAAATTAGGAAACCGCGTAGAACCGCATATACCCCGCATATGCCCCCGCATACCGCTTAAGCGCTATTCAGTGACCTGTCTGAACGCATACGTATACCGCTTTCCTGAATATTGTGTAGGAGTGATGTAAACGACCTCCTCTGCCACGAGATCCACGTCCACGGAATTGGTAAAGCCTCCTCGTCCTCCGTAGGTAGCCATCGCTGAAGAAGTTTGACTCATAGTAGTGGACGTGACAATAATCCTACTAAGCCTGCGGAAAGCTTCCTCCATAGGAGGAATGGTAACATCCTCTATAATCTGAGAGTGAGCAACATCATATTTATGATCAAGGGCTACTAGAAATACACCAACCATGTGACATTCCTATATATCTTCTGCTGCTAAGGAGTAGCCGTGAGAGGCATGAGTTGTGAAGCTTCTCAAACATCCCACGCAAGGATGCGTACAACAAATGAAGGGGCTGTCTGTTCTGCTTGCCAGTAAATATATCATGCCGGAGTTGCAGAATCTTGGTCTCATTCCTCGCTTGAGAATAAGTTGCTGCGAGGATATCCCACATCGCCTTAGTGATGGGCTGATGTAACATATTATTAGTGATCTTTATCATCAATGCACCTGAAAGCCAAACTTTGGCGTATGCATCATCCGCCTCCCATGAGGCGTTAACCTTGGTTTTCTCCACCGACTCCTCATAAGAATATGTTTCTTACCATTAGACTTCATGAGGCTCATGAACTGCATAGCCCAAAGCTCATAGTTCGTCTCATTCATCTTGACAATTGGCATTGGACCTCTGAAGGTGCATATGGTGGGTACACCGACTTTGTTTTCTGACATATTATCAGATGAAGATCACTAAGATTTTATATACCAAAGGATGAGTGTCTACACAGACATATGTGGATTTGAATCCATATGTAGACTTATGCACTCAAATCCATCAATCATTAACGGATCCCGAAGCAAGGGCTATGGGCAAGGAGACAACGATAGGTAGCTGACGATGAGAGGCCGGCAACAATGACTAGAAAGAAGAGAGAAGGGGGGAGGGGTGATGACGGCCACCTGATGGCGACAAGTAGCTATGGTGGTGGATCGACCGAGCCACAACGGCTCCCGAGGAAGATGGGAGGGTGGTTAGGTAGCAACAGAGAGATGGGTTGGCGGCGACGGCGATGTCCGAAGGAGGAGAGGGCAGCTAGTATGGTTAGGATTAGGGTATGTGAACTCTGACCTAGGACCATCGCTCTGATACCATGTCGGGGAAAAAGAACGAAAGTTATCTTATTCCTTAAACCCCAAATTCTCTTATATAGAGGAGAGACCTATGGTAAATTACATAAGTTAGATGTCGTGGAACTAAATTTCCTGAAATTTTGTTTAAATTTCGGTTTAGAGAGGTCCTGTGTGTGTATAGAAACTCCTATATATGTCAATTTTCCGGATTTCGAGGACATATAGACCCATATCGGTCGAAATTCATGGTTTTCAGTTCTAAATTTCTTGAATTTCAACCGATATTGGTAAAAATTGTTGATACCTATGTAAATCAGCGATATTATCCATGTAAGCTTGATTTTATTACTTATTTACCAATTCGTTATATTAAAACATATCATGATTTTACTACTTATTTACCAATTCCCTATGAAAAAAAGCGAAACCCCCATCTGGTAGGATATGGTTCGACATGGGGGGATACATACGAAGATTCTTCAACTTGAGGAGCTTCACCCCCAATGGGTTTTAGCAATGGAGATGAAACAAACTCTATAGCTTCTAGATATCAGATATGGCTTGCTCCTTTCATTCTGTTTGTCATTTATCTTCGTAAATATATCATCTTTACTGTAAATCTGCAATTAATTATATAAATTATTAGAACTATGTCTACGACAGTTATTTCTATGGATTAAACATTATCTTATTAATCTTTATCTATATTTTTAGATCAAACAAGCATCCATTTTTATGAACAAAAGACGTCTTCTAAGTATTGTTAACTTAGTTATTTTGATTTCCATTTCCAATATCTATCAATGAGCTCAATAATATGCTCGATATGTGCAATATAAGGCATATGGATGAGAGATATGTGTAACATAAGTACGCATTTGTACGCTATTGTTGTTTTAAGAACTTGGATTTGATGATATCCATTTCTAATATGTATCGATCAATAATCAACATTAACAACGAAATGGGCGATGTGGCTGATATGTGCGATATAAGGGGCATATGTGAGCAATGTGTATGATATATCAATGTATTTGTAAGTTATCCATTGTTGTAATAACTTGAAAGATCTTAATTTGCAAAAAAAATGGTTGACAAAAGATTTTTGAGACATTTTTGTCATTTACATCGAAAATGTCGGAATTTCTCAAAATTTCGGTTTTTTTAGGGGGGGGGGCTGAATCGAAATCGAGATTTCGAAACTTGCTAGACGAAAAGAGCAGTAAAATAAATAAACAGTCATAGACATATATATATTTATATGGGTGACCGAGACGCAAATGCTATATGAACAGGTTAGCCGACACGTAAGCAACACCTGTAAAGGTTGAGTCAGCAGGTTTATCAAAGTAGTAAAGTCCGTTCTTCTCATGTTCCCCATCAAAAATCTGCATCGTCCGTATGTACTTAAAATGGCAATAGAACTCATCAAAAATCACAGGACAGTTCAATTCAACACATTGCTGATAAACTGGCAATAAGCTCAGAGGAAAATCAAATGTGCAGTAAACACCAAAGAGCCTGAGCTTGGAGGAGAACTCCATAGTCCCAACAATGGTAACAAGAGAATGAGTACCATTTGCCAGTCGAGCTGACTTCATCGTAGAAGATGGTTGAGAAGCGGTCATAAGACTGCCTTCTCCAGTCAAGTGGCTAGATACACCCGAGTCAATGATCTTGGCTAGTATTGAGACTGAAGTAGAGTTGGCTATAGTATCTGAGGTGGTAGCTAGATGCGTGGTAGGAGTAGTTGTCCTAGGAGTAGAGTTTTATATAACCTTTATTAGACAGGTGATAGATGTCCCTGACCGCTGACGAACACCTTGAAGGCCCCAAGCCCATAACACAATTCTTTGCGCCCTTGTGTTTGATAGCAATTCCTTTTATTATCATAGAAGACACAATGTACATGGATTTGGTCTCGGTAAGAATCGATGCCATCGTGGTCTGATAGATAGTTCAAAAAGTAGAGTTATTTGTTCAATCATGCATGTAGGTGATGAGCAAAAATTCCAATGCATGTGAGGGCCTGGAATCATTTTGGCAACAACAAAAGAGGCTGTAGTCACTGTAACAACAAATAATGGCTGAAGTTGCCCCGGAATTAGCCTTTGTAGGTGTTGATGGCTCCTAGAAGTCGTGCGGCAGGTCTGGGGAGGCCTGGCACCTGGCCTTGGCATTCCTGGTGTTGTCAGCTTAGAAGGGGCCCTAGCACAGGGCCTAAGAAAGAGAAGAGGGCCTGTGCGAGGGCCCCAGATCGAAGGAGAGGAGGCTTGCGGTGGCGGCTAGTAGGAGGTATGAGCCTCGATTTTGTACCGTTGCTCTAGCACCATGTGGAGAATAATGAGAATGAATGATTTATCTTATTCAATATGTAGAGGGTCTGTTATGTAGTGTGAAACTCTACAGATACGAAAAGAGAAAATTACATGTATGTCTCAAATGGGTTACATGACTTAATAAATATAAAGAAATAATCCATTAGCTCTAACAAATACAAATGTGAAAACTGTAAAAAAAATACAATAATAGATTGGATAAAGTATAAATCCATATCCATTTGTATCCATGTCTTTGATGGATAGAGCTAGTAAATGACAAGACTTGGACAATGACAATGGTGGGTGAGTATTTTGTTGGTACACTTGTGATTGTCTGCAAGGATAGGATGGTTGAACTCGTCACTTGGAGGGGCAATAGCCAAATGAGAGGGATTGTCGGAAGGCAATGATCTTGCATTTCTACCAATAATACCCGTTGCCTATGTCTAATTATCTATTACTGACAAACCAATGCACATATATTCCTACAACCATATAAATAACATATTCCGGCAATTACTTTTCATCCTCAATTAAATACTATCGTGTGAAATTTCAGCAATCTTAAAAAGAAAATTTCGGTTTGAATTTCGAATATTTGTTTGAATGCTTGCTTCTTGTAGCCTTGGAACAGGAAAGGAAACTGAAGAAACAAATCTGCTTCAGCAGCTGTCAGATGCCTGTTTGGTGGTTGATGCATTAGAACCTTCTGTCAAGGAAGAGCTTGTTAAAAATTTCTGCACGAAAGAATTAACATCTTACAGGCAGATATTTGAGGGAGCAGGTTCGTTCACTTTTCATATATTTCAGAAATGCATTAATTTTTATCTAATATTGCTTTCTATCAGAATTGGCAAAGTTGGACAAAACAGAACGAAGATATGCCTGGATCAAGCGACGTCTGAGGACAAATGAGGAAATCTGGAAGATCTTTCCGCCTGCCTGGCATGTTGACTATTTATTATGCATCCAATTTTGTAAATTGACAAGGTACTTATCTTTCTTCTGTTTACTGTTTTTTGTTTAAGCCAGCTTGTTTACTATATTTTTATTCACTGGTAAATGTTGCATTTCATGTTCAAGTTTTTTTAGTAGATTTGTTTTTCGTTTTCATATCAATCTTTTGTTAATTGAGAGAAATATAGTATATTACTTTTTGGATGGTCACTTTATTTATATCTTTCAATTATTATTGGCTCTTATACGATGTGTTCTATATTCGAGTTCTACAAGCTTTCATATTGTTCTGCTCAAGTATTTTTTAGTGTAGCTTTTTGCAAATTATTTTATGCTGCCACTGACAGGCAGCGACAATCTAATGTTATTTGTGATTATATCCACATATTCCACACATGGAAACCTACATCCTATTTAATTCTGTCAGGACTCAATTGGTGGAGATCCTCGAAAGCCTCAAAGAGAAGCCAGATGTTGGAACATTGTTGTTGGTATGCCTTTTCAGTCTTAAATTTCAAATTTATATAGGGGTTTTTACCCCACGAAACTTAGAAACTTGTTATATCACCTCTACGACCTTTTGCACAACGTAATTATCCATCGACCCTGTAAATTACCCCAAGAACTCCCACAAGCTTCAAAAAGATTAACTATAGGGTTCATGGGGGTAAGAGTTAAGTTTACAGGGTCAAGGGGGAATTATGCTATTTCAAAGGTCGAGAAGGTAATTTACAAAATTTATAGAGTTTGTGGGTAAAAATCCCATTTATATAAGTCTTATCCTTTTACAAGTAATATTTCTTCATCTAATACGAGTTGATTTTAGCTAACACTAGAACCTTCATATGAGATAGAGTTTACTGTCCGACTTAATATTGTAGTGGTTGATTTTTCTGGTATGGAGTTTCTACCTACATATATGTGTTTTAGCATTTTTTATCAAACAGATGTGTTCTTGTTTTTCGCGTGTAAATAATTTGGTATACATAGAGGATGATCTGTACCACTGCCTTTCAGCTAAAGCTCTAACCATTGTGCACATCCTTTGTGAAAAAGATCCCCCGAAAAAGTTATCGAATGCCAAAATTTTAAATGAAAAGTGTGCTTATCTTGATCCTATATTGTATGTTTTTCTTTATTCTCTTCCCTATGCACTCTACTCCTAAATGTGATACCTTTACAACATAAACATCATACTCTTAATATGCCTTGAATCCTAACCGTTGAAAAGAGGATCTAATGAGATGTTTATTCCATAGAGGTAGGATTTTCATATAGAGAGAAAATCCTATAGAGTACAAGGGTTACTGAACCCGAAGGGTCACAGAGAGTTACAGAACACAAAGGGTCACAGAGGGTTACGGAACCCGAAGGGTCACGGGGTGTTACGAAACTCAAAGGATTACAAACATAAATGTAAATATAATAACTCTAACACTCCCCCTCAAGATGGAGCTGAGAAAGCTGTAGCTTGTAACAAAAAGAGAAAGAATACACCACATCTTTACACGATGCATCATAAGTACATATATCCGTTGATGGTAGAAGACCTCGCTTGAGGACATGTCTGCAGCTTTCAGATCACCGGAACGTATCTCTGCCATGTCTGTAGAGTCGCTGCGATATCAGGTCATCGGAACGTATCTTTGTCGTACCTGCAGGTCACCGAAACATTTCTCTATCGTTCTTGGAGAAGAATCACTGTAGAAGAAGTCCACCGCGGAGTAGTAGTCGGGTTGTAAAAGGAGTATACGCCATGTCGAAGAAGTCGATGCTCGGTGAATACAGATGATCTGAGTAGTAATATGGAGTGTCGGTATGTCAGTCATGGTAGGGCAACAGATATCCTGAAGAATCATCTCTGACTCCTCCTTTCTCCCATACTTGATAGAATAAAGAGTATAAAATATCAATTTGGGAAAAACAAAAAGTTGAGAGAAACAAGCTGTGGTGAAGCGTGGTGAAGCATGAGTTGTGGGGGGGGGGAGTGTCGTTGCTGGCGACACAAGAGGTGCGGCTGGAGCTGCTGGAGCCTCGGGCGACGCTTTAGGTGCTGTTGGAGGTGGCAACTAGTGCTGCTGGGGACTCGAACTGCCTTGCGCAGGACCCCTTCTTTCATCAAGGGGTCCAGTGTAAGGAGAGAGGGTTGGTGGTGGTGGCGGGTTTAGGGTATTAGGCTTCGGTCTAGGACCGTCGCTCTGATACCATGTTGAGAAGATGAACTAATGAGATGTTTATTTGCTAGGGTATCTTATATAGAGAGAAAACCCTAGAGGGTTACAGAACCCGAAGGGTCACATGGGGTTACGGAACCTGAAGGGTTACAAATATAAATGTAAATATAATAACTCTAACACTAACTGTCTATTCTGCTGAACTTGGTTGAAGAAACGTCATATGCTTCAACAAGCTTGAGGGGAAGGGTCTAGAGGATAGCAGGTGCCCTCCTCCCCTCCCCTGCCCCTCTCTTGGAAGGGTGTAAGGGAAACATCCCATCCATAATGTTAGAGAATGTAATAAGTGGGTAATTGGATCTTACGAAGATCCAATTACCCTACTCATGTTCAGTCCCACATGGATGAGCATTGGGACTCTGGTTTGTGTGAGAAGCTATATAAGGAGCCCCTCACCCCTATACTCATTGAGAATTCTAATAGAATATTCATTCCCTTTGAGGGCTTCTCCCGTGGCTTCATCCCGCTCCTTAGGGAGTAAGGCT
Organism: Ottelia alismoides; assembly: GCA_037367405.1. Taxonomy (NCBI): domain Eukaryota; kingdom Viridiplantae; phylum Streptophyta; class Magnoliopsida; order Alismatales; family Hydrocharitaceae; genus Ottelia; species Ottelia alismoides. The sequence goes on along the minus strand of JAZKJV010005559.1, from coordinate 180,639 downwards.
CCGCGTAGATCTTTGTTCTTCATGTTTATGTTTCTTGTTTTATCGATTGCACTTCCGCTTCTCAGATTTCAATATGGTATCAGAGTGGGTCGACTCTTGAAGATTTCAAGTTTTTATTTATTCAAGATTCGATTATTATTTATTCTTGAAGATCTTCTTTATAAAGATCATGTTTGTGATTTGATCAAGTTCTGTCAAGTTCTAGGGTTTCGATTAAAATCCTAATTTCTGTTATATCTATGTTGTCTCCTCCTATAGCAATTCTCTTCCAGAAGATGCTCCTCGCGGAGCTTCTCTCATCACGCAACATGATCTGTGGCATATGGTTCGAGAGAACCATAGGCAGACAATGGCTTCTCCTCAGTTTTTTCCAACGTATGCGCAACCCTAGGTGCCTCATGCTCCCATGTGGTGCTTTCAACACCGGATCTATTCATGGAAGGTACAACACCTCCGGCATAGTCGATCGCTACGACAACGAACTCCCAAGCAATGGTCATGTTCCAACCATCGTGGGCGTGCTCCAACGCCAGACATATCTCCTCATGTGCATCCTCCAAGCATGCACGATCCCCAAGTGACCCTCGCGACCCTCACGTCCCGGAAAGCTCCCAGATCCTTGGCGGCACGCATCCCCATTGCCTCCTCCATGCTCGCAAACAACCACGTAAGGCGGCTCCAGGCCGTGACTTCTTTCTTGTGCGCCTCTTAGGCGCTCGAACATCCAGGCGCTCCAGGCGCAAAGAACATCTAGTCGCGATTCATGGCGGCGCCCGAAACAATATCCAAGGGCCCATCGCGCATCAGGTGCCAAGCCCTAACTCCATCTCTAATCGCGCATCACCTCCAGTGTCGAAACCTCCTGTCGAACCCTCCGCATCCCAAGGCAGCATGGTGGTGGCATGCCCTTCCTCCACGTGATGCCGCTACCTCCTGGCGACGCGAGCCCCACGCGGCGGCGTCGGCGAAGCTGCTCCTCGATCGACTCGAGTCTTTCATCATTGTTTCCATTAAATGTACACTCCATATATTCAGTGTTAACCCTACTTATACATATGTGAGTATATGTCTTAAAAATATATTATATATTTAAAATAATTAGAAAATTCAAAATCGACTAATGCCTGACTAAATCCAATTAGTCTCCAGACTGCCGATTAATCCTTAGTCAGTGACTTGGCAGACCGACTACGACTTTGGCAACCTTGGTTACTCCAATGGTGAGGACATTACAGAGAGCTAACGGTTTTTGCATGGTGCAGGGCTTGTGAAGGTAATTCCTGATAAAAACTTTTGTCCTTGATATTCATTAAACTCGTAAAAGGTTGGGTGTGGGTCCTATTTTTCCTCGTGAATGTTTTTCATGGAATGTGCAAGGCCTTGGAGATGAATTATATATAATATTTTAGTTTGGGTATGCCCGTGGTTACTTGCAACTAACTGGCACTGATGGAGAGATTTACCCATCAACTTTATTGACAACCATCGGATATGCATGAAAAAGACATAAAAATGGAGGGAGAGATAGTACATAGGAAGAACATTACTTTGACACTTGCTAGCGAATACTAGTTATTCAATGTTCCGTTTGAGGGTTAGAGTTTTGCTTGGTTTCTGAGAAGTTGCAAGGTGATGAACATATTTTTCAGAAGATGGGCAGCATATACTGATGTATGTGTCGTGGGTCAGGAAATTAAGACACTGGTCATCTGTTACACGTTTCATTGAAAATGGGTACATGGTAAATGTGCTGGTGGCTCTATGGAGATCTGGTTGCTGGTCTCCTTTAAGGAGTGCTGTATGAGAAGGGGATGGAAGGTGCCAATTGTTTTGAGGGTTTATAAACGAAGGATTGTGTGGCTTTTAGGGGTAAGAAGCACTAGGTGGAAGTTGTTCTTAAAAATGGGAATCTGTCATGGTCTCTTCTCTGGGATGTGCAGTTGCAGATGTAAGTCTTAATAGAAGTTCGGATCTTTACCAATTTCCATCAGCAATTGTTCGTCTAATTAAAAATAATCAAATATGAAATGGGACTTTTCTCGATTAGCACCTGGACAACGTTTGCTTTTGGGTCTATGATGTGGATTAGCTACAAAAATAATGCACTATAAACTTTGGTTATTTGGTCATGTGGCTCCAATATCATTCACAAGCATTTATTCAAACGGCACAAAATCTATAACCGAAGATCTATGGTATTGTAATTTCTCTGACATCGTTTATTATATCGCCAGCTTGGCCTGGCAATCTTTCTCTTTCACTCACTGTTATGTTACTTGTCTGGTCAATTATGAGCGGTAAGAGTTTTTCCGATTATGCGTAGTTTTCACGGAGACAATTTTTTATTTTTGTTTGGTTTTTGGTGTTTTCAGGCATTACAGAGGACCATTGAGTTTGAAGAGGAGCTGGCAGAAAAATTTAGCGGAGGAACGAATAATGTACGGGAATCAGGAAATGATACTGAAGAAAGAAATGAAGGAGATGGTAAAAGTCGAATTGTGTCTGATATCAGAAAGAAGTATGAAAAGAAACTTGCTATCAATCGTGGTGAAGGAACCGAGTCCGTATGTAAAATGATATTAACTTTTTGTTTCAGTTATCTGTATGGTAGTCATTAAATTTGACTAGTTTGTTTATTAGGAAAAAGATGGGACTAAAGATTTTTCTGTTCCGGGGGCTGGTGTAAGTGTTGTAACTTCTGGAGTTGTTGGTCTTGTTTGTATTATTGTTCTTAGGTAGTTAAATCAGTATATACTGAAGACTTGTCTTTAATTTGTTTGGCAGTTCAATTTCCGAGGCATCATTTCATCTTGTTTCGAATCACACTTGTCAGTTTATGTAGAATTGGAAGAGAAAACATTGATGGAGCAGCTGGAGAAACTTGTTCAGGTACTTATACTGAGTCTACTTTGTGATACAGTTTTGATAGATCAGTTTAAACAATACCAAATTTGATGCGATCAGAAGGAATTGTAGCCCCAATATATGATAAGATGAGAGAAAACTGCTTAAGATGATTTGACCATTTGCAAAGGAGGTTGGCTGTTGTACCGGTTAGAAGATGTGAAATATTGAGCCAACTAAGAGAGGGTGAGAAAGGCCCAAGATATGTTGGAATGAGACGATCCAAATGGATTTTAGTTATTTGGATCTAAGTCCAAGAACGACCCAAAATAGATCTGAATGGAGGCAAAGAATCCATGTAGCCGACCCTCAATGTGAAAAAAAAACTTTGTTGTTGTTGTAATGTTTTAAATATTTCCCCCGATACCTTTCCTTTTAATTTAACTTTGGTTATGATTATTATGACTTAAAATTTCGATTCTATTGAATAGAATCTTTAAAGTAATATATCTGGCCTATCAGTTGTTTGAAGTCCAGTGCTCCTTAATTGTTAACTTATTCGTCTTTTAGGAGGAAACCTGGGATACAGAGGATGGTAACCAGAACATCGTGTCAAGTAGTATGCATGTAAGGTTTTTTCTAAAAAATATTTTTTTTTGTTATGTAACAAATAGTAATTACCCCACCCCACATGTGGTTTGGTTTATGCTAGGAAATATGAGTCCTCGAAGCTGTAGAGAAGATTTGTCATTTGTTTTGTGTTGTGCAGGTGTTCCTAATGATTCGCAAAAGCTTAAAGAGATGCAGTGCTTTGACGAAGAGCCAGACCTTGTTTAACTTATCTAAGGTTCGTCTAAAACAAATCATTTACATCGATTTCAGATTTTATGTACAAGTAGTAGTACTCTGGATGGAGAAGTAAGGCCTGAGGCTATTGTCCGATTCTTTTTTGTAAGCCATTTGGTAGCATTGAACCTTCTTTTGGAAATAATGGGGTTTAATGTGTTTATATGTTTATATTCTTTGATATCTTGGCCTGTCCTAAGTTATTTGCATAGTATTTTTTTACCATAACAATTGCTATTTGACCATTAGGCGTAGCTTCTTTAGCAAGTATTTATATTTGCCACCTTGAAGATACTCATGATCAAGGTTCAACATTGTTGTCCTTTTTACCTGTCATTTTAACTGGGCAAAATTGAGATGTACGACCTACTTTGGACATGTCAGCATTTAATTTATCGTGGGTAGATGTTAAATATAGGATTTTTATCAGTTGTGCCCCTATGAGATATTGCAATATCAATTATACCCCTCTTTTCTTTTGGAATATCAATTGTACCCCTGACTTCTTGTCGTTCTGTTAAATATGCCCCTCCGTTACTTTAGCTGTCAATAAGTTGAACTTAACCAAGGTTTTTTCAAACCATGTGATGTTAAAAGGTGTATAAGTGTCCAAAAACTCTCCTTGTTCCTCCTCCCATCCAGGAGTTTGTCCTCCGCCTCCTTGCTGGCGAGGAGTGGCGTGCGACAAAGCTGGCAGGTGTAGTGGCCGAAGTTGACCTAAGGTTTGTGGCAGATCGGAGCTCGATTCTCTACCTTTAGTTGCTCCCCCACTCACCGTTGTCTGTTTGGAGCCCGATCATCGCCACTTTCTCCTAAAGTCTTCGTTGAGCACATGCATCAGGATCATCAAGCCATCATCACGACAACTCCCGGATCTGGAACATGTAAAACCACATGCAACACCTTGAAGGGGATGTAGTGCGTTCGTAGGGACAAGAGAGAGACAACCTTCATGACGAGGAGGCAATCCGATCTGATCTTGTGCTCGACATCATCCGGGGGGATGATGGACTTGGAGGTGGGGCGATCGGAAAAGAAGAGGTCGTAAGAGGCATGGAACTTGCGATGTGACTTGAAGGAGGTGTAATCCATGTTCAGGGATTGGAGGGGGTGACCTTCGAAACGGGGGGAGGCACTCCGATATGATCTGGGACTCGACGATGTGGAGGGGGATGGGGGGCTTGGAGGTGGGGTAGTCGACGAAGAAGAGGCCGCAGGAGGCACGAAGCTTGCGGTATGACTCGAAGGGGACATAGTTCGTGCATAGGGACTGAAGAGGGATGACCTTCGAGGTGGGGAGACAATCCGCTCTAATCTTGTACTTGACGATATCAAAGGGGATGGGGGGCTTGGAGGTGGGGCATTGATGAGTAGGCAGAGGGGGTGGGGTGGGGTGGAAGGGGGTGCTTATGCGGGGTTTGGCGGGGGTATCTTGTGGAGGAGGGGGAAGAGGAGGATGGGGAAGGTTGTGGAGAAGGGGAGCCATACATGGAGGAGGGCACAGGGGAGGAGCAACATGTGGAGGAGGATGGGGAAGGTGGTGGAGAATGGGATCCGCAAGCGGAAGAGGAGGGTGTAGGGGAGGAGCAGTATGTGGAGGAGAAGTGAGTGTTGGGGCGGAGCGACGAGCGGTAGAGGATGCGGGGGGAGGAGCATCGAGCGAAGGAGGAGAAGGTGCGTGGGAGGAGCAATAGGCAGAGGAGGAGAGGGGGGAGAGGAGGCATGGGAGTGGGAGGAGGAGCGGGGGGCGTCGAGAGCAGAGGTGGCTGGGGAGAGGGAGGAGCCGGAGGCGGAAGTTGCGGGGGAGAGGGAGGAGCCGAAGGCGGAAGTCGTAGGGGAGAGGGAGGAGGAGGACGGTGCATAGATGAATGGGGAGGGGGAAGAGGAGTTCGGGGAGTGGGAGGAGGAGAAGTAGTGGGCGGAGATGACTGGGGAGTGGGAGTAGTGGCAGCGCCAGAGGAGGGGGAAGGAGGAGCAAGGGGCGGAGGAGGATGAGGAGGAGATGGGGTGGAGGTGAGGAGGGGGGGAAGGGAAGCAGTTTGGTGGATTGACCTTTAAACCGCTTTTTTTATTTAATTTCCCCTGTGTCCCCGAAGTAAACCTCCGTTTATGTTGGGAACGGATGGCAACTAACTCGAGGTACACAAGTGATTATTGGGAAGATGTCGGGGGAACAATTGATATTCCAAAAATGGCAGGGGCATAACTAATATTGCAATATCTCAGAGGGGCACAACTGATAAAAATCCTTAAATATACTGACCTTTGGTGGTTCTAGCAATGCAAAGAAGCTTATGTGTCTTGGAGATTATCCGGGTCAACATAATATATTAATCTACCAATCTATATACATACTTTAAATCCAGGTTTTTTCACCGACTCTTGACACGTGGATAGGCTATCCTTCTTCCCTTTTCTTCCTTGCAGTTGCATCCCCTTTTCCCATCTTCTTGACACGTGGCTCCATTTCAAGGCTCTCTCTCACCACTTCTCTCTTTCAACCGACATATAATCTCACATATGATTCTTTGTCGCTCTCTCCCTCTCTACGCAACTTTCCCAAAAGATAAATCTATGTCAGATCCTCTGCATATTCTTCTCAGATCTCTCTTTTTCTGTTCTGCTTCACTTCCTCCATTTTCATCTCAATCCTTCATCCTCTTTGTTTTTATTAAAAAAATATGCCAAATGCCCTCATGATTCATCTCCCCATTGAAATTCCTCCACCTTCTAACTCACATGTATGGTTCCAATTCGTCACCTCCACCAAAACCCCAACATTTACCCTTCCGTTTCCATTTTGAATTGAGAAACTGCAACTTGAGCTATGTTGTTACGTCTGTAGATGATTTGGGATCATATCCAGGGGACTTCAACCAGATCAGACATGATCAACCTGCAACATCGTAGCACAAATTACCAGCACTGAATTCTCTTACATGGATCATCAACGAGCACCTGATCCACCGTAGCACGAATTATCAGCATCTGACTTCTCTTACTTGGATCATCAACAAGCGCCTAATCCGATCCTTCGCTTAGCAACTATCACCGAAGTCAAAGAGAAGAGCATCGTAGCTTGAAGACTAATGGATATCAGATCCGATCGAGCCACCTTTTCATCATCTACGAGCGTGGTTGTAACGAGACGATACATCAACGAGCATTGCTGGAGATCTGATCTTAATCGTCAATACCACTACTTAGATATGAGTTGATCGGCAACCATCTTCGATCCGATCGTCTGGAAGAACTGGAGATCCAAGTTCCGCTTTAAGATGAACATCATTGAAGCTTCGACCAGAGAGAATTGGGGAAGAACACTTGGGCCGTTGTAGATTCCATGCCAACCATCGATCATGATTGATTCGAACCGGACGATCGGGACCATATGCTGCTAAGAGGGGCACGTGTTCTGCACGTGCATCGCTTAACATGAGTCGAACACGTGATCCATCACATGATTATCCGAGATTTTGCACCTATACCCCAACCATTTTGCTTATCTAGAAATGCCCAATACAAAAAGTAGAAAGTTAATGCGCATGAGATCTTTGGGCTTTTTGCATTCATTTCCCACCACATTTCATATATTTATACAACATAACAACTTGAAGATTATTACACTTTAGTTGCTACAATACCTTATTAAACAAATAATACTATTAACATTTACAAATAAAAAATTTTCTTTCATAATTTTATAGCATAACTATACGTCTAATAAAATATAAAATGATTACATGTATGTTTTTTTGAATAATAATATCTTTTTAAAGATTGAAATTTAAAGATATAAAAATTCAAAATATAAAATCAATACTTACTCATATAACTAAAACATCATAAGAACAAAACTCACAAAATCAAAAAATTCATAAAAATCTATTAAATAAATAAAAGAATTCTTGCAATTTCGAAAAATAAATGTAGATCATGGGATTTATTGACACCATTATCTGAATATATATAACACATTATATTAATATATTATATATGTTAAGATATATTCTTAACCTAAATATAGAATAACTAAAGCGAAAATTAAATATTTATTAAAATATATACAAAATAATATATATATATCTATTAAAATTCAATGAAGAAAAAAAATCAAACAATTAGATTCGAATTCCAAAGAAATTACTGATTGAGCTACTAAGGATGATCCACGAAGCTCCATGACAATTTCTTCCCTTTTGAAAAAGGAGGAACTATCCAATGCAAGCAACTCAGACTTCAAGGCAAATCAAAATAGGAAAGATAAACATTGGATTCACTATTAATTATTAATATTAAAGTTTATATAATATAAGAAATTGGGGTTTTTTATTTAGTATTGATTAATTTAATCAATAGCTAGAACTCATCAATATTAATATTTGAGAATAATGTTTAATTTAATGAAAATTATTTAGCTTATTCTTCTATAATCACACTACATTAAGATATGAGAGAACCCTGCGGACTCTCATTAATGCTATTCATTCTTCCATTTCTACATGGTATCAGAGCACTGTCCTAGACCGGAGTTCCTGTTTCCCACCTATGCCCTAACCCTACCAAGTTAATATGTCATCAACATATTACGGATTAAACAAAAAAAAGACATACACATCCCATATATATAGCGATCCCATATGCGTATGGCATATACATATCCCATGTTCAGAAGTTTAGCTGCATGTGCGGGTTATTCTATTCAACTATGCATCTGGATTGAATAACTGTAGATAGCATATGCACTTCAGTCAAGTCACCAAATACGCATATACCAACGTATTTTTGCCCAATTGCTATGAATAACTCACAATAACCAACTCAAGGCCTTAAATGTCGGTTTCGGTCACCATTTCGGTATCAACCAAAACAGAATTTCGATGGAATTTCGGTGGAATTTCGACCAAAATTTCGGTCATTTCGGTCTTTTTTTGCACTAGGATCCCCATATTTCGGTTATTTCGGTCATTTCGGTCGAATTTCGATTTCGACTGGATATCGATATTCGACAGAAATTCGACCGAAATTCGCTGAAATTTGAGGCCATGAACCAACTTCATGTTGTATTCTCATATATCAACGGATTTTAAATTAGATTGTCAGTACTCGTAACACTACTTCAAAATCTTGTGTACTATTAGCATTAATCACGACAACAACAAAACCTTTTCCCACATTATGTAGGGTCAGCTACTTGGATTTTTTTGCCTCCATTCAGATCTATCTTAGGCCAATCTCGGGATTAGGTCCAAAAAACTAAGATCCCTTCATATAGTCTCATTCTAACACGTCTTTGTCCTTCCTCTCCCTCTCTTAGCAGGTTCAACATCTCAAAACTCGCACATCCTAATTGGTGCATCAACTGACTTCCTTTACACATGGCCAAACCACTTTAAGTGGTTTTCTCGCATCTTATCCTCCATCAGAGCTACACCAAATTTCTTTCTGATTGCATCATTCCTAATTCAATCTTTACGTGTGTCTCCACATATCCACCTTAGCATTTTCATTTCTGCTACCGTTATTTTCTGCACATGTCTATGGTTAACATGCCGACGTTCAGATCCATAGAGCATAACAAGTCTCACAGCTGCTTTATAAAATTTTTCTTTGATTTTCAAAGGAGTTTTCTTATCACAGAGAACAATAGAATATATGTTCCTCTCCACTTTAGCCAACTTGCGTTTATTTTATTAGTAACATCTCCATCAATTTCTCTATTATGTTGCAAAATAGATCCCAAGTATCTAAGAATCCTTCTTCTAAACGTTGTCTTTACCAATCTTCACCCCAATTCCTTCACTGTTGCTTCCATCAAAAGTGCACTCCATATATTTAGTCTTAGCCCTACTTATACGAAATCCTTTAGTCTCCAATGCATGTCTCTAGACCTCAAGCTTCTTATTTACTCCATCTATAGTCTCATCAATCAACACAATCTCATCAACGAATAACATACACGAAGGTATCTCATCTCGAATGTGACTTGTCAACTCATTCATAATCGAAGTAAAAAGGACTAGACTCAAAGCTGGACCTTGATGCAAACCAATATTGATGTCAAGATATTCAGTTTTACCACACTGGATCGTTATACAAGATAAAGCCCTATCATACATATCCTTTATGAGGTTAATGTATAGGACATGTACTTGTCTCTTCTCCAAACTCTCCACAATATCTCCCATGAGATAGAATCATAAGCCTTCTCCAAATCAATAAAAATCATATGGACGTTCTTCCTTTTAGCTCTATAAACCTTCATTGTTCTCAACAAGTGGATGGATGCCATAGTTGAGCGACCTTGCATGAATTCGAATTGGTTTTCTTTTACTTTGGAAACTTGCCTCAACCTTCTTTCGATCACACGTTTCCAAATTTTCATGGTGTAATTCATCAACTTGATACCTCTGTAATTTAAGCAATCTTGAATACGTCATTTGTTCTTATAGATTTGCTATGGGTAAGTCCAGAAAGCTCTCTAAAAATCTACAAAATCAGCGCCATTCCTCTTGCCTCATTCCTCTCACCTTGATAAAAAATGGTGTCGTATGCATATTCAAGTAGAGAAACAGAAATATCCCCTAAGGGGTAATCAATTGTGATCTCCTGAGAAGTCACCCGATTCACCATACAAGCTTGAACATCTTTAGCAATGACAAAAAGCTAGGAGGCGAGAAGGCAGCCTTGTCGCACTCCTCATTGTAGCTGAAAGAAACCCCCTTTCGTGCATCCATTTACAATTATCGAGTAAGAAGAAAAGGTAATTCGTCTTTTCATCCAGGAGATCCAAATGCCTGGGAAACCATGACGTGCCGATGCAGACCACATGGAGCACTAATCCTAAGAATCATAAGCCTTGAAAAAGTCCACCTTCCACAACACTCCTCGTTTACGACTTCTTTTCCAATCCGCTAGGATCTCCTTTGCCACAACCAAGCTATTACCAATCTGTCTACGGGGGATGAAGGCAGACTAAAGCGGGGAAATAATATGATCTAGAACAACATTCAGTCTATTCGCCAAGACTTCTACGACAATCAAATAAATGGCATTTGAAAAGAACAATGGGGGCAAAAGTCTTCAACCTATTAAGAGATTTCCTTCTTTGGGAGATGGCAAATGAGCACTTTATTGAATCATTCGAATCTTGAGTTTCCCGCTGCGAACTCGTCCATGAGCCCAGAGAGATTCTTTGAACAAGAACGTTGGGAATCCATCAGGACAAGGAGCCCCATTCATGTTCAAGTTCAAAACTGATGTCTTCACCTTCTCCATTGTGAAACTCTGTATCAGATAATTCCCATGTTGATTGGAGACTTGTGATGTCCCCGAGCCATTCCAACTCCAAGATCGACCCTTCCCACACTAAGAAAACTCCCTAAAGTGCTCCACCAAGGCCATTCCCATGTCTTGATCTCCATCCACTCTTCTATCGTTAACTACCACAAATCTAATATAGCTTTGACGTCACCTTCTGCTTGCAATACTATGGAAGTAGTCTGTATTTGCATCTTCTTCTTTAAGCCATCCATGTCTTGCTTTTTGTCTCCATTCAGCCTCCTGCTTCTTGTCATCAAGCTGGATAATCCTCTATGCGGTCGCTCATTCACCAGGCTCAATCGACTCCATATCCTTGACATCCTCAGTCTCGTCCAATCTGCTAACGATAGCCTCAACAACCACCCTCACCGTATTTCTCTCATCCCTTTATACATGATATTCGATGTAACTATTGTTGATGTACTAAATACAACTTCTTTATGCCTATAAAAGTGTATTTGCATGTCACTTATTGTTTTAAGAATTAAGATGATTTTTATTTGTGGAAAAATCACTTTATATATCATTTTTAAATTTCCACTGATATTTACGATATATCCATTTCTAGATCTCCGATACAACATTGATATGGATATTTCAAACTTTAATAGGGAGTTTATACGAACTGGACGTGATACGCATGATCTTGCTTCTTATTGACCATATACATGCCATGCTGACATTGGTAGTGAGACTGGCAGTGGAGCAACCCAACCTTTAAAGAAGCAAGAACATGTGATTGTGGAGCTCCTAAAATGAGTGGTTATGAGTCTCGGGATATGTTTAGGAAGAGAAGCATGCATCACATACGAAGTATGGATCCAAAGCAAAAGGTAATTAAAGGGATGTTTGGAAATGCTTGGGAAAGTATTAGAAGAGCTATATGCATGTATTTCTTTATGAAAATATTCATGCCTCTTTAGCCTAAGGTTCTTGGATTCACAATTTCGGCGAAGAAAAATGCATGTAACGTAAGGTATAAGAGGTTGTCTCTTTAATACATACTACATATGATCCATGCTTAATATTCAATGGAAGAATTGTTTTTAATATTTAAGATTAGATCATTAGTAGAAGATATTTGAATAACTATTACAATTCCATAGATAGTTCAAAGCTTCATTTTTATTTATTAAGATTCGGTTGTTACATTGTACAACTTTATGTGTACTTCACAACTTTATTTTCTTTCTTTTTCAATGTTATGTTTATTTCTTACACCTATATGACTTTGTGTTATAGGGACATATGCGATGAGCGATTTATAACTTCATCATTGTTATTTTTTCATAATTATGTACTAAATCCGTTAGAAACAAGCTTCAAGACTTAAATTAAACTTTTTGCTAAAGAGGTTTATATTTTTTGTCCTTTCTTTATTTCAGTATATACGTATATATTTTGTTTATTTATTATTGCATGTGTCACCTCATTCGTGATGAGGAGGTGATTATTATGCCTTTTGCTTCAAATTCAGATTCTAGTTGTGACTCTAAGCAGTACATTGCTCTTATATGTCAACATGTGTTTCGATTATGATGATAATACTACTTCAAAACTTATACATACGCCTATGTTTTTAGAAACAAGTGTGTATCTCTATTCTATTTATTGATTTAGGAGCATTAAAAATCTTAGTTGGGGGAAAATGGATTTGAAGTCATTTCCACGATTTCTAGTTAGTTCAACGAAATTCTTCGAAATTTCAACGAAAATCTCCGAAATTTCTCTTTCCAACTAAGACAAAACGAAATCAAAATTTGAAATTTAAGGCCTTGCACGCCAATATTCCTCTCCCCATCGGCCAGAAGAAAATGCCAATGCGACTAAGCACCTTAAGATCCTAAAACATCTTGCAGTCTTAGACCATGATATCGGGTTAGAGAGATGGTGGTCTGTTCATTCTTTTGTAGGAATGTTTCCCAGAAAAATCACCATCCCTCCCAATCTAATCGTTTTTGTCTCCCACTGGATCATTCAACTGACTTAGGGATTCCCATAGCCGAAGAAGCTCCTCCATGCACCGATCTAAGAGATTACTAAAAAACAAAGGCGTCCAACCTCCGACCTTCCAGTACTTCGCTACCAATACATCGTGATCTGAGGCAAAAGCAAAAAGACGTGGAAATCTATTTGCTGGTTTCCTCCATCAGTCTAAATGGAGAAAGAACGATTATCTCCTAGGACAAGGTGAAAAAATTCTCTATACCACAACATCAAGGATTGAGTACCCTTCTGGAATACAAAGGTGCTGTGCAGAGGATGATGTACTGCACTTCCTTGTGTGTTGACTCCCATAGAGCTTTCAACATAGGTCCTCATTTCTGCCTCAGATTCTAGTTAACTCATTTGAGAGGTAGCACCTTGTTCATGGTCGTTGTTGGGAAAAATAAGAGTTGTTTATTCCTTGAGCCCTAGTCTCTCGCATATAGAGGAGAGGCCTATGGGCAAATTACATAAAGCAGACAAGAAAGAAATAGATAAAAGAGTACAAAAATATAGAAACATATCTCTACACTCCTTAATATGGAACATCGATATCTATCATGCTCAGCTTGGATGAACACCTTTGAAATGGTCCTCTAAGTAAGGCCTTGGTGAAAATGTCCGTCGTCTGGTCCCCTGAGCATACATGAGATGTAGAAATGAATCCCTTCTTAATCTTGTCACATATATAGTGACAATCGATCTCAATGTGCTTCATCCTTTCGTGGAATGCATGATTATTAACAATGAAGATGGCAACTTGATTGTTGCATTTTAGCGACATGGAAGAGGTACATCTATATGTAGACCTGTAAGGACTGCTCGAAGCCACATCATTTCTGTACATGCTTGTGCCATAGACCTATACTCAGATTCAACACTAAATCTAGCAACTACCATTTGCTTCTTACTTTTCTACGAGACAAGTGAATCTCCAACAAATATAGTAAATCCTGTTGTGGACTTACCTGTCCTTGGGGGCATCCTGCATAATCTGCGTCTGCATATGCTGAGATAGTAATGGTACTACCTCTTTTAAATAGCAGCCCTGCACCTGGAGATGATTTAAGATACCTTAATATGATGGTTGTTCTATGAACTGGCTCACCCAACATACAACAAATGAAATATCGGGTTTGGTAATGGTAACATAAAGAAGCTTTCCCACCAGCTCTCTGTATCTTCTCCTGTTAACCTCATCAGTATCATTATTATCATATAGCTTCATGCTTGGATCCATGGATGTAGTGGCAGGTTGACATCCAAGCATACCTGTGTGACTCAGCAAATCAGTGACATATTTCCTTCGAGTCATCACTAGCCCTTGTTGATTTCTGGCAAACTCCAGTCCCAGAAAGTATCTAAGTAAGAGGTCTGAGATCCTTGATGACAAATCACAACCCATAAATTATTTCACCTGCTTTATTCCTTGTATCTCATCTCTTGTAATAAGTATATCATTAACATACACTATAATAGCAATCATACCTATGGAGGTTCTCTGTAAGAAAAGAGAATGGTTTGCATTCGACCATCTGAACCCCTGCTTGTCAAACAAATCTAAGAGCTTCTGGAACCAAGCTCTTGGGCTCTACTTAAGGTCATAGCCTTATGAAGTCTACACACATGTGAACACTCCCCCTCAGCAGCAAACCCTGTCGGTTGCTGCATGTAGACTTCCTCATAAAGATCACCATACAAAAATGCATTCTTGACATCAAGTTGACACAAAGGCCAATCTCAAACCACAACAACTGATAGAAGAATCCAAAGGGGAGAAGGACAAGCAACTGGAGAGAATGTGTCAGGATAATCCATCCCATATGTCTGAGTAAAGCCACATGCTACTAGTCGAGCCTTGTACTGATCAATATTGCTATTTGCATTTTGCTTCACTGTAAATACCCATTTGCAACTTACTATAGATGCCCCAGTGAGGGCCAGGACCAAACTCCAAGTACGTCTTACTGAAGAGCCGCCATCTCCTCCTCCATAGCTAGACATGACGTGAGAACTGCATCACCCTAGAATGAATGAGGTGTGCAACTTTGGATCAGGAGGGTACATGTGACATCAAGAAGGTAACGATGCTTTCTTTCGGCAACACCATTCCATTGAGACACACATGATGTTTGATGAAGAATACAATGGGATGATAAGAATTGAGAGAACACATGAGTAAATACCCATTTGCAACTTACTATAGATGCCCCAGTGAGGGCCAGGACCAAACTCCAAGTACGTCTTACTGAAGAGCCGCCATCTCCTCCTCCATAGCTAGACATGACGTGAGAACTGCATCACCCTAGAATGAATGAGGTGTGCAACTTTGGATCAGGAGGGTACATGTGACATCAAGAAGGTAACGATGCTTTCTTTCGGCAACACCATTCCATTGAGACACACATGATGTTTGATGAAGAATACAATGGGATGATAAGAATTGAGAGAACACATGAGTACAAAATTCCAACAAATTATCAGTTCTTACAATGTTGACAGAGGTAGAAAAAATATTATGCACTTCTCTAATGAAATTTATTATTGCATTTCCGGCTTCAGATTTATCTTCAACAAGAAAACCAAAGACAGACGACTAAATTCATCCACGATAACTAAATAAAATCAGTGTCCTTGATGATCGAGAACCTGAGTTGGACCCCAAATGTCTACATGGAAAAACTCAAAAGGGGAGCTACTGCTCTGACTCTGACGACTAGGGAAGACAGACCGATGATGCTTCCTTAACTGACATGCCTTACAGTTGAATGACGAACATGGTAAAATCTGAGGAAGGACTTGACGCAGTTTCTGAAGTGGAAGACGACCGAAGCACAGATGTCAAGGGAAGGGAGAGACCGGTCCAGTGGAACGGGAAGATAGTCCAACATACGGTGTTTGGGCCAGTCGATGGAGTCCGCCCTCCTCACGGTCACAACCAATCACCCTGCCTGTAAGAATGTCTTGAAACAATGATGTGTCAAATATTGCTCTACAATTTAAATCCTTAGTAATGTGACTAATAAACAGTAAATTCATTGAGAAATCAGGAGCATGCAGCACATTCTGTAACTGCATAGACGGCGTCAAGGTGATCTCCCCCTATCCTATAATTAGGGAATGAGTCCCATCTTTTATGACCATAGTCCTTCCTAGAGAAACCTGTATGTAGGCTATGAGCTGATTTCTATCTCCACACAGATGATGTGTAACACCAGAATATGTGATCCATTCCGAGATATTTGAACCGTGATAAGAAGTAGAGTCATGAACACTACCTGAGGTGATAGCTCCTGCAATAGCAGCAATGTCCGAGCTATTCTCTGAAGCAGGTAAAGAGGTACTAGATGAGGGCATGATGTCTCTCAGTCGAGACACAAGCTCATCATATCGTTGATCTGCTGAACCTGCTCTGTTATGTATGCGGACGCTGGGAAGCCTTACTTGGAGTAGCATGTATCTTCTGAATGACCAGCTCGGTGACAATAGGTACAATATGGTCCATGACCACGACCACCTCTACCACGTGATCTTCGTCCACGGAACTGAGATGGACCGCCTCTTCCACGAGAGGACGCCATGGTAGAGGAATTCGACATTGGAGAAGGAGTTGAAATATTGATCTGGTTCAATCTATGGAAGGCCTCCTCCGTGGGAGAAATGATAGCATCAACCAATATCTGGGAGGAAGCAGCCTCATACTGGGAGTCAAGAGGCCATGAAGACTCCAACTATCGTAGCATTCTGGTATGTCTTTAACTGCTTTGGAGTAGTCGTGAGAGGCATGAAGCTATGGAACTTTTCAAACATCCCACGCGATGCAATATAACACATGTAGGGGTCGATCATTCTGCTTTATAGTGAAGATGTCATGTTGAACCTGTAGAATTTTTGTCTCATTCTTGGCCTGTGAATGTGTGACAGCAGAAAAGGAATATCCCACATAGCTTTGGTAGTGGGCTGGTGTAGGACATCATTTGCAATATCTGGTATCAATGTACTGGACAAACATACCGGAGCATATACGTCATTAGCCTCCCATGAGGCTTACAACCTTGTCTTCTCTGTCGGCTCTTCCTCGGTAAGAATATGCTTCTTACCCATCGCCTTCATTAGGCTCATGAACTGCATGGCCCACAACTCATAATTTGACCCATCTATCTTGACTATGGATGCTGGACCTCTGAAGGCGCTCGTGGTGGGGATGTCGATCTTATTCTCTAACATCTTGTTGGTCAAAGAAGACAAGGATCGTAGACTTGACGAGATAATTGTCTACACTGACATAAAGGAAGTTGGTTGCATATGTAGACTCAAGTTGCAACCAACCCCCAAAAGAATTGGCACTGCGACGACTTTGGTCATAGGAGATGTAGCAATGTCGACCACTGAAGGTACGACGATACAAGGGCAACATGCTGCAGTGGCCGCTGGTAATGGGATGGGCCCATAGACGACGGGTAGAGGGGCTGCGGGCAATGGGCTGCAGATAGGGCGACTCCGCGTGAGAGGGCAAGAGATGTGGCTAAGGTTAGGGTTTCGGGTACAAGAGTTCTGGTCTAGGACCGCTGCTCTAATACCATAACAACAACAACAAAGCGTTTTCCCACAATTAAGTAGGGTCGATTACATGGATTATTTGCCTCCATTCAGATCTATCTTGGATCAATCCCGAGCTTATACCCACAAAATTAAGATCCCTTCGTATAGTCTCTTTCCAACACTTCTTGGGCCATCCTCACCCTCTCTTAGTCGGTTCAACATCCCAACACTCGCATCTCCTAATTGGTGCATCAACTGATCTTCTTTGTAAATGACCAAACCATCTTAAGCGGTTTTCTCGCTTCTTATCCTCGATCGGAGTTACACCGACTTTCTTTCTGATTGCATCGTTCCAAATTCGATCTTTACGTGTGTGTCCACACATCCACCTTAGCATTTTCATTTCTATTGCAACCATTCTCTGCACATGTCTTTGGCTCACAGGCCAACATTCAGATCCATAAAGCATAGTAAGTCTCACGGTTGCTTTGTACAACTTTTCTTTAATTTTTAGAGGAATTTTCTTATCACATATAACAACAGAGGCTCCTCTCCACTTTAGCCAGCCTGCATTTATTCTATTAGTAACATCTCCATCAATTTCCCCATTATGTTGCAAAATAGATTCCAGATATCTAAAAGAATCCCTCTTTCGAATGTTATCATCACCAATCTTCACATCGATTCCTTCACTATTGCTTCCATTAAAAGTGCACTCCATATATTCCGTCTTAGCCCTACTTATACGAAATCCTTTAGGGGGTGTTCGGCATTCGGGGTAAACTCCCTTTTGGGGAATTTACCCCCCTTAACCCACTCACTCTCTCTCTCCTATATGGGTCCCACTTTTACTTTTTTAATATATTAAATAAATCAATTTTCTTTTATCAATTCCATAAAAAATTATATTATACCATCATATCATATAAAAATTATAAACTACACTTCTACTCACTTTTCCAAACTTCAATACAATCACATCACAATAACTACACACTTTTTCAAACTTCAATACAATCATATACAACAAACCCACTTCAACCCCCCAGTTTAACCCTCTATCCAAACACCAAAACGTAAAAATGGATTACCCTCTACCAGTTTAACCCGCTCTAACCTGCGTACCAAACGTACCCTTAGTCTCCAACTCATGTCTCCAAACCTCAAGCTTCCCATTTACTCCATCTCTATCTCTTCAATCAACATAATATCATTGGAAAATAACATACACCAAGGTAACTCATCCTGAATGTGTCTTGTCAACTCGTTCATAATTAAAGTAAAAAGAATGGACTCAAAGCTGAATCTTGATGTAAACCAATGTTGATGTCAAAGTATCCAGTCTTCCCATGTAGAGTCCTTACACAAGATAAAGCTCTGTCATACATGTCCTGTATGTGGTTAATGTATAGGACAAATACTTGTCTCTTCTCCAAAACTCTCCACAATATCTCTCGTGACACATAATCATAAGCCTTCTCCAAATCAATAAAGATCATATGAAGGTTCTTCCTTTTAGCTCTATAAATCTCCATTGTTCTCCTCAGCAAATGGATGTCTTCAATAGTTGAGCGACCTGGCATGAATCCGAATTGGTTTTCTTTTACGTTGGAAACTTGCCTCAACCTTATTTCTATTACACGTTCCCAAATTTTCATAGTGTGACTCATCAGCTTGATACCTTTGTAATTTGAACAATTTTGAAGGTCTCCTTTATTCTTATAAAGAGGCACCACGATACTCCTTCAATCTACATGCATTTTCTTATTTCCCCAAATAACATTGAATAGATTCGTAAGCCAAGTCAAACCGCGTTCACCTAAAAGTCTCCATAATTCTACAGGGAAAAATAAGAGAGTTGTTTATTCCTTGATCCCTAGGATCTCTTATATAGAGGAGAGGTTTATGGGAAAATTACATAAAGCAGATTAGAGGAAAATAATAGATAAAAGAGTACAGAAACATATCTCTACAATCTCTAAGCGAGAAACCCCAAGGCCTCCCACAACTTTTGGTAGTGCAACCATGTCCCAATTAGTCAAATGAACACATGAGCTATCATGACCACATTCACTCCAGAAAAAATTTCCTCATAGTCATCTCAAGTCGATGTCAATCTCCAATAGGTGGGAGACACGAAGACATGAAAAAATAGGAATTGCGGCGCGCACCCCTTTTACAATCACCAACCGACCACCTCGAGACAAAGTGACCACCTTCTAGCCTGCCAGCTTCTTCTCTAACTTTTCTATGATAGGGAGGCATTTAGCTATTTTTTAAGTCTACCACATGTCAGAAGGAGTCCAAGATACTAAGTACCTCATTACATCCCAACTCATCTGCCTCTGAAAGACCAAATGTGATCATAATAGACTTTCTTCTATTAAGGTTTAGATAATTTCAATAAAGATATTGTGTCTTTGGCATACTGAGTAGGGGGACGGATATGTCATCACACCAATAACTCGCAGTAACCCCTTGTTGTATTACATGGCCTATCATGCAAGTTGCACATTAGCAACAATAACGAATAACATAGGGGCAAGTGGGCACCCCTGCCTAACTACCTTGTAGTTGGAAAAAACTCTCTTAGGGAGGTTGTTGATGAACACCAAATAATTCGTTGTTGTGACACATTTTCATTCAAGTAATCCAAATTTCTGGGAACCCCTGCCTTGTCAAAGCTGACTGATGGAATCTCCACTCCACTGTGTCATAGGCCTGAGAGAAAACCACCTTCCATGGAGGATGGAATAGCATGCTTTTCATTCTCGCCTCGTCTAGTCCGGGCTGATCTCAATAGCAATGGCTAGATTGTCACTAATTTGTCTCCCTGGGATGAAAGCCGATTGGACCAGAGAAATAATCTCATCCATAACCACGTTGAATCTATTCATCAAGACCTTTATAATCACCAAATAGGTAGCATTTGATAGAGCAATGGGCCGGAAATCTTCTACCTTCTCAGACACCCCCTTCTTTGGGAGTAGAAAATGGGTGCTATATCTCAAAGCCTGCATTTCCTATCGCAAACTCCTCCACAACCTCTTGCACTTCTTTTCCAATCATGTCTCAACTCCCGATAGAAGAATACCAGGAACCCATCAGGACTAGGTACACCCTCTGGGTTCAAATTCTAGGCCATTGTCTTAACATCCTCCATCATGAAGCTTTGTATCAAGTGATTTGTATGCCTTTTATTCACATACACCACCCCTAGATTTGTCCATCTCCAGGGTTTACTCTCAAGACTGGGAGAAATCACAACAAGTGCTCAGCGAGTGCCCTGCCCATATTCCGGTCCCCCTCCACCTGACTGCCATTCACCACCACACACTGGATCAAATTGTGATGACTTCCTCCACTTGTAATCCTAAGGAAATATTTTGTGTTCTTACCATCTTCTTTGATCCAAGTTTGCCTTGATCTCTGTTTCCGTTCAACAGGGGCTGGTTATGGACATTAATTACATTATGCACATCCATATCATGACGATGAGAGCTCATTAGGGATACTCCCTTTGTAGTTAGTAGCTCCCCCATCATTGCTATCTCCACCAGTACCATATGGATATGTCATACTCGTGGTTATACTTGGTGGTGAATCTTCATCTTGATGTGATGCACCTTCCGATCCCAAGTATTATTTGGTCTAATTGTCTAACCATCATATCAAGCAGATGTCCCTTTCCGACATATGCATGCAACCTAAGTTGGGAAATCATCATCCAAATCTAATTTACCACCACCATCATCTAAAGTGTCAGTGGGTTCACTGTCACGAATACCTTGTACTACTTGGACTACTAATATTGAGAGTCAATTTCCCGTTTTGTTATTTTAAAAAATGTCACGGATATAGAGTAGATGTTGTATATGATGATTTGATCTTACATGACATGTGGTAATTATGTTGAGTATATTGAAGCGGTGCAATTCCAGAATCAGAGATGGTAACAAGGTGAAGGTACTAGTGTCGATAATGATGTCGATGACATTGAGCCGGCACGAAACTCAAGTTGGTGGGAAAGAAATGATGCTACATTTATGTTAGAAATGATGGCTTTCGTCTTTTCGTTTAGACTCCAGGGGGAGGGCTTAGGCTGCAGGTCCATCTCATCCCAAATTCCAGTCTCCATTATCCTTATTGGTTCGGTGATTACTTCTTCTTTTTTAATTGTGCTTGGCTGTTGTAGTTTGTCACTCGTTATTGTTAATGTTTGTTTGTTACTTGTTGGCAATGTCGTTGGTGAGGTTTGATGAATCGATGCCAAACTTTATTTTTTTAATATTTTTAAAAAGCACAACAAAAGTCTAGTTACTTGATGCTTTCTCTCATTGAAATTTATTGGATGTTGGTAAATTATTTAAGATTATAATATGTAGTTTTGTAGTAGTCTTAGAGACAATTATTTGATTACCCATAATTTTCTTCTTTTGTGGCACTTCCTCTGTCAATTTTTAGTAATTTGGTGCTATTCGGGTGGAATAGTGCTCATGTCTTTGGTATGTTGACAATTGTGAAAATTTCCAACAATGTGTTATTAGAAGTGATTCCCTGTATTTTATGCATTGAGAGACTTTTTCTAACTGTTGGAGTACTCATTATATGCGTCACATGTATGGGAGATGGGTAAATAGATCTTTCCAGGATCCATTTTCCCCATCCAGAGTTTTATCCCACATCTACTAGTTTGGAGAGGTGGAAACTTAGTGGGTGCTATATAAGGAGCCCCACACCCATGTATTCAGATGAGAAAGTTCAATGAGCAAATTAGCCTTCTGAGGCATTCCCCCGTGGTTTCATCCCGCTCCTTAGGGAATAGGGTTCCACGTAAAAATTCTTTTGTTCTTCATGATTATTCTTTATTTATTCTATGCTCTGTTTATCATTCGGCTTTCGCATTCTCTATTTTCTAACATGGTAACAGAGCGGGTTCGATACTCGAGGAGTTCATTTTTTTATTCGAGATTCGATTGTTCTTATTTGTTCAAGTTTCGTAAGTTCTAAGGTTTCTATTGAAACCCTAATTTCTAGAATTTTGTTCATGATCAAGCTAGTTCAAGATTCATCGGCATCTTATTCACATGTTCGGAGATTTGTTCTTGAAAGATTATTGCTGAAGATCACATTCATTTTCGACTATTGTTCATGTTCCAAGGTTTCTGAACCCTAGATTTGATGCTCTGTCCATATGGCAACGCAACCTCCTCCAGATCGTGTTGCAGATGATCCTCCAGACAATCGTGCCTCTGAAAACCCTTCAGGCGGCATCCAACAGTGACAGTGACCTCACGCATCCTTCTTCTATATCGACTCCAGGTTCCAGGGAACCCGTGTTGGCGGCGGCAATGGCCAACTCGTGGGAGCTACTGCGCGCGAGCCCCCCTTCTCGCATTCCTTCCTAGTGGTGATTCCCTGTTCGAGACCTGATTGTCCCAACCTCTACAGCATCAGGCGGTGAAATCCCCTAATCTTCGACACTGCCTCCAGTCATAGGTACATGCAAGCGGTGCAATCCCCTACCCTTCGGTGGCTATTCAAGGAAGCGCACTGTGCGCGCATCGCTCCCTCGCGCACCGTACGCGCATCGCTCCAGAAAGCTCCCGTCAGAGCTCCATCGCATGGCGACGCTTGACCTCCAGACTCCATGGCGGTTTCCAATAGCAGGCGACATCACCCAGGACACGCCATCAGGCGTAAGATTTCCCAGGCGGTCCTCCATCTCCCAATTCCCTCGAGTCTCTCCTCCCATCGCGCTCACGACCGAGACCCCCCAGTCGAGCCCTATCTTCATGGCTCCAGGCGGAACTTCGCATAGGTGGCACGACGAGCCCTAGTCGCAACAATCCGGTCGACATCACATGCCTTCCTTGTGTGTGCACCCCTTCGGGGTGGCGCTTCCAGAGAGTGTTCCCAATGGAACCCTAAATAAGTAAAGGGTGGCCGAAGGGCTGAGTTCAAGCGCCTCAATGAGGCCGAATGTTATTTAAAAATGGAGTAGTAAAAAAAGGAAAAGAAGGGGAGGAGGAAAACAAGAGAGAGAGAGCTATGTTTTTCAAAGCCCAATTGATCTGAGGCATCTTTGGGCCCATTTGGGTCACATTTATTTTGTAAAAAAAGGGAGAGAATATCGGGCCCAAGTGGGCTGAAAAAAATTGGCAAAAAGGCACGTACATACAAATGTTGTACATAATTCCAAAAAAAGAGAAAAATGTGATTAAAAATGATTTGAAAAGCCGATAAAAAAATAAACGGCTTATGTTAAAAAAATCATGGCTTCTATTTTAAAAAAATATTGACAAAAAGCCGCGAGTTTCATGTTTTATTTCCCCCAATTTCTTGTCTTCTCCCAGCTCGGTCGATGTTTGTCATTTTGACCCGTCTGGGAGAATGAGGGAGTATATGTAGAGTCACAGGTCTTCTCCAGATTGTAGAGATGTTAGATTTTCCAGATCGGTCAGATGTTCAGACTCTACAGTTGATATTTCGACTCGATGATTGATTCCGAGTCCTCAGTTTCAGACACTCACATGTATGTGGTATTTTCAGATGAGCACATGTATGCCATCTTTTATCGTGTTCCCCATCATTCTTCTTGTTTTGTCGGCCAGAGTTTTCATGTGAGCCATAGGGACTCTAGAGTAGAGGAATATTCCCTATGCCATGTGGGCAAGGGTTTACATATGGTATCATAGGGACTCCAGAGTAGAGGACCATTCTCTGAGCCAGATGGGAGAGACCCAGTTCTCCGACGAGGAGACTTTTTCAAACTCCATTGTCCAGCGATTGTGGACTCCGACGAGGATTGCACTCCACGGCTTTCAGTTCCGCCCTTTTCAAAGATGGAGCGGTTATCCACATGTTATGGCGGGCCAGAGTACTCCGACGAGGAGACTCATTTCAGTTGCAGTGACTCTGACATGCGCAGTTCAGAGCACATGCTCTCCGACGAGGAGATTCAGTTGACTCACACTCGAACCCGTTCGTCCTCCTCACCTGTACGACATGAGAAGCAACATCGTCGACAACAACCGATAGTTGTGCGCGTTGAGTTGATATTGTTTGTAGTGTCATGTATTGTGAGTTGAGTTTTCTTTCTGTTTGTCCAAGCTGAGCATTGCATGATCCATCTTGAGGAGGATTGTTGGAGTATTCGTTATATGTGTCACATGTATGGAAGATGGGTAAATGGATCTCTTCGGGATCCATTCACCCCATCTAGAGTTTAGTCTCACATCTACCAGTTTGGAGAGTGGAGACTCAGTGGGTTGTTTTATAAGGAGCCCCACACCCATGTATTCAGATGAGAAAATTCAATGAACAAATCAGCCCTCTGAGGCATTCTCCCGTGGTTTCTTCCCGCTCCTTAGGGAGTAGGGTTCCACGTAAAAATCTGTTTGTTCTTCATGGTTGTTCTTTCTTTATTCTATGCTCTGTTTATGATTCCACTTCTGCATTCTCTATTTTCTAACACTAACATCTAGCCATGCTTTCACAAGGGAAGCATGTAACCGTGTCATTCATGATGACATAAACACTGGGTCATTTGAGACTTCAAGTAGAATAAAGTTTGCTTGAATATTAAAGTGGTTATTTGTGAAAATTTTGCTTATACGTGTTAAACACATAAATTGTCAAGTGATATATATTTTTGGATGTGATTAGGTATTCCAAAGAATCCTTCGAGTTTATGCTACAAGGTTGTTTGCTAAAATACCCAAGGGCGGAACAGGAATTGTTGCAGCTGCCACTGGAATGGATGGACAAATCAAGGTTTTCCAAATGTTCTTTTCTGATGCAGCTGTGATGCAGAATGGTGGCTTTTGAATTACTGACAAACTCATGCATTTTGTAAACAGACCTCTGATAGAGATGAAAGGATAATATGTTATATAGTCAACACTGCTGAATATTGCCATAAAACAGTAAGTTCAAATAGTGTTGTGTATGTGTATATATATATAATCTGTTAGTTGTTCATATACCAGGTCATTTCCCATTTTAAATGGGGCCATATATGGACGTAAGTCCCATATCATCTTTTTCAGCTGATGTTCCACTTTGGGGTGTAAAATTTAACTTGTTGGTATTTATTCTTTTTTTAAGAAGGCAAAGGATGACCAGAGGTTAATGATCATCCATAACAGTTGCTCTTTATTAAATCTGGTGTCTGGTTTATATTTCTTGTTCAATATGACAATTTGGTTTGTTGTGGGACCACACTGTGGATGTAACTTATTTTTGTAAAAAATAAATGTGGAAATTGGAGTTTGTAGGGAATAAGAAAGCACATTAGGGTTGAGAAATTTTCGTTTATCTCAAGCCTAACCACCACTTCCAATCCTTTTCCAACTTTAAATGGGATCGGCTATCTCTTGTTTATCTCGAGCATAAACACAGAAAATGATAGTAGTCGAACATTGAGCCTCATTGAAAATCTAATTAGGTGTGAATTCTTAGGAAATATGCAGAGTCTAAAGACTTTAACTGAATGAGAAGTAAACTAGTATCGTGTAATATAGATCTAATATCTATGCTCTAGTTGGATTGAAAATTTCATGATCGTCCACAGAAGTTTTGGCATCTTGATTAGTATATCTGGATAACTAATCTGTTAATCTCTACTCTATCATCTCGTCTTTAAAAAAGAAAAGGATTGGTCTGCTGAGGTTTCCCAGGTTTAGCATCTTGGTGATTGTCAAAGGATTTTAGGATGTTCAGGTTTTCAGATCTTTACTCAATAACAATGACCGGGATACTATATTTAGAGACAAAGCTAAAGAAATGGGTCTTATTCTTTTTATCTAAGGGAAGATGTGCATCCCTGTGGCTGTTACCTACCTCTCCAGAAACCTGTCTCAATTTTGATCTGCATTCAGCTTCGATGTTTGGGTTTTTATAACAACATAGTCCATGAAGAAGCTGTTTCTTGGCTTCACAACTTGCTCGTACTTCTTTTCAAAAAAGAAACTTAGCACATACCTATGATTTTTCTAGGGATCCCGGATGCTGTCTGAGTTCTTTCATTTGATCATGACTTCACATTTTTATAGGAAATGAAGTCCCTTGGGTTCTGTGGTTAGACGAAAATCTGGGCCTCTGGATTGAATTTATTCTTCTTGAGCTGCATGACATGCACACTGCACAGGCTTCTTGATTACTGATATACTACTAGCTGACTAGAGTAACTTTTTCATTCTAAGCATTTTCTCCTAGTTGTCTTCCCTTCCCCACCAATACTGCCTAACATGTACTCACACCCCTGAAAAAGATACTTCCGACTCCAAATAAACAAGGATGCACTTATCCTTAGCTTCACCTATCCAAGGGAGGATAAAGGATTATATGATGTTCGAGACTATGGTGGCCAGATGGAAAGGAAAAAATGAACATAATCCTTCCAATCTAACTTGAAAAATCATATGACAATATCTTATGCCCTACTTTGGGTAATTGACTTTGTTCTTGTATATTTCCTTGTACAACAGTCTGGCGAGTTGGCGGAAAATATTTCAAAGATGATTGATTCGCCATTTTCAGACAAGGTGGATATGTCAGAAGTGCAGGTATTTTCTATCAGAAAATATCCACCATATTGTGCTGGTATTCTTAAATTTATGTTTATATGTTGTCAGGATGAGTTCTCTGCAGTGATTACGAAAGCACTGGTTACACTAGTGCATGGCCTTGAAACCAAGTTTGATGCCGAAATGGTTGCCATGACACGTGTTCCTTGGGGCACACTGGAAAGCGTGGGTGACCAGTCTGAGTAAGTTGTAAAGAATACCTACATTATCTAGTCTAGGTCTAATAAAGAATGGTTGTCTCCTTCAATTATGCTGTTTGTCGTCATTTTCTCTCTTGCCATAATTAATACTGGTATTGCTATATCCTTCATTTTTCCAGATATGTAAATGGCATTAGCTCTATTCTTTTCAGCAGTATACCTGTCTTTGGAAGCCTACTATCTTCCATTTACTTTCAGTTTTTCCTAGATAAGGTACCATTTCTTAGTACTTTATATAAAATAGTAGTTATTCATTAGTATGAAGCAATACCTTTATTTATAATGTTTTGGACATGAATCTTTTGCATTATTTCTATATGGTATTCTGCTTTAAATACTGAGGGCTTAAATATTCATGTTGAAAGAACTATAAAGAGTTACAGGGCATAGTATCTAACTCATTTATTTGCATTTACTCATGCTAAGCAGCTTGTGTTTATGTTCAGATCCTTTTCGCTATCTTGAACTATTTGCAATGGTCATGGCATATCAGGCGCTCCTGATATATTATGCCGCATGAAATATGTTTCTGTAATTTAATAGCTAGAGGAACAATATTTTCTTTAGTCTCGCATACAGATACTCTACATTTTTATTTCCATTAGATCTATTTAGTGCGCATGCTCATCATTAATGGAACAAGACTTCACCCTGCGCTACAGTAATGATCATAGTATTTCATAATGATGTTTTATTCAAGTTCCAACTGGTTTACTCGAACAGTTACATTGATAGGGAGGAGCATTTCCAAAGTAACTTTGAACTTCTATTGTCATTTATATAATTCGGTAAGGTAGCCATCCACCTAAGGATGTCATCTGTTGCCTTTCAAAAAAAAAATCACTAAGTTGGTGAGAATATAACAATTAACTTGATCAGAATGGGGTTTTTTATTTAGTCTTTTAAAACACTTTCTTATACATTTATGCAGTTGGCTGCTTCTCTTGGTCCACGCTTTTACTTGAACATCTTCAAATGCAAGCATATATCTGAGACAGGAGCACAACAGGTTCAATTACTCTGATTTATCTTCTGCCTTGTAAAATGGAGTTTGGGAAAAGAATTGTTTGATCCTTGGGATTGTTCCACGTGCCCTTCTGAGTTTTCTCGACAACTCATGCTCATAACATTTTTTTGCCGTTACATTTGTGCTCTTGTATTCTTACAAAATTCACAGCAGTGCCCTTGTGCCCTTATATTACACTAATAAAAGACGATATTACGATTTTCTAAGAATGTAGGGGCACATGTGTAATTGCAAAAAAGTTAGAGGCTTAAGTATTATAGGGAAAACTCGGAAGGGCACAACTGTGAAAATCCTTTGATCCTTATTGGCCGTTGCTATTTCAATTCCTGGGTACTTTGGGACTCTAATCCAAATTATACAAAACTACAGATGTTACTAGATACTCAAGCAGTAAAGGCAATTCTTCTGGATGTTCCAGCATTAGGCCGACAGGTAACCTTTCATTGCTGTCGAACATTATCGCAATGTTTTCTTTTTTACCTTTTGGTTGGTGGATATTGTTAGAGTAATTATATTATTTAGTCTTTTTGTCCTGTTTATGTAAATTACCCATAGAGCTTTTCTCCTATATAAGAGAGCTCTAGGGTTAATGGAACGTATCTTGCGTATTCCCTTCAACATGGTATCAGAGCGACGGTCCTAGACCGAAGTTCTCGAAACCCTAACCCTAACCCACCCCACCCGCCGACCTCTCTCTTCTTTTCTCTCGATCGGCGCCGCCCCTACGCCGCCGCACGCGCGGCTGCGCCGCTGCTCACGCGCCTCCCGCGCGTGTAGTTTCTCAATCGCCTTCTTCTCGATCGTGTAGTGCGCCGCTGTAGCGCGCGCGCATCGCCGCTGCTCGTGTCCTTCTGCGAAGCGGCCCTGTAGCGCGGGCGCGTACCTGCGCCTGTGCCCCTGCGCCTGTCCCTTGAAGCCCCTGCGCGCGCGCGTGACTGCCCTGAAGCCCCTGCGCCTGCGCAGACCTGTGCCTGCGCGCGCGTGACTTGCCCCTGGCGCTAGAAGGAGGGCCCCTGCGCGCCCTGAAGCCCTTGCGCGTAGAGTCTCTCCCATCCCTCCGCGCGTGAAGTCCACATCAACAAGCGCGTGAAGTCTCTTCCCTGCGCGTCAAGTTTCTCAACTGCGCGTAGCAGAGGTTCCGTCCAAGATATGGAAGGCGTTGTGATTTGAGTCTACGTTCACAACGGCCTTCCTATATGTTCACGTAGACATTATTGTCTAGTTGTGTAACCCTAGTCTCAGAATATTGCTGTCATCATGACAGACAACAAGGTTGATCTTCCGTCTCTGGGTGCCTTTAAAGGTCCAGCACCCGTGGTGAAAATGGACGGCACTAACTATGAACTGTGGGCCATGCAGTTCATGAGTCTTATGCAATGTAATGGCAAGAAGCACATCCTCATACAAGAGAAACCTGTTGAGAAGACTGGGGTTAACGCCTCATGGGAGGCGGACGATGCATATGCACGTGTATGGTTATCAGGTACCGTGTCCATGGAGATAGCCAATGACATCCTGAGTCAACCCACTGCGAAGGCTATGTAGGATATCCTCGCCGCCACATATTCTCCGGCGAAAAACGAGTCCAAGATCTTACAACTTCAGCATGACATCTTTAATATGAAACAGAACGGCCGTCCTCTTCATACCCTGTATACTTCTCTGAGGGGTATGTTTGAGAAGCTTCACGGGTACATCCCATTGACAGCCACACCAGAGCAGCTGAAGGCATATAGGGACTCAGTGATGACGGGGGTTTTTCTAGCCGCCCTTGATCAGGAATATGACGCCGCCAGAGTCCAGATTCTTACAGATGCTACCATACCTCCTATGGAAGAAGCCTATCGCAGGTTGAGCAGACTCTCCATATCTCATGGCGGATCTCAGACGTCCTCCGCCATGGCAGCATCTCGTGACAGGGGAGGATCTCTACAGTTTCGAGGTAGAGGTGGTCGTGGCAGAGGAGGAGGTTATAGACCTCCTCGACAGCCGTGCACTTACTGTCGCAGGCCTGGTCACACTGAGGAAACATGCTATTCTAAGCATGGGTTTCCTCCTACTACAGCACGTATGGTGGAGCAAACTCAGCAGGAAGGGGGTCCTTCCCATGTACCTGATCAGAGGTTCGACGAGCTTGTGGCGCGGCTTAGAGAGATCATGCCAAGTCAGGGGCAAGCAAGTACATCCTGACTTTCAGAGATAGCAGGTTCGGCATCAGCTTCCATGTCAGGTACATCATATGCTCTTACTACTTGTTACAGAGCAGACCTATCAGAATAAATCATGGATTAAGGAGCGTCTCATCATTTATGTGGTGATAGAAAGCAATTGGATGTTTTTAATGCAACTCAGACTGGACGATCTGTGGTGATAGCGGATGGGACACACTCCCCCATTACTGGTCAGGGGGAGGTGCAGTTGACCCCTGCGATACGACTTCAGAATGTTCTTTATGCTCCGAATTTTTCAATGAATTTACTGTCGATTAGTCAAATCACTAAAGATTTACATTGTCGTGCCATATTTGACCCATCTGCTCTTGTGTTTCAGGACATCCTAACGGGCAGAGTGATTGGAACTGGCCGTGAGCAAGGGGGTCTCTATAGACTGGTGCAGTCTCCTTATGCTGGTGTTTCTTCTGTTCGTGCTGGATCTGTCTCTCCTTACACATGGCATCTCCGCTTTGGTCATCTTCCGTTGCAAAAGATGACCCATATCCTTCCACAGATTTCTCCCAGGTCTACTTTTAATTGTGAGGCGTGCCAGCTTGGGAAACATCACCGGTCGTCGTTTCAGAGTCGTCCAGGTCCAAGTCGTCATGGTCTGTTTGAGTTACTTCATTTTGATATTTGGGGTCCCAGTCGTGTCCCTGATCTTCGAGGGCACAGGTTTTATCTTATTGCAGTCGATGATTTCTCTAGGCTATCTTGGGTCTTTCTTCTTAAAAATAAATCTGATGCTGGTCATGTTATTCAGTCTTTTATCATTGAAATAAAAAATCTTTTTCTGCTAAAGTGAAGTACATACGATCTGACAATGCTCTAGAGTTGTGTAGTACCCAACTTTCAAAATTTCTTATATCTCATGGGATTGTGCATCGGACGTCTTGCCCATATACCTCCCAACAGAATGGGGTGGCTGAACGGAAACATCGTCATTTGTTGGATATGACCAGAACTCTTTTGATTCAGAGCCGTGCCCCTCATTCCTATTGGGGGGATGCGGTTCTAACTGCATGCTATCTGGTTAATCATATGCCTTCGACAGTGTTAGGGGAGAAGATCCCGTTCTTGACTGCGTTTCCCGAGATAGATCTTTTCTCCCTAACACCACGTGTTTTTGGGTCTGTTGCGTTTGTTCATTGCTTCTCTCCTGGTCTTGACAAGCTTTCTCCCAGAGCGGTCAAATTTGTGTTTGTGGGTTATTCAAAAACCCAAAAAGGTTATCGGTGTTTTGATCCAGTTCGACGACGATACTATGTGAGTGCGGTGTCACCTTCTTTGAGTCCATCATGTATTTTTCTCCTACAGGTGACAGACTTACTCACTCAGAGGAAGAGGACAATTTCTATGTGCCTCCTCTTCCATCTGTTCCATGCTCTACTTCGACATCACCACCACCTCACAAATCCATCCTTGTCTATGCTGCTCACTCTCAGTTTGGTCTTACTGATGCTTGATTTTGTTACGAAAAAGGGAGGGGGAAAGTCAGTGCCAAATGCTTGGCAATCCTTGGTAGAGCTTATTCATGATTTCGTGCTGAACCCGGTAAACGAACAAATAGGTGGTCTTTCAGGAAATGTGAAACAGACGCATCAGTCTATCGATTCAGAAACTATATATGACGCACTTTGGGATTCACGCGGCTTTCTTTCTTTTCCGTTTATGTCTTGCTCTCTTGAACCGGCAAAAGAGCGAGCTGGCTGCAGTCCCTCATCTGTAGAATTCGAGAAGAAAATGAGAGGTAGGGAGGCTTGGGGGGATCGAGAAGAGTCTTCACGATAGAAAAGAGCTAGGGACTGCCTCAACTGACTGGAGGACTTGCTCGAAGACTTGAAGAAAAAGCTCGAAGCTCTTGGAGCATAGAAGTCTGGCTTCTGAAGCATGAGATGCTTTGACAGGGGCCGAGACTCTGACACAAAAGTGTGATTAAGGCGAAAGGAGAAAAAAAACTTGCTTATCTATGAGGATCCAGAGCTAATATAGATAGTCTTCCGTCAGCTATAACCTTCAATCAAGTAAGACAAGAGGAAGATGGAAAAACCTATCGCTGAGAGAAGGGAGGTACTGAGTCTCAACCGTCCGTGATCCAGTAATCACGAAGATGACATATCCACTAGCACATGGCCCCTCTGAGAATCCGACGTCCTTTCTGGAAAAAAAGTCGTAGGACGAAATTACTACCGCTTTTTGCAAGGGGATTATGAAAGACTCCTATGTATGAGGTCGGGATAGGAAGATACCGAGTACCACTCGACAGAGGTGCTTATTGAGATCAGCAAGGACATCAGGAGAAAGAGATCGGGTCGTAACCTGGACGATAGCAGGGAAGTTCAATCGAGGGCAGGGGGCCAAAGAGAAAGATAAGGTAGAAGCTTGTTCGTTCAGACGAAAGTACAAGCAGTTCTTAAAGCAAAGCGATGAGGTAAGGGAAAGAGCTTTTCGCTCCGGAAGCGAGTAGGAAGTAGCATATAGTACTAAGTACAAAGCATATTGAGAGTAGGGGGTAAGGGAAGAGAGGTCAAAGGGCCTAGAGAAGTTGGGAGCAGAGACGTCATGATGGTGCTTCAGAGATGAAGCCTTTTTCCCATCTACTCTGACTTTGGTGGTAATCTATATCTATCAACAGCCAGGAAGAGAGTGAGGCAAGCCACTTCACTATAGAACATTGCCGGTCGGTAAAGATGCATCATCATCCTAGGTGGGACTCCACTTTCCCCTCGGCAACTGATCTCTATGCTTCTCTTCTTTCTTCTTATACCTTTCCACTTTCTTAATAGGAGTCGACTTCCTCTGTTTTCGAATCTACCAATCCCTGATTTTTGTCATCAAGCGAATAATAGGAGTAAGCAAATCCTCTAGCCTTCAGAATAATAGCGATGAGAGACTCGCCTTCCCCTGACCAAAAGGTCGGGCCTGCCCCCCCGTCCTCCAAGCGTGACGTACTTTTGCTGGGTGGGCGCTTCCTTCGCCTATCGTATGTTGAATAGGTAGGCGTCGGCTTCGTCCCGAACCCAGGAGGCATTCTGGCGCGCGCATGCGTGTAGGAATGCCGAAGCCAAGCCGAAAACAATGACGAACCTCGAATCGCGTTCGGGATTGAAGAGGGATGGGGAATCGGACTAGGCTAGTGGTGCAATAAGAAAGTCGGACGAATGCTTTCTCATTATAGATAGTCTAGTTGTCGGAAAAAAGTGGGAGAGGCAGGATTCGAACCTACGTAGAAAACCTTCAACAGATTTACAGTCTGTCGCTTTTGACCACTCGGCCACTCTCCCCTTCCTGGAAGAAGCCCCCCGAAGCCCCTTCACCCCCGCTAGGCCTTCGTTCTTCTCCAGAAGATGGAAGGGAACTCCACTCTCCTTTCGCGGCTCGAAACCTCGCCGAAAGGCTTGGCAGTCTTAAGAGGTTCGGGTGGGGGATAGCTGAGGGTGGTCAAGGGCCTAATGTTTAGTTCGTCTTCTGGCAAGGGGTGCACCTGCCTCAAATATCGCGATAGGTCGACGCGCTCGTCAGCCCAACTATATATTAGGGCAGTCCCCTCCTTCGTCGAATAGTCTCAAGGCCGACCGAGACTCCCGAGAACGAGGAAGTGTAAAGAGCAAAGTCCCCTAAACCCGGAAGTCGAGGACTAACTGACTAACTAGAATCCGGAGAAGGACTTCGCGAGCTGCAAGCGTAGGCTTTTCCTTAGGGGTGGGCCGCCTTCTTCCCTTTCTCAATACAATAACAGGCCGACAGGACAGCCCGGCTATATAGTAGTGGAGCCTCTTAGTCGAAGCTCCTCGCGAGCTTATTATGTAGAGCTTGAAGGGAAAAGAGACTAGGTTTCAGATTGCCAGATGCTTATTAATATCCTCATTCGCTCCTCCTTCCGCGGAATCGAGCTTATTATATAGAAAGTCTAGTCGCGGGCTTGAAAGTAATTTGAGGGAGACCTGCCAAAGAGAAAGATAAGGTAGAAGCCGGCCTCACCATCCAAAAGAGGAAGCCAAATCGTGAGGAAGATCAGTTTGAGGCATTGGCCGCATATCCTGTCTTTGAGTGAAAAGCTCCTCTCCTTCCACACGACCATCTTGCTGTCTTTTCCACTGGGGCTTTGATGCCAGGAGAAAGGGATGACTGACTCTTGCCCGCCAGGGAAATCACAAGAGCTTGCTGCTGAGGGTTGGGGATTTCCGGTTGTTTGCAACAGGACTAGGGGTAGTAGACAAGATCTTGAGCGTATAATGACGGCGGGCAAATTCTCATCATCTCAGAGTGAGACTGGAGCCTGAAACCGCAAGAAATCCTGACTTCTCCTGGATTCCGTTAGAGCTGAACGTCGGGAGACGAAGATACGACACTAGAATTGCGAGATGGGCCCTTAAGAACTAGTCTTTCTTAGCCATTAGTCCGTCACTACGGGAAGATCTGAAGACATCAACCATAGTGCTTTCTTTCGATGAAAGACCTGACTGCCTGCTGACTCAACTGATCACTGGACCAGGGACCTAGGATTCGGCACCCTGGGCGCGTCGAATATGATTTAGCCCTTAGTACCATTTCTTTAAGGCTTAGAGAAGATGAATTACGGCCATGTCGATAGTCTCCACTAAATGCAGCTTGGACGGGGCTTGAGTTTGATAGGAAAGCATGGAGACCGAGCGAGACTGAGAGGAGAGCCCGGGGCCTTCAGTCAATGGGCATGCATATTCTCTGGCTTCCCCTGAGTGATAGAGTGACTACTGAGTCCCTGTATTCCAGTTCTTCTTTTTCTATTCGACGAGGCTTGGTCCTTTGAGTCTTTCTTGAGCGACTAAGCCGTCCCGCAAGCCCGAGAACTTCAGCCATCTGAGGCTGAAGCTGAAGCAGAACCAGAACCTGCCTGAAACCTGAGGCTCGGTCCATTTAGGCTCTCTTCCTTGGCTGTCGAGGCCTGACTCGAAATTGAGTGCAGTAGTATTAGATATCACTATCAAAATCGTTTCTCTTTTCGAGAGGTTTTCCCTGAGCCCCTGTCTCATTCGGAGGCCGGACTCAATTATGAGTAGGTAAAAGAGAGCAGCTTTGAACCATCTCTCTTTTCTTCTTCCCGAGAGAAAGGTTCTTGTTTGAGGTCCTTGACTTCTGACGGGGATTCTGAAGTAGTTTCAGGACTCTCCTGACTCCCCTGAAATCGAAGTAGTGCGACCATCTTGAAAGTGAACTTGAAAGGCGGGAAGGGCGATGCGAGATTCGTCATAAGAGTAGAGGAAATTAGGCTGTGGGAAAAGGGAGATTAGTGACCCTCACCCGACTTGAGTTTATGACATATTTTGCCCGAGATTTTCTTGAAGGTGCTCTTTGGAAAGAATGTGAGGATGAGGGCTTGTGACCTCGATGAGTAAGGCCGTCGAGTCTTTCTCTTTCTGTCAAAATCTCATAGCACTCCTGAGAGGAAGGTTCCGTCTTGATCCCGCTGTTCTTGGACAAGTAATCCCCTCAGCTCCCTAATAAGCACTGAGGGCTCTAAGAGGAAGTCTTGTTCAGACCCGCATTTGACCTTTCGGGAAAGAAGGCTGCATTATATATATTAGCCCCAGAATGGAGCAAGACAAAAAATCTGTCTTTACCCATCACCACCCTCATCAAAAGGCCTCGGCACTATATATCTGGGGCTTGACCTTTTAGAAAGAAGCCCTACACAACAACTGGGACTGAGACTAGCGAACGAGCCGCTCACAGGCTCAATTGCCTTCATCACTCAAACTTTGCACTATGGAACCCACGCGCTATATCATGCACTCAAACACTTTCTCCTTGTAGTAGTCAAAGCAGAAGTAGGCCGCATGGCGGGTTGGGGCTGAAAAAGGTTGCAGGGAGGATATTTGCTCTCACAAAGGATGAGGCAAGCCAAGCACCATCGCCTTACCTAGTCTCGAAGCGATTGAGTGTAGGTGCTTTAGTAGGCCAATGCCGAAGCGAGAGAGATGTCTTTCCCACGTAGTTATATGTTGCTCCCCTCCCAGTGAGAGTCCAATACTTGCCATAAGCATCGAAATCAATGGGAGAGTAAACGGGTAGGAAAGGTAATCTGCTGAGATTGACTTCACGATAGTACGAGATGCGCCCGAGGAATCTCTCAGTTCATTTTGAGGTCTAGGCAGATAAATAGACCGCTGGGTAAAGGAGCAGTAATGACTTGTGTCAAAAGGAGGCTAGATCCAGCATAGACTGTCGAAAGTAAGATATACTCGTCCACCCACCCGCTGGCTACCTATTTTGAGCTTCTCAGCAATATCAGAACGAATAAATGCTTGAATTGTAGTTCCAGTTTCCCATTCATTTCTTTGGCCACTTCTTCGAACCCAACCTGCTAAGCAAAAAAGGCTTAGACTGGACCCAGGGAAAAGGTTTGACCTTCATCATGCTTTGGGAAAGGGAAGCGTCAAGTGTCTTCCTACAGGGCGGAACTCGATGCAAAGATCAGCTTGCTGGAAACTGTTATTGCTAATAGGTAGTCCCGGCCACTTTTCCTTAGCTCATCTCAACGACCTTACTTGACGCATCTCTACGTGCGTCACCCTCATCTTTACGCACCGCTCCGTGGGCTCTACGGCACCCGATCCCTGACACCGAAGCCTTATTACCTCTACAGCTCAGCTCCTGATCCCTTATCTTTACGGTACTACCTTGATCCCTCTTCTTTACAGCGCTTGAAAGCTTCATCTCTATCCCGCATTTTGAACATTATTAAAAAACTACATCGAAAGACCTTCTTCTTTCTTTTCTGTTCATTATTCAAATTAGCGAAGGTATTGAGAACAAGGCGGGAATCCTAGAATCTCAGTAACGGTCGACATCTCATTTTGCTTACTAAACGGAAGCCTCACATCCGCTTTAGGGAGAGAGTACGAGAGGGAGGGCAATTTCTTGGTGGTCGGAAATAGTATATAGAAGTGAATGAGTCTGCATGAGAGACGCAGAAATACTACTGTATAACCTTTCCGCTTCGTACATTCTACAATCCAATACTTTCTCCCAGCTTCAGATCATGAGATATCGTATCGAAACTCTCATTCTTCCATCAGAACATCTCAAATACACTGACTTAGCGCGATCATCTGCGACTGTACACTTCCGTTCTCTGGCTCAAACATTTCTAGTACCAACTAATGAATTCGGGCTTCGGTTATGTCCGCGAAGATCAAAGAAAGGAGACTAAATCACAAAACCTCAGATATTTGGGCGTTGAAGTTCAGTTCTAGTTTCACCCAGGCCCTATTCTCATTTCTCATAGCTCGGCATCTGACTTCCGTTTGATTTCATAGTGAAGTGGGGGTAGCACGTAGTCTTCCAACCTTCACAAGCTCCATCAGTCCCACCATCGGGCATTCCCGCCTATCCCAATTCAGAAGGGCTTTCATAATCCATCACTAAACTACCCGACCTTTGTTTTCGTCAGTCCTCAGTCAACTGAAACAATAAGTATAGTAAGGCTCGCAAACTCTCGCCCCCCTAATTACTAGACCGACCTGCTATAATAATTCCATAAACACCTAGCGAAGATATGGCAAACAAATAAAGTAGCCCTATGTTCGGATCTGACAATACCATACCATAAGAAAAAGGTACAACGGCCCGAGCGACCAGACTTAACATAAATGTAGCCACTGGAGCCATTCTAAAAAGGGAGAAATTAGCACTACTTGGTGAAATAGGTTCTTTTATAATCAATTTCGAACCATCTGCTAGAGGTTGTAACAATCCGAACGATCCCACTACATCAGGACCCTTTCGACGTTGCACAAAAGCCATGACTTTACGTTCCGCTAGCACTAAAAAGGCTACTCCGAGAAGAAGTGGTAGAATGATTCCAATTATTTTGATTGTATTTAATAGAACAGCAATGTACGTTTTCGATTTGATATGAACTCATGATCTGGCCTGACCTGGTCGACCCAATCATGATATTGAAGGATGGGGCCTTTTCTCAAAAAAGTCCTACTCCCGAATGGAATCCGCCTCACTGGAATGAGCATAAGCGAAGTCAACCCGGCCTCCCCTTCGGCCCCTTATTCTAACCGAAGGGGCCTCAGTACTATATTCGAAATCGCAAGATTTGGACGGTCTCCACTAGTTCTTAAGGGACCAGAAGCCTTCCGCAGTGACCAATAGTTCAGCGGTTCCAAGTACGTTACGCTTGGAGGAAGGGGGGGAGGTAGAGGTCTTAGGGAGAATTCCTCTCTACAGTAGCACCATGAAGGAGCCAGGGTCATTCTCATTCTAATACTAAATCGGCTCATTTTTGAGAATATCCTGGCGGATTTTCGAGATCTATATTCTTTTGTTATGCGCAATCTCAAAGGCCCAGGCGGATCAGAGGCAAAAGGGGAGCGAGACAGGAGAGAGATAGATAGCCCCAGGCAGTCCCCTCAACTTCGCAAAGCAACTATATATTTCTATATAATAGGGGGAGCTAAAGTCACCCGGGAGAGTAGGAAGGTAGGTCTGTAAGCAAGGGACAAGAGTCAGCTTGATTTCCTTTTCTTGATAGATGGTCTGCGGAAGCCTCAGGTCTACTATAGATTTCGGGAAGACAAGGCTAAATCGATAATAAGAAAATAATAAGAAGTTGTGGTGCGAGCCCCGAGGCGAGCGAGTCCTACCTCACACTCATTTAGAAGGTCAAAGAGCTGCTAAGACCATACCTGGGCTAACCTTAATTAATTGGGGGCCTGGGCTCTATCGCTTAGTGTCCACGTCCTTTCTTCGCTCTTTCCGCTAGCCTCACAACGTCCTTTTGACCCTGGTCTCTAAATATCCAGAAAACAGATGTATCTACCTTTGCTAATTGAATTCACCAGAAGGACGCATTCATAGCTATTAGTGTTATCTGTTAGACCTTTATGGTGATTCCCGCTGTTTCCGCAGTGAATGGAGCAGTCTAATCAACCTAGGCACAAGGCTACTCCCCAGTCGCAAACGAGCGAGCGGGAAGTCATAGCGATTAGCCTAGGAAGCTGCATCTGATGCTGTTGCCGGGGAAGCTTTTCCTGATCAATGAGACCGACATTGCCAAGTTGATTGAGGATGACTTCGGAGTTCTGAGCTACTTTTGAGAAAATGACAGATCGTCAAATGACCAAAGAGTTCTCCCATGCATACCGACGGGTATCACAAACATACATCAAGAGCCACCTCATCAGGTATGTCAAGAGGTAGCTGAAGAGCGTCCTCATCAGGAAAGCAATGCCTCCCCAACCTCAGGTAGTAGAGCGTCCCACCGGCCGGCTGATGGAAATGGACTGACTACCGGAGATATTCGTGTTACTTCGTCTGCACTAGTTTGTACACGAATGCGTGAGTTATACCGAGTACTCAGTAAATTATGGACCACTTCAAATCTGCGTTTTCGAGAGGGATAATCAACTCCGCAAATCTCGATCGAAACTTTCACCCGTGTATAGGTATGCAATTTGAGAAAGCACAACAATGGAACCAGGTTTGATAGATTATTATAGTGTTTCAGACAATAACTGTTGAGTTGAGAGTGAAGGAGTAGAGCGTGGGCGCGGTTGGACCGCTGCGCTGGGAGAGAGCCACAGCACCTGATCAGATCAAAGGGGTCCGCCTCCCGCTGCCCATCGTAGAGTATTGTAGAGGCGTCAACCTTCAGACCAAAAGTTCAAAAAGCTCTTTTTCTCTTCTCTTCTTTTAGTCAGCTCTTACAAAGAAAGGAGCCCTGCCGGCCCACCGGCGGGTCCAGGTATTCCTCACTCTTTCTCTTCTTTCTTTTTCACTGATGAGTCCCCGCTACTACAACTGGACTTCTCCTGACCCCTGTCTGATTTGGGAGTCCTACCTACTAATACAAGGGGATGCGATGCGAAAAGAAGACCAGCTTGGACCCACCGGGAACTCAAAGCAACCAACTAGTAGAAAAGGCCTTGCCGGCTGCCATGCTTTCTTTCGACAGGACGCAGCTCCCGAGAATGAGTAAAAGAACTTAGTGATGCGGAAAGAGATCATCAACTGACTCTCCAGCCTGCCAGTCCAAAACCAATTATTCAGTTAGAATCATCAACTGCTTTCGACTAGATTAAACCGGGTTTGATAACTATATCCATCTCATATCACCGCAATTACGGGCATTTCAAAATGCAAACTATTAACAATTAACACACTTTCCAAGCTCTAATAGAAACTCAGAATTCGGGAAGGAGATGAATGCGGTAGTGTCAAAGGGTTGGAGCTAGGAGTGAAGAAGGGGAAGGCTTCAAAGATGAAAGGTGGGACGGGAAAGGCTGACTTATGATTGCGAAGCTGAGAGGAAGAAGAATAGAATGTTAACTAATAATCGCGTTGGGTCTTTCCCGCGAGTGATAGACAGACAAGAAGCCAAGCAGAGAGGGAGGACACTGAACTCGAACCAACTAAAGAAGGTGGTGGATCTGACTGATCGAGAAATACTCATCCATACCACTATACCTGACGCGCGCGGAGTTGCTTGCTCTTGCGGAGTAGCTTGCTCTTGCAGAGTAGCTCGCTCTTCTCGTACCTCACGAGGGTCTTCTTAATAGCTGACTCCCGATTTGTCAGGTACTTTCAGCCTCGTCGAACAAGAGTGGAAGACTATTTCAAATGGGTAGGCGCAACTGGGATTCTTGCTCGGACTCACCACTACCACAAGCGTGACGTACGTGAGAATTAGAGATCTTTCGACTTGACTGAACATTGACAAGACACGACCTTTGCGAGACCTACCATACGTCAAATAGAGATGAATTAGGAGAGGAGGTTGCAGGTTAACATCTCTTCAAATTCGTCGATATTTGAGAAGTGCGTCGAGGCCAAATCATAACACGAGTTTACAAGTTCCCGACCAAAGCTAGTTGGTTAGCTGGAGCGTGAGGGCAATTAGATTATAGCTTGAACTTCAATTCTAGCTTCAAGTTCGGGGGTTATCTTGGCCCCCTATAATGACGTCTTTCTATTTGTCGGGGGACAGGGATTTTGGTTTTGCTTAAGGTCGTGGGGAAAGTCTGTTTCATAATTGCATAAAAGGCTTCGTACCTCCTTCTCCCTCCCTTCGTCTTGGACTACAGCTCCCAACTATATATTAGGGCTCCATCCTTGCTTCGTCAACCTATTTGAAAGACTATATAAAAGGGGTGGAGCATGGTTTAGGATGTGCGGAAGCTTTCTGAGGGACTGAGATCGAAGCCTATTATAGAGGGCTCCTCTTTCCGTGCGTCTGTAAATCCACAGCTGACTGAGCGGTCTAACTTGTACAAGGGAGCTAGGTATGCCGGGTCGACGTGAGCGGGAAGGGTGGAGTTCTCGCTGAATCCCTTTCCCATCAGAGAATCCAGGGATTGACTTGATGAGGATGCATAGAAGTATCACAATCCAAGAATCTCTTTTTTTCTAAGAGGCCTTTTCTGTGTATGCTTTACCCACTGCAGAAAACGGTTTAGTATATTAGGGTCAAAGCCAATGGAATTCTGTCAGCGAGACTCCCCGCCAGCCTCATTATAAGGCCGGCTGGCTAGGTCGTCAGTGATACTGCTCCCTCCCTCTTACTGAACCCTTTCTCTTCCGAAAGATGTCTGCCGATACCTAAGCGCTAGCCTCTCACTTACTACCAGAAAGCTAGCCTGCTCTTGGGGGTACAGTAATGCCTACCGACGTCTCAGTCTAAGCTTCATAGAATCCATCTCCCGACGCTTTCTCTTTGCTTTTGAGGATAACATTGAAGAGCCAGAGCCGGAACGACCGATAGGGAGTTAGGTAGGGACTTGTGTAATGGGAGCAGCAAGCCCTTAGGCGCGCAGTCAAATAGGCTCCGAACTAGTATATAAAAGGTCCACGGGCGGGGCGGGAGGTCGACGGCCTTATAAAGAAGAATTGTCTAGTCTGATGAGTCAAATGCGAAGCAGAGAGGTAAGGGGAAGAAAGCCCCTATCATTAGGCTTTGGGCAGTCTCCACTTTCTATATAATAAGCCGCTTCGGATCCTTGCTCAGCGCCTAGGTCCTATCCAACCAGACCCGTCTGTTAGCTTGGTAAGCTGAAGGTCCCGATTTAGAGATTTGAGGTCGATCAATCACCAGACCACCTCGCCGAATACATACGACATTACACGACGCGAGAGTGCATGGTCAACACACCTACAGCGCCTACGACTTGACTTCCAAGATGCAGCCAATACTACTTTGGGTTGGGGAGCTTGCTCTTGGAACATTGCACGATATGAAACAACCGCCTACCAATAAGCACCAATCGCCCATCTTCACTATGTATTCCCTAGAGAAGGTTTAGGACTTTGGGGAAGGGGCAAAGGGGGGGAAGGGGGGAAAGGGGCAGCGACTGAGATTATAGAACCTAATTGAGATTATAGATATGACGTATAGGGGGCAGGGTCAAAAGTCCGGCTGTTGAAGACTCTACATCAGCTTAGTTCTGAGTCAGGGAAGCAACTGGAGGAGTCTCTGATTATGGGGAGTTGGACCCTGGAGATAGAGGATGACGCGCCCTATAGCTAAGACCCATGACGAAAGAACAGAGGTTTCGGGTAGAATCTCCAGAGAACTAGATATATAGAGGATGTCTTTTTTCTTTCTTTTCCCTCAGCTGCGGGGCTCCACCGGGGAGTCCGGCCTATAAAGAAAGAGGAAGCAGGGGGCTTGGCTAGCTTGACTACTTTCTTTCTTCCCGATTGGCAAAGGGCGAAGCCGATAGAGGAAATGCTTGTTTCCGGTTGGATACATGGTGCCTAGGGAGACAGATATACTCATACCAGGATCAGGATGCGCTAAAAGCATGTCAAGATTAATGATGTGTTATCTAATAGGCATCATGCAGCTTGGAGACAAGTTAGGAGTAGGTCTCACCTCTTGTTCAGGCTATCGTAACCCACGCAAACAACAGTGGACGAACTAATTAATAGGGGTTGTCTCCTACTTCTTCTGGCCTTTTCTCGTGCCCTGGACGCCAACGGCTTTCCAGGGAAGGACTCGAGGGAGGTGCTACCAGACACGAGACGCGAAGAAGAGCAGACGCAGCAGTGAATGAGTACCGGAGCATCAACGGAAGAAAGAGTGCTATGCTTGATATTCTAGAAAAAAGCGCCGAAACAAAAGAGCTGAAAATGAGGAAAGGCTGAGGGTGGATACCTAGGCACCCAGAGACGAGGAAGGGCGTAGTAAGCGAGGAAATGCTTCGGGTAGTTGAAAATCAGCCCCGCGACTGGGTGGACCTGTGTCTCCTTGCTCTGGCTTGTGCATTTGCCCTGAGGCTTGCACTTCTGCTCTCCCGTGACTCGTGCTTGTCTGGACGTACCCCACGAGATCTGCACCTCCTCTTTCGCCCCTTTTATATAGTCTAAATAATTCAAGCACCCAGGTTCAAGCTTTTCTAGAGAAAAAAACACTATACTATACCACACTATACTGCTTCTTGTGGAAAGGGCGAACTTAGGTTAGGAGTCAAGCGGGACCCAAGGCCTTTGCCTGTTTAGGATTTGCGGAAGACCTGTGGCCGATTGCTTTCCTGTGGTGCATGATTTCGAGACCAAGGTCACTATAAGGCCCG
Organism: Ottelia alismoides; assembly: GCA_037367405.1. Lineage (NCBI taxonomy): Eukaryota > Viridiplantae > Streptophyta > Magnoliopsida > Alismatales > Hydrocharitaceae > Ottelia > Ottelia alismoides. The sequence continues at coordinate 136,506 of JAZKJV010005559.1, read as the reverse complement.
GGTCTTATTGCTATTGATTCGATGATCCGCCCACGAGAATGAATTATTGGGGACAGACTGACTGGTAAAACAGCAGGCTCAATAAAAAAGGGAAAAATGTCTTACGGTCAAAAAGCATCCAAATATCTAGTTCTGCCCCGAATATATAGTTGCGGTAGTGACGACTTGACTTTCACGATAGGCTATGGAATACACTATTGTGGTAGCCGAAACGGTCGCCTGCTACATTACAATATGTAGCTCCTTATACAGGAGCTGGCGAACTATTCTCTTCCCTGGGGGGCCAGACAAGGGCTTGCCTTTCCACCCTTGGGGCTTTTGGGGGGCAGGAAAATGGTGATATTGGCAAACAAGAATATGCGGGGCAGAGGTCTAATTAGCTAGTTCTACTTGAGAAGCAAAGGTGGGGATGAGGTCAGGAGAGGAGAATGATGTCGGTTGAGGCAGGCCCCTACTAAATCTGCCTACAGCTACCTTCCTCTTAGAGCCGTCAGGATCAGCTTTCACGCATTCCAGCCTACACTCGTACAACTCCGTCCGTCTACTAATCCTGCTTCTACGGGCCCCCTATAATGACGTCTTTCTTTTCCGCTGCTCTATGCTGTGAGCTATGAGCAAAGGAAGAGAGCCCAGTCGCTGACTCCGGTTTTGTCCCAGTCCATTCTGATATACACCTAGATGACCGGGGATGACTACGCCCTGAGGTCAGGGAACTAGTCAAAGGTCGAATCAAAGTAGAGGAGATCCCCCCGAACCCCTCCAATGTTTTTCCATACTTTCCGCATTCAGTTCGGGATATTTCCGCACCTTCTGATCGACCTGAACAACAAATACGTATCCCCTCCACCCCTACTACATCTGCCTTGACTATGTGACTCAAAATGGAACGGATCTCTCTATTTCAGGGTATCCGGGGGGGCGATAAGACATAGATTTGAATATGATTTGAGGGCATCGTGCTGGTAAAGAAGAGGAATAGCGAGTGAGTCTGCCAACAATCTCGACGAAGGTGGGCCACTGCGGATTCTAGTCAGTTAGCCCTCGACTCCTTAATTCAATAGAAGAGACATTTGACGAGAAGCTTGTTTTCGTGGTGGAGCACTCAATGAAGTAATGAGTTCAGAATCAAGGTAGAAAATCCACATTTGAGATTCGATTTGAGTTCGGGGGTCAAAGTTTGTCGACCTTTCCAAAAAAGTGAAGAGGTCTGCCACTTTCTTCTTTGATGGCTTTCTGCCCCTGCTCTTTCTCCGAGCCTGAAGACAACCCTTGCTTGACTGCCCGTCTATTTACTTAATATGAACCTCTGCTGTTCATCCTGACACATTACTCTAGTTCCAGAACAAGAAAGAAGAATGTAAATGGAGCGGGAAGAGCTGGAATAGGCTAGGGTCTCAGTCTGGCAGAAGAGGAGGTTCATCCTTGGACTTGTCTGGTCCCTTGTCCTAAGAAGACTAAAGGCCAGAAGAGCAGGATCAGATCTCCAGGCCTATACTGACCTGTCAGACCACTCTTCAAGTCGTCGAGCGTCGGAACTCTTCTCCCTCTTTTTTCTGGCGATTTCTTGGCCTGAGGCAGTCATGCCATTCTCTCTGAAAAACCTCGCTTCGGCCATGGAATTCTATATTAGAGAGCCCGGTCTGTTCTCGCTTTCTGGAAGCTTCAACCTCGACCTGCCCCTACTGATCTCAGTCTAAGAGAAAGGAGCCTCCGGCGCCGTGAACCTGAACTAATGATTATGGATCTGATAGCAGATAGTCGACGAACTTCCCCAGAAAAAAAGAGTACCACGTCAGAGTCCACTTAAGAAAGAAAGCTATCGCCAGCCGAAAGAATGGAATCAGTAACTGCCATGGTGCAAGAAGATATTGACTGCTAATACAGGTCAAAGAAAGCATTATATATACTGATTCTCGACAGTGTAGCCTATATATAAAAGCCTAGTCAATTCCTTAGCTAATTCATCCTAGCCCGCTACGAACCATTATGATAGAAGAGTCAGAGAGCTACTTTCTCGATACTGCGAATTCTCTCGCATCCGTACTTCACTAGTTCCGATAAGCGCCCCGGCGGCTCCCTTTCTAGTTGATGTAGAAGTCAGTCTAGGCTAGGCGAATCGGGAAAGGACTTCTTCAGGGTCTGTGACGTCAAAATGGCTGCTACCTGCACTTTTCCAGAGGAAGGTCGATCTATGAGTCAAAGTGATTTGAGAGTGAGTTTCGAGATAGTTAGGGATCTTTTTTCAGGTAGGACTATTTAGCGGTCTGGGCTTAGGGAAAAGTCACTGACTGATTGATTTGAGGAAGAATTCAACCACGCAAAGATAGGCAGACGCGCGGAGTCTATATATAGTAACTAATGTCTCTCCTTCGTCAAGGATTTCCCCATAATGACCATGAACAGTTGTTCCTGGGGTGACCAAATCAGGTTTAGCGGATCTTATTACTAAATAGTCCGCATGAACAATTAGAACTTTACCAGATTTTATGTGTGGTCCGTATTTGAATAAACATACATTTGAACAAATAAACTGTCCAAGAAGAATTATTGGGGATGATTCCTCACAATAATCATGATGTCAAAAGTGCGGATGAAAAATATTGTTATTGCGTGGATCGGGATTATCAATCTTCCTATTTTCGTCCATTAAACAATATTTCAGTACTTGGAAAGTTTGTTTAAAATTGTCAAGTAGTCAATATTTCTTTACCAATATCTGATTATGACTTATGAAATGGTAAGATGAATCCCAATTCGTGATTTGAGGCCCTTTGGGCCCAAGAAATTGATAATGGGAATTGTTATATCTTTGAGAATTGGTTCTTTTGTTACATTGTGATATTTCGAACCCTTGAATGAGCGAACAATTGGATGATGACAAAATGATCAAAGATTGGCATTCCTGATTTCTCTCAAATACACTGACTTAGCGCGATCATCTGCGACTGTACACTTCCGTTCTCTGGCTCAAACATTTCTAGTACCAACTAATGAATTCGGGCTTCGGTTATGTCCACGAAGATCAAAGAAAGGAGACTAAATCACAAAACCTCAGATATTTGGGCGTTGAAGTTCAGTTCTAGTTTCACCCAGGCCCTATTCTCATTTCTCATAGCTCGGCATCTGACTTCCGTTTGATTTCATAGTGAAGTGGGGGTAGCACGTAGTCTTCCAACCTTCACAAGCTCCTTCCTTCACTGGGATTCCATTATATATGATCTTATATAATTGGAAGCTGTTCTTGGCACTTACCTTTCGCGATAGTTAAGATGATTTGCGATAGATGAAATATCTTAGTCAAGCTTAGGCAGATGTGACCCTTGTGTTCCAATCATTTCTATTTCATTCTAGTCATAGATGAAGAGGTACAGAGAACTCCTTCTACAATTCTCAAAGGAAGTCGAGCCCATATTACCTAGAGCGAAAGGACAGGCCTTGACAACCAACAAGGTCTTAATTAATTAGTATGTTTACTCAGAACTAGATATTTGGATGCTTTTTTTCAATTATATATTCAGGGGCATATAAACAAACTACCTCAAAAACCCATTCTTGAATAGTGTATGGAGCTGAAGCACCCCGGTCACCTGGCACACAGGGAGACATAGAAAGCGAAAATCACTATGATGTCTTCCGCTCCTTCTCTAAGGAGAGCCAGAACGAGAGAGAGGACTGAGGTAACTGCCTGACTATTATATTCGAATTGTCAGGAGAGAGTGGAAATCCTGTGGCGCGACTGATCCAGCGGGGAGTTGAAGCAGCTTTCACCGGTGACCCTAGGGCTCATTTCATCTTTCTTTCCATTTCTTTGTGGTGTGGAAAATGGAGGATACCTGTATTATGATCCACTGTTGAAATGACTTGATGAGACCCCCTAGACAATCAGATTTTTTTGAACATGAAGAAATCAAGAAGCCATTGCAATTGCCGGAAATACTAGGCCTGGTCTTCTTCTGTGTCCCGTGCTAGGAAGCATTATTCTTCTTTTTATTCCAAATTCAAGAATACGACTGATACGATTGATTGGTCTGTGCGCCTCTCTTATCACTTTTTTGTATTCCCTTGTTCTTTGGATACAATTCGATCCTTCTACGGCCAAATTTCAATTTGTGGAAAGCATATTACACCCGATCCCATCAGCTATTTGATATGTGACTACGGGCCGAACCAAAACCAAATCTTTTTTCTTGGTAGGTGTAATCCGTTGGACATAGATACCATTTTGCCTTTTTTGAGAGTCCTTATAATCTTTTTTTCCCGCGTATTAAAATGCCACTGTGCCTGGATATCTTATCTGTCTCCCCAGGAAAATGGATATTCCCAGAATCAATTGGAAGTTCAAGACGGATTTTCTCTCTCCACTCGGACCCGATGAGAGAAATGGGAGAACTTCTTATGGATTCATTGAGTCTTCCTCTGTCATTCCTTTTCCCTAGTTTAGTCCTGATGGTAGTAATCTATACGGAAAGTAGACTGATGTCTCTCAGTCAGTCGCGTCTCTGCCCGTTGGATGAGGAGGGTGTTAGTTGAGCGGGGGGTACAGTCTGTGTGAGATGTCTGTCGATTCCGAGCGTTTAAGATCCTTCGAGTCAGTCTCGACCATGGTAGTCGCAGAAGCGGTTTGCTAGTCGCACAAGCAGTCTCGAAGGCGAATGAACTCGAACCCGCTGTTCGATATGCGAAACATGAGCTGTTGGATTACCTAAACCCGCGTGTGTATCTCACTTATCTAAGCGAACTGGTCTATGGCTAACGAATGTGAATTGCGAGTCTGAGTGCGTCATATAGATATATAGTGGTGGAGATTGTGTGACTCAGTTTATGATGTTCGCGGACTTGAGTGGACAGGAGGTGAGAAAGGAGCGGGGTAAAACGACTGTCTGAACTGTCTTACCATAGACTAGTGGTGTTGACGCATAGTGTTGACGCATAGAGTATTTTGTATCTCGTTGTTATTTTATTTTCTTGTTAGTCTTCTTATGTAATTTACCCATAGGCTACTCTCCTATATAAGAGAGCCTAGGGCTGTGGAATAGAGTATCACATTCACGTTTTCCAACATGGTATCAGAGCGACGGTCCTAGACCGGAGTTCTCGAAACCGAACCCTAACCCTAACCCCACTCGCCGGCCCCTCTTCTCTCTCCTCCTCCTCGAATCGGCGTCGCCTAGCAGATCGGCGACCCTCTCCGATCGCCTCTCGCGCCTGTGCGCGCATCTCCTGTGCGCACAGCTTCGATCGCCATCGCCATCGCAACTCCGATCGCCATCGCCGAGCGCCCTCTCCGCGCGCTGGATCCGATCGCCTAGCGCCTCTCGCGCTACTCGCCGATCGCTGTGCTACATCGAGCACATTACGTGCACCTTCCAGTGCGCCTTGCGCCTCTTCCTGCGCTCTCCTGCTGTGCGGCCTAGTGCACCTCTTGTGCTGTGCGCATAACGTGCGCTAGGGCACCATCTCAAGCGTGTGCTAGGGTTTCTACAATAGAAACCTGTGCGTGTGCGGATCGTAGCACGCGCAGATCTATGGGGATAGTTGCGTGAGGTCTACACATGCAACTAGTCCCGTCTATGTCATTGTAGACCAATATTATCCAGTGTCATACGCTCCAGTCTTCAGTATGTCAGAAAGCAAGGCAGATACCCCATCTATGGGTGTTTTTCGTGGTCCAGCGCCCATCGTCAAGATGGATGGTACGAACTATGAACTGTGGGCAATGCAGTTCATGAGTATGATGAAGTCCACGGGCAAGAAGTATATTCTCACAGAGCCCGAGCCTGCAGAGAAGACTGGAGTTCATGCCTCATGGGAGGCAGACGACGCATATGCCAAGGTGTGGCTGTCTGGCACATTGGCTATTGAAATCGCCAATGATATTCTACATCAACCCACAGCCAAAGACATGTGGGACATCCTCGCTGCGACCTATTCTCAGGCAAAGAATGAGACGAAGATCCTGCAGCTACAACATGATATATTCACTATAAAGCAGAATGGACGCCCGTTACATTCCCTCTATACATCTTTGAGGGGAATGTTTGAGAAGCTTCACAGCTTCATGCCTCTTACCGCCACACCCGAGCAGCAGAAATCATACAGGAATGCAACAATGGTGGGCGTGTTTCTCGCAGCACTCGACCCAGAGTATGAGGCTGCACGTTCACAGATTCTGGCGGACTCAACTATTCCTCCCATGGAGGAGGCTTTTCATAGGTTGAGTAGGATCACTGTACCTTCTGCAGCCACTAGTCAGAATACCTCAGCCATGGCAGCCAACAGGGGCCGTGGCTCTCATTACCAGGGCCGTGGACGTATTCCCCGTGGAAGGGGTGGCCGCACTAGGCCAACATGCTCATATTGTCACAGAATCGGCCATACTGAAGACACATGCTACTCAAAGCATGGATTTCCTGCATCTGCACGAGCCGCTGAGCAGATAGAGCCTCCTTCTCCTGCTTCATTGGATCAACGCTTTGATGATCTGGTTGCCCGCCTCAGGGGTATTATCCCACCATCTGGCTCAGCACCGACGACAGAGAGTCATACGGATGTTGCTGCTTCTGCTTCTGCGTCTGCATCTACGAGTACTTCAGGTAGTACACTTGCACTACATAGTAGTAGATTGGATACATTGCCATGGATCATGGACTCAGGCGCTACACATCATCTATGTGGCGACCAGAGTCTACTTTCAGGATATACTCAGATTCCTCCAGGACGGACAGTAGTGATTGCCAATGGCACTCATTCCCCCATCATGGGTCAGGGGGAGATTAGATTGACATCATATATGCAGCTCAAGAATGTTTTACATGCACCGCACTTTTCTATGAATCTATTGTCAATCAGCCAGATTACGAAGGATCTCCAATGTCGAGCTATTTTTGATTCATCTTCTTTGATTTTTCAGGACATCCGTACGGGCAACGTGATTGGTCATGGCTATGAGCAAGGAGGCCTCTATCGTCTGAACCAGACCCCATTTGCTGGAATCACCTCTTCTCCCGCTGGACAAGCATCTCCTCTCCTGTGGCATCTGCGTCTAGGTCACCTACCGCTTCAGAAGTTGTGTCGTGTCTTACCTTATAGTCTTTCTCACGCATCTCTCCAGTGTGAGGCGTGTCAGTTGGGAAAACATCACAGGTCGTCGTTTCCCAGTAGTCAAGGTCGGAGTAGTAACTCCAAATTTGAGTTGTTTCATGTTGATGTCTGGGGTCCAAGTCGTGTTCCCGATCATCAGGGACACAGGTATTATATTGTTTTTGTGGATGATTTCTCTAGAGCATCATGGGTATTTTTAATGAAAAATAAGTCTGAAGCTGGAAATATTATTATTCAATTTCTAAATGAGATTCAGAATGTCTTTTCCACAACTGTCAAATTTTTGAGAAGTGACAATGCCTTAGAATTGCGCACCAATAATCTAGCCAACTACTACACTTCTAAAGGAATTGTTCACCAAACATCCTGTGCCCATACGTCTCAACAAAATGGGGTTGCAGAGAGAAAACACCGTCATCTTCTTGATGTCACAAGGTCTCTTCTCATTCAGAGTCATGTTCCATATTCCTACTGGGGTGATGCAGTTCTTACTGCATGTTATCTTATAAACCGTATGCCCTCGTCCGTCTTGAATGAACAGATTCCCTTCTCACTTATTTATCCTGACAAGGATCTGTTCACTCTTACCCCTCGTGTGTTTGGGTCTGTCGCATTTGTCCATCAGTTGTCGCCCGGTTCTGACAAGCTCTCTCCTAGGGCTGTCAAGTGTGTCTTTGTGGGGTACTCCAGAACTCAAAAGGGGTACAAGTGTTTTGACCCACTGCGTCGGCGGTATATGATCAGTGCAGATGTTACATTCTTTGAATCCATCATGTATTTCTCAGACTCTGGGAACATGCAGCCACCATCCATATCCCCTGATACTGTGTTCATGGCACCACCAACATCTCAACCACCACCACCACCATCACCACCGTCATCAATAGTACCTCCATTACCATTCCATTACACCCGGAGGCCGAATCGAGCTCATGGTCCTGACCAGTCAACTAGCCCGCCTATGGTATGTAATGAAAATATTAATGTTGATGGATCTGACGACATTTCTCAGCAGGGTACATTACAGGAGCATGGTGATACCACAGAGGACCTAAATGTACCAATCGCTCTACGCAAGTCGAAGAGAAGTTGTGTCCAGTATCCAGTATCAGCAGTGGTGTCGTTTGAGAGGCTCTCTGGACCATTCAGGACGTTTGCATTGACACTTTCAGCTACAGCCATTCCACGAAACCATCATGATGCTCTACAAGATGCTAGATGGCGACTAGCAATGGAAGAAGAAATGGAGGCACTTCAGTCTAGAGGAACCTGGAGTTTGGTTCCTATACCTCCAGATGTTAGCCCGGTGAGTTGCAAATGGGTGTTTACGGTTAAACACAATGCAGATGGTTCCATTGACAGGTACAAGGCCCGCCTTGTTGCTCGGGGCTTCACGCAGACATATGGGGTAGACTATCTCGACACCTTCTCCCCTGTGGCACGTCATTCTACTTTACGAATTCTGCTGTCTGTTGCGGTTGCAAAAGACTGGCCACTCTATCAACTGGATGTAAAGAATGCATTTTTGTATGGAGACTTGCAGGAGGAAGTCTATATGCAACAGCCACCTGGGTTTGCTGTTGAGGGGGAGTGTTCCAAGGTTTGCAAGTTGCATAAGGCCATCTATGGTCTTAAGCAGAGTCCCAGAGCATGGTTTCAGAAGCTTTCAGATCTCTTTGAGAAACAAGGATATAAACGTTCTAATGCTGATCATTCCTTGTTCGTGCAGAAGACTGCGAGAGGTATCATTGTAATCATGGTTTATGTTGATGATATCTTGATTACAGGTGATGATGACCGAGGCATTAAGCAAGCAAAGGAAAGGCTGGGGACTGAATTTGTCACCAAGGACTTGGGAGTCCTTAGATACTTCCTGGGGCTGGAATTTGCGAGAAATTCAGACGGATTAGTTATGACACAGAGGAAGTATGTCACGGATCTGCTGAGTGAGACAGGTATGCTAGGGTGTCGACCTGCTACGACACCAATGGACCCTAGCATGAAGCTGTATGATGATGACACAGAAGAGGTGGATCAAAGAAGGTACAGAGAACTGGTAGGAAAATTACTGTATGTTACTATCACTAGACCTGACATACAGTTTGCAGTGAGTCGTGTGAGCCAGTTCATGGAGCAACCACGCCAGGTCCATATGGATGCTATACACATGATTCTGAGATATCTAAAATCATCCCCAGGTGCAGGCTTGCTATTTAAGAAAGGAAAGGAGATTTCTGTTACAGGATGTGCGGATGCAGACTATGCAGGATGCCCCAAGGACAGGAAGTCAACATCAGGGTTTGCAGTCTACGTTGGAGATGCTCTAGTTTCGTGGAAGAGCAAGAAGCAGACAATAGTAGCCAGATCTAGTGCTGAATCAGAATATAGGGCTATGGCCCAGGCGAGTACAGAAATGATGTGGGTAAAATCCTTACTTGCAGACCTATTCATTGATATACCTCTTCCTATGATGTTGGAATGTGACAATCAGGCTGCCTTGTTCATAGCAAATAACCCAGCTTTTCATGAGAGGACCAAGCATATTGAGGTCGACTGTCACTACATACGTGACATGATTCAGAAGGGGTTCATTGCTACATCTCACGTCTCATCAGAAAATCAGACTGCTGATATTTTCACCAAGGCATTATCTAAAGGTCCATTCCAGAAGTGTGCGTCCAAGCTGAGCATGATTGATATCTATGCTCCATCTTGAGGGGGAGTGTTGACGCATAGTGTTGACGCATAGAGTATTTTGTATCTCGTTGTTATTTTATTTTCTTGTTAGTCTTCTTATGTAATTTACCCATAGGCTACTCTCCTATATAAGAGAGCCTAGGGCTGTGGAATAGAGTATCGCATTCACGTTTTCCAACAAGTGGCATGTGAGCTAACCGGCCAAGGCTTAGCGGAGGTGAGCCTTTAAGCTAATTTCTAGTTCGGGTGTCGACGAGGGATGAGACGTCAAGCGAAGACAAAGCTCAGCCTAGTAGAATTCCTTAGGGGTCCCCGTCAGGCGACCCTTGACCCTGCAGCAAGGCAGGACAGATGGGGAACTTGTAGCTGATGATGTCTGGGTGGTGCTGACGCGTCATATATGGGCCTCAGTCCCCAGGGGGACTATGAAAGCACTGTGAAGTTGGGGTTCAGACCTCCGTCTCTGAGGGGAGAGAAGAGTCGAATGCTACAGGTGAGTGGCAAAGCGAAGGGGCGAACTCGGCTGTTGTTGACTACGAAAATAGGGGACGTAGTCGGAAGGCAGGGAATAGGCGCATTCCTGGTCCCATCCCGGGGGAACAGGCTAGGTGTAGCCGCAGGGGGCTATTATATGAAAATAAGCAGACGGAAAGCAGCTTTATATATCGCGACTCGTCAAGCGCGGGGAGAAAAAAGGAGGTAGGCAAGGTTCGGGAAAAGAAGGAATAGGACTATATATTCGGGGATGGAGGTGATATCTTCTCAGGAAAATTGCAGATAGATGAAGGGTAGACGATTGTAGAAAGGTGCGAGAGAGATGAGATGCCAGTGGCTGGACTGCACACCAAATGAAAGGATGAGAAGGGGATAAGTGAGAAAGGATGAGACGAGAAGTCACCGGGAAAGAGTGAGGTCAAAAGAGATCTCGGTTGCATACTCATTCCCTAAGTGCTAAGCTCTCCCTGTAGGTTCCTTTTAGCGAAGTTGCGGGAGTGGCATTGGAAGCGGGTAGGCGATTAGGAAGAACTATTTTCATTAGATCAAGAAAGATCAGAAAAGATCTCAGAGTAGTGGAGTCGGATAAGGCCGAAGCACCAGCATCAACTACCATCACAACGAAGCCACGAGTATTCCGCAATTGCCTTAGCCGCCAGCCTTTCATCCTGTAACAGCCGTGAATCTTCTGACCCTTTTCTCCTGTGATCTACGAAACTGTGAGTAGGTGATTTGACTAACCATAATTTAGAAGAGATTTATGGATTTGTTGAAGCATACGTACACTGCCCTATGAGTATTCAAAGACCTTTGCTCCCTTACCGTCAGCGCCCTACCCCGGATGCCCGCTTCAATATCCTAGATCCGGAGTTTCAGTACCACTGCTTTAGTGCTATTTCCAAGCCTTAGGAATACGTCTACCAATTATGATTGGGTTGGCTTCTACCTCGGCTTTTGATCCCCGCTCATTCATAATTCTCTTCAATCTGAGACTCCTTTCCAAATGGACTCCTCATCATAGATCATCGTCTGATTTGAGATTTCCGCATGGTTCTAGGTGATCTCTCAACTCAATACCACTTAGATTGCCCTTTTTCACATTAGCTGGGACCTCCAATAATGAAAAGACATATGAATGATAAGGAGATGAATTACTATCTTCATTAGAACTCAGTATATGAGAGGGTCAATTGATTCTCGAATATATTAATAGGTATTAGAAACGGAAGAAATACTACTAGAATGAAGGCCTGCCCATGTGGAAGAGCGTACAGAGATTCCATTCCGGAGATGCTCTTCTTCTAATCCAGAGGAAGGATTCGTCCAATCTGGGATCCCCTAAACAAAACCCCAGTTAGACGATTTCCCCTAACCTCAACTTCCTGTTTTCAGACTGGCGCTGGTACCAAGGCTATGTGGGACATATTAGCAGACACCTATGGGCAAGCAAAGAATGAAAGCAAGATCCTCCAACTACAATTCGACATTTTTTCGGAATGGTCGACCACTCCACACGTACTTCTCCTATCTGTGAGGCATGTTTGAGCGACTACACAGCTTCATGCCCTTTACCACATATGACGGACTTAGCTTCCCCTTCTTGCCAAACCGCTAACTATGGGGTTGACTCTCAAAGTTGTATAATGAATTCGGCTCGACCTGAGTCCGAGTCAGAAGGGAGGCTCGAGAATAAGGGAAGGAAGGTGGCTATTCGCGACTGGAGAGAGAGTGCTCGCTATTGCTCGCCCCCAGCTCTATTTGAACGAGAAAATTGCTTAGTCGACCACAAGCCAGCGGGGAAGAAGTCCGAACCTTCGGCTCGAAGATCAAAGCTGGTAAGGTGAGGCCCCCAGGGAGGAAAGCGACAAAACCCGGCCCCGGTGAAGGGCAAGAGTCACTATCAAGGGTCAGTTCCTACCAACTACTTACTACCTTTTGCACTTTTTCACAGAACTGTGAGGACACTGGAAAGTTTGTTCTAGCATTTCATTTTCCTAAGTTCTCTGACTTCCGGAATTCGCTTGTCAAAACTCACCTACCTCAACGACCCACCTACTAAGGATTGCAGCGCTGATCCCACCTCGAGCTAGGATAGTGCGGATAGTCAGCTAAAGCTATCGTCGACCTATTTACGCATTCTTTGAGCTTTTTTGATATAGTAGATATTAGAGGCTGCTTTCAATCTAGACTGATTTATAGAATGACGCCTATATATCCGGGGATTGCTTTCCAGGTGGTGCGGACCCCTTATCAATAGTCAACCCTCTTTGATTTGCTAAGTAAGTAAGCTGTTATTGACAGACGGGTAGCCGCTCCCCCTATTGAGCTAGCTGGTCTGGTACTGACAGGGGACGAAAGGCAGGGAAAGTAGCTTACCACTTCGCAAGGGGGACCTCATGGGATTAGACGGAGGTTCCTGTGGGGTTCAGAAGGAGGGAAGAGGAAGGTGAACTTGGTGAATTGGTCATCTGTATGCTCACCTATGAAGGAAGTGTCTGCAAGGCCCAGTCCGCCAATGCGAGTTATAGGGCTCCTCGAGGACAGCCCTGAATCACCTGTCTACCCCCTGCCTTTTCGTGCTAGTATCGAAGCCTACCCCGTCTCCCATGACGAGAACCACAATTGCCGACTATCTATAAACTTGAGAACTTCGGGGAAGGATAACCACCATACCACTTGGCTTTTTTCCCACGCGGACCTGTTTTCCGTCGTTAGAAAATATGGCCATCAAAACATCGAGAAAATCACCAACCATATCCGAGAAAATGGCCACCAGAAACCCAAAGGTAGCTGGTGCATTACAAAGCCCAAATGGCATTCTCCGGAATTCAAATGTGAGGCTACTTACCTGAGAAATCCAAGTGAAGGTGGTTTTCTCCTGGTCTGAGGGCGTCATGGCTATTTGATTGTAACCCGAGTATCCATCAAGGAAACAGTAATATTGTTGCCCTGCTAGTTTCTCCGTTTTGGGATTTCCTTCCCAAACAAAAATAGTAGACGAGACTGCTGAGAATATGGTTAGCTGGAAAGCGCACACCGTCTTTCTTTTCCCCTTTTCTAGTTAAGTGCTTGTGGACTTTTTCGCCTACTCTACTATATCATCATAATCTGGAAACAACGATCCTCAATGACGAATCTCTGATATGTACCCTTTATTTCATCATTATATATTGATATCTTCTTCGAACTAGATAATATCCTGGACTTATATACTAGTCTTTCAGAGACTGACTGCGCTCCCACTTCCACACTGCTGCATCGACCTGGATCAAGGGAAATCCTGGCGCAAGAAAGACCACATCAGAAATGCTACCTCCATGAGCCAGAACTCGCATTTGCTGAACTTGGCTGAGTGGAAGGGCTATTTGAAATCTGATCTTGTTTTGGGAATTTCATTAGGGGTCAGCTGATCCCCTATTCATAGATCCGCCCCCTCCCCGTCACTTCCGTTCTGTACCTGCGCGAGGCCGCTTCCTCAACTCTCTCGCTACTATATATCCGGGGCTCGCACCCTTCGCAGCTTATAAGAGGCGAGACAAAACCCTCGGTTGATTGGCACTCCTGTAGGCTCATCTTGCATACTAATTCTGGGAGTACCAAGTCCTGCATCCACCAAGAAGATTTTTTTCCTCCGGCGTAAGCGTAAAACGGAAGAGAAAAAGGCCTTTCCATTACAGGAGAGGAAACTGGAATTAGATCTTGGAAATGATCGACGGAAGCTCATCATGACGCTTTTTTTTCCTCCCTTATATAATTGGAAGCTGTTCTTGGCACTTACCTTTCGCGATAGTTAAGATGATTTGCGATAGATGAAATATCTTAGTCAAGCTTAGGCAGATGTGACCCTTGTGTTCCAATCATTTCTATTTCATTCTAGTCATAGATGAAGAGGTACAGAGAACTCCTTCTACAATTCGATTAACTTTACTATATGAGGGCTAATTGAGAAATGCCATGGACTCGAATCGGATGTCTCAGAGAAGTCTTTCTTGATCTCACTGATTACTCGCATACTTCACTCCACGCTGCTCTCCTGCCACAGAGTTAGCTACCCCGATTGGGCCATTTAAGACAAGCATTTTGACCGAGTCGACGTCAATTGGCCAACCTAGCTTCCCGACTTCGGAGATCAAGGCAGTCAAGTAGTCAGACCTAGACCTTCGTTCAGAGATTGATGACCCCCTACTGCTTGCTGTCCAACTATGCCTAAACAAGGCAAGCAAGTTCCCTCCCCCTATTATCTATTTACAAAGATCGTATGCTCCAGGACTGATGGGGGTAAATGGTTGACCTTCTTCGTTGGAGCAGACTTTCTGAGTATTTATATATTCGGGGGAGGGCAACTGCGGACGTCACCTCGGAGTTTGGGACATAGAAAGCATAGGGAAGGAGGAGCCCTTCCTTATTTATTTGCCTGATTCATGGCCCCCGGACTTTCAACCTCCACGGAGAAAGAGAGCTCCTTGTTCTTTGGGAGAAAAGAAAGGTTGGCAAAAGATAGAGCCGGAGTGCGTACAGCACACAAGTACGTGAGTTGCTAGGACCATCCACACCTCACGAAGAAAATCAGCAAAAATCAAAGGTCAAGGGGGCATAAAACAGAGGACGGAAAGGAGGTGCGAGGGAAGAAAGATGACTTTGATCTGCTATGGTACCACTGAACCTCTCCACTTCGGAATCCTAAAGGGAAAGTCACAAGCCGCACATCAGACGGCGTAGATGACTACTTGAGAACCAAGAAATGCTCATAAAGGCAGAATACCGTACTTCAATCAACTATTATATTAGAAGAAGAAGGTCGTAGACAAAGAAGAGGACCAGACCGGACACTCGAGATGAACACAGGAGCCCCAGCGTGTGCAGTCATCCCAGGTGTGGTGAGATGCAATTCTCGGACAGGGTTCCGGGTCGTCAATCCGCTTCGTGAGTTAGCGATCTAGGGAATCGAACCCGTTTAGGATGTGCAGAAGCTTTCTGAGGGGACGGGAAGAACTATATAGCCAACTTGAGTCTTTCCCTGCGTCAGTAAATAGACAGCAGACTGAGTGGTCTAACTTCTGTGAGCCTCCTATGCTTCCTTTCCTGGTCCACGTGAGTTGGAAGGGTGGTAGGAGTCTATGTAATCCGAGGTTCGGGATCAAAAAGTCAGCCAACTATGACTTCGGCCAACCTGCCGAAGACTTCTTGGATAGTCCTAGCTGACCTGCGAAGCCAAGCCTTTCCAAGACCGCTCTCCTTCGTCAACTCGTAGTCAAGCTTTCTCTCGACAACTATTATCTCTTTTCTGATATTGATTTGAGCTTATATTTCTTCTTTATCTATTTGTTGCGAGGATTGACGGCTTTCTCTTTGACTTTCCAATTTCTATCTATTTATTAACCTCAAAATTCTATCAAAGTTTTCATAATATTATGTTGCTTTGAATAAGATTATAGTTGTCAAGGGGTCTTCCCTTAGTATCTGAGTGAGAAAGTAGAGTGAGTTAATAGCGGAGCAAGAGACAAAGCAAGAAGGTCTACCTAGGACTCATCCCTTTCGAGGATTCAAGCAAGCAACAGGGGAACTCAGAGCGGTCTCAGACAGGTCGGGGGAGCAAGAATCTGTCTCTTTCCTCGATTGCCCTTCGAGTCAAAAAGGACTAGGAACCCTAGCTTAACTAGAAAGAGATTCTTAGCTAGGTAGTCATGCTAGGTCAGTCAGGAGTTTGCGTTTCCCGTAGTCCACCTGAAACTAGATATATAGGCCTATGCGATTCGACCAGAGCAAGGGGCAGAGGCAGTCTAACCATAAGTGCAGACCAGTGAGGCATTCGGCCATCACCGCTCTTTCTCCCCTCCATGGACATCTAATAATCAATAGTCCACGCTGTGCTATCTCAGCCTCAAGCTCGGCTATCCGCTTTCATGACACTGGGGGCCGGTCAAATATGCATGTCAAATGGTCCTTCATTCACACTCCACTCTCGGCAGGACTAGGACTAAGGCAAAGGGCACAGACCGCATTGCACCCCGTAACCACCTTACTACCCCTCTTCGTCTATCGCCTCCCCCTCGCCTCGCATCAGATCCTACCTGATAGAGGGGGATGGTAAATCAGATCCTAAACAATCTATCCTACATCAGTCCTAATTCCAATAAAGAGTTCCAAAGCTTTTTGCGTAAATACTCAATGTCCTAAATAGGATGAAAGAGAGACAGAAGAGAGTGTGTTAAGCATGACGCGGTTGAACCACTATCAAAGAGCCCTCATATAAGTATTTTGCAGGAGCGGACTGAATGAGAGGTTCAGTACGTGCCCATATTCCCTATCTTCGGAAAGCAGAAGAGGGGAATGATTGATGTATCCGTAACCCCCTCCTCACTCCATGAGTCGAGAAAAGCCGATATGAAACGCCTCATATTCTCTCTATGTCATTTCAAGCTTTTTCAGTCTAATGCCAAATGTTCAGCAGTAGGGAAGAGTACAACTGGTCGATCTAAGGACTGCCTGTCTCCTGCGGAGATCTCGCACTGTCCCTTGCTCTTCCTACGTATATAGCGCTATGTGGAAGCTGCAGTACCGACCCCCTATTCATGTTCAGCGACGGAGAAGCAAGCCAAAGGGTCACTCACAGCGTTGAAAGACCCCCCTGTCCCTGGCCTTTCCCTCCCAACTATGATTTTCAAGGAGGTACCTTTCCGTTTCCGGAGGTTTTTTATAGAATCATTACCCGGTCTTTTCACTAATCTCGATAAATAGGGTGAAAAGAGGATGGAGAGGGTCGTCGAGAGGCAGTGTTGACCTTCGGGTCTTTTCCGGATTTCTCTTTGAATCTTCCTTTTTTTTGCGTGGTCTGAGGCTTTTCTCGATAGTTGTGAAAATCGGTAGGACGGTGCTATGCATTGCTTCTTTGACTAAAAACAGGTGCTACTGCGGAAGATTTCATTCCCACGCAAGGAAAGGCGGGTCGTCCGTCGTCTGCTCTTCGTACAACCTCTGACTTGCTTGCCCTATTAACCTGCAGTCACCTCCTGCGTGCGGACCCTTCTCCTTTAACAGGCTAATATATAGTAGACTTCGCCCTTTCCGCCGATGATTGATAGTAGATTCCCCCTTCTCAATAGTCTCCCTGATATATAATAGGAATTGCTCACCACATACCTGAGTTCTTCTATCTCACTACGGGGAGAGCCGGAGGCGCGCACCTGGCTGCCGGTACAAAGGAAGGGGCTAAATCAAGAGCGAAGAATAGCTGCTTTCCCGGGTCCCATTTGTATAATGAATTCGGCCTATAGATCAGTCAGTTTTCCCGTCAGTCACTTTTCTCCGTTGAGGCCCTTCCACTTGGTTTCAACAGTAGTGCTCGTAGCTGAGGCCGACTTTCGCTTATTTTCATATAATAGCCCCCTGCGGCTACACCTAGCCTGTTCCCCCGGGATGGGACCAGGAATGCGCCTATTCCCTGCCTTCCGACTACGTCCCCTATTTTCGTAGTCAACAACAGCCGAGTTCGCCCCTTCGCTTTGCCACTCACCTGTAGCATTGTTAACTCGCCTTTTTCTCTCTTCCCACGGTTCATGCTTTTCCAAAAAAACCAGCTCTAAGAACGGGGAGCTACAATCTTCTCACAGAAAACCTGCTATGTTATGATTTATGATTAGTCAGTATTCAAATAGCAGTCAAAGAGGCAGCTAAGACTCGATGGAGCTCAACTGCTACAGTCTGACAGGTGTAATCATTCCAAAGCAGTTAAGAGCAGCAGCCTAATGGACAGCTCAGAAGTGGCACCTCCCCATAGGGGGTCAATCTGGCCAACCGAATTTCCTCTTACCGGATTATGAATCAAAGGAATCCCTTTATCAGACTCAGCTTGAGACCTTATTAAAGGCCTTCCATTACTTTTCTTTCACATCAAATGCGGAGGCGGATCAAAGGGGATCAAGAAGCAGAGTGGGTGCTTGCGACTATAAGACTACCAATAATGGACACAGACTATGGCAGTGGATTCTCTACCCGGGCCCGTTCTAGCCCCTGGGAAAAGAAGGCGCAAGCAAAAGACCCCTAGCATTTTGTTTGGTAGGGAGGCATTTGGGGAAATAGGAAGGGATTTCCCTCATAGCAAATACTAATATATAATAGAAAAGGCTAGATTAAAGGCCTCTCTCACTCAAAACTACTAATGGAAAGCAGCCACTTAGTGAGTAGAAAGGGAAAAGACAATGTTTTTGCCCATTATTGGAGTTGACTGTCCCCTCCTGCCCCACTAAGTCGACTGCGATCACTTTCTCCCCTTCACTTGTCTTTTTTAACAAGACTATAGGGCCTCACTTCTTCTCTTTTCTTTCATCTTATCCTCGAGAAAGATTGACGGATTATTAGCCTCTTTCCCTCTAAGAAAAGCCGAGCAGGAGCTAGAGGATTCGAGCGCTGCGGCTTTTCCAGTTAAGAAAGCGGGATAAATCTAACTCAATCCGCTTTGATGTTCAAGCTGCAGCCGGGGTCTAAGCCAACAGTGGTCAGAGACCACCAATTACTGTAATGGCGGTAAGACCACCGACCGCCTGGCTGCGGGGAGGGAGTCTTAGAAAGACGACAAAAGTGGAGTATTCTTTCTTATGGAAATATTAGATAGCAGTTGTATTATTTCGGATCCTTGTTCTAAATTATTCAAACTTGAGAATCGGAACCTGATTTAGTGATTTGAGATGCGTTTCGGAGAACTAGAGAAGTAAGCCCGAGTCAAGCACGGATTTGCCACATATCGAGTTCGGAATGGGATCGGGTGTTTTCACGTCGAACCCTAGTGCCCGCTTTGTCTTGATTGGAGATTGATGAACAAGAAGGCCTAGATGAAAAAACTACATCTTTGTATAGTTATCAAAAAGGAGATAGTGGAAGTATAGATAGACGAGCAAGTTCACAATCACAAGATGGAAAGGCTGGGTTCTCTCGCGATATATTGAGAAAGGGCAGTGGTGTGCCTTCCATCTTTCAGTATTAGTGGCAGTCCAGAACACTAACTCACTATTAAGTGTAGCAGTGAGTTCAGGGTATAGGGAGAAGGCAGGCGAGAATGTTGAATAGAATATGCGCGGGAATGGGGCTCTCTCTTTCAAGTACGTGAGAGGTGCGTCACTATAGGGCAGATAGTGAGTCCGGGAAGTGGATAGGAGGCATTAGGGATTCCATCTGACTCGACCGACCTAGGATAAGAAGCTCATGAGCTTGGTCTAGATTGAGAATTGTTGCCCGGAACTACAGGATCCCTATAGTTGTTTTCACTAATTCCCTCGAAGCCATGTCATCCTTATCTTAGATAAGACCTAGCTCGCACATTTCTTTTAGAGTTGGGTGTGAAGCAGTGCCAAACCAAAATACCCTCATGAGCTCTCCCTGAAACTAGATATATAGGCCGCACCTTCCTTCACAAACAAACCTCCCACTATCAAAGAGGAATGATTATCTAGGGGAAGAATCGTCGAGCTTTCAACAATGGAATCCATCTTCATATAATCCAGTACGGTAGTTATGTAACCATTGGAATAAGAAAGTAGTTTCCCTCGGCTCAAATCTCAGTCTTTCTTTTTTGAATATCCGTAGCATTTCCATAATATATAGGCCATTTTCTTGCTACTAGACTTGACCCTTTTCTTATCGATCTCATATATGCTCAGAAATGACAAAGAAATGGAATATGGTTTTCCGTCAGAGATGATATAGGACTTCTTATACCGGTTTTCATATCAGCAAAGTCGTTATGATCGACATGATTGGGGAATGGACTAAAAAGAAGGGGGGGAGGGCTCATAAAATAAATATAAGAATATAGGATGATGTAATGATACGACTTGTATTTGTATAAATACAAGAAGTGAGGTGAGGATCGAATCATGTCGACTTCTCTACTCTACGCTTCCACTTGGTCTCATTCATCTCTTTCCTGGTAAGCATGGTTGCACCTCGCCCAATAGTGCCTTATTAGGCCGGGACGTCAAATGCCCATCTTCCAAGAAGGATATGAGATCGGGGGAGAAGAGGAGGGAAGAGAGTCGTGCGTGAGGAGGGCACTCATTTTCATTTACGGTATCGGCATCATCTCTTTCCAGGTGAGGGTTGCCCCTCGCCCAATAGTGCCTCTTATTAGAGGCCGGGACGTCAAATGTCCTACGCTTCTTCTGGAAATATATGATGTCGGGGGTGGGGGGGCAGATAGTTGTGAGGCGGAGGGTTTCAGAAAGGACAGGGGATTGACTCCAGTCGGGAGTCTGTTTCCCTATTCATTACTGCATGCATCCCGACAATTATATACCTGCTAATCCGATGTCTACCCCGCCTCATATTGTGCCGGAATGGTATTTCCTACCGATCTATGCCATTCTTCGAAGTATACCTGACAAATCGGGAGGTGTAGCCGCAATAGCACTCGTTTTTATATGTCTGTTGGCTTTACCTTTTCTCAAAAATCTCTATGTGCGTAGTTCCAGTTTTCGCCCGATTTACCAAGGAATCTTTTGGTTGCTTTTGGCGGATTGCTTACTACTAGGTTGGATCGGATGTCAACCTGTGGAGGCACCATTTGTGACTATTGGACAAATTTCCTCTTTCATTTTCTTCTTGTTCTTTGCCATCACGCCCATTCTGGGACAAGTTGGAAGAGGAATTCCAAATTCTTACACGGAAAAAAGAGAAAAGTGAAGGAACGACCCCTAACTTTGTGAAGGGGAGGTGAAGACTATTACACCAAGAATTGACAATCGGCTTCTTTTCCCCCCCACTCACTCACTCTTTGCCTTCGCTATTTGTAATCTAAAACGCGGACGTCGAGCTCTTCTTGCTGGAGCAAGCGAGAAGATGGTCAGCCGACTCTCCGCTTCACTACTCGACCCTGGGTCGAAGAGAAAGAGATCGGGTCGTAACCTGGACGATAGCAGGGAAGCATAGTCCCCTCTCGCCCGACTTCACACCTAGCGCTTCGCATGAGGCCTTCTTCGCCTAAGAGCTCTCGCTCCGCGCTCACACACCCTCTCTGAAAAAATGCCTGATTTCATCGAAGATGGTTTTAGCTCATACTGCTGGAAGGGTGGGAAAAGGAAGAAGGGAATAACCGAGGATGACTTTTCCCTCTTTAAATGCTTCACGTGCGATCCTGCGGAGCTGCAACTTAGTGAAATAGCTATCTCTCCCTTCCTCAGTCTCAGCAAAACCACCAGGTGCACTGACCATCTTGGGAAGGTTCTTCAGGTAGAGCCCCGCGGAGCCGAAGGAGGTAGCTGACTTCCGTACCCTAATCCCTGACCTCTTGCTTGACCTCGTAGCGACCTTTTCTCGCCTTAAGCTAAGCACACACAGGAAAGTCCATTTACAGGGTGAGCCCCATCAAAGCGCCAATGGCTTAGAAGCGCGCATGCGGAACGGGCACGGAGAAAAAGAAAGTGTGGAGGTGCCGAGTCCCTTCGCTTCCAGGGCCCAAAGCAGTGCATCCCGGCCAAATCAAGGATTTGGGGCTTCTTGCATGACCCGCGATAGCCGACTAACTAGCGCGGGGGAATTGGTCGACTCGGAGAGGCCTGATTGACGCGCTGGGAAAGCTAGTCTTGCATAGACTAAGACTATCAAAAATCCTCAAAAAGTTTCTTCTTCATTTTCTTATTTGAAAAGATTGATTGAAAAAACTAGATAAGATATCTGGATTGATTTTGGAAAACATAAGAAGAGATTTCTCTTTAGGCTTTTGAATATATATAAGTCGATTCCAATAAAAGGACTGCGCTTAGCCCTCCCGGAGCCCCCTGCTCTGCTGCAGTGGATGGCAGAGGGTCCGTAGTACCCGAATTGAGTTATACAGGGGACGGGAAGGGGCCGGGACGGTGCCTACTACTACACCACACTACACTTGGCTCTACACATTTACAGATCCCACCCCTGTCCAGTCTCTGTCAGAACGTTGGGGGGCTTCAATCCTGACTCCTGATCCCCATCTCAGCCCAGTCCCACGGAGCCTTCTTCCTTCAGGGGGGAGAGTGGAGCCTCGAGATCGTCGAGAGGAAGAGGGGGGGGGGATCTGAGGTCTCTGTCCACCTTTAGAAGAAAGCGGGGCAGAGATAGAAAAGAAGAAGCAAGCTCGCGGTTCGGAGGATGGATAAAGTGGACTCCAATTTCCGCTTTTTCGAAAAAACAACCGCCTCACCCCCTCTACGAGCCGTGTATTGTAAGTGATCCGAACCTGCCTGGAGCGAGCCCCCCTTAGAGGCAAGTGAAGTTGGTGAGCCGTATGATGGGCAACCATCTCCTGCGGTTCGGAGAGGACTCAGCTGTCCGTTTCCCTTGGTTTCGGGCCTTTCTCTTTGTGGTATTCCACCTCTTGCCTGTTTTTGGTCCAAAGATGAAATTCTTAATGATAGTTGGTTGTATTCACCGATTTTCGCAATAATAGCAACTTTCACAGCGGGATTAACCGCATTTTATATGTTTCGAATATATTTACTTACTTTCGAGGGATATTTACATGTTCATTTATCAAATAATATCTCATTCTGGTTGTTGCCACCAAGTCTCTTGCTCCTATTAAGCTCAGCCTTAGTAGAAGTAGGTACCGGCACTGGGTGGACGGTCTATCCGCCCTTAAGTGGTATTACCAGCCATTCTGGAGGAGCAGTTGATTTAGCAATTTTTAGTCTTCATCTATCAGGTGTTTCATCCATTTTAGGTTCTATCAATTTGATAACTACTATCTTCAACATGCGTGGACCTGGAATGACTATGCATAGATTACCCCTTTTTGTGTGGTCCGTTCTAGTGACGAAAACGCAGATTTGAAGTGGTCCATAATTTACTGAGTACTCCGTATAACTCACGCATTCGTGTACAAACTAGTGCAGGCGAAACTACAACAGCGAAGGAGCGGCTGGAATTAGCTCTGTTCATTCCCTTCAACCCCTCTAATGATGCACCTTGTCTTATCTATGGATATCTAATCGTGGAAGTCAAAAATAGACCGGACGTCGATCATGAAAACAACCACTAACTTCTTGATTTGAGCTCTATTACTTGCCGCGATTAATGGATAGAGCCTTTAAAGACCACGCTATATCATTGTTAGTTAGCATGGAGCTCACCTCCGAGGGTTCGCAAGTTCGGATCGTAGGTTGGTTCTTTGTCTGGGCCCCGACTTAGAGGGAGATGAGCCGGAGTCATGCCTACATTCCCGTCCGTGCCCCGTGCGTGTGACCCCCCTAGAAAACCCCCACTTCTCCGCGTACGTTCACCGCCTTCTAAACTAGTCTAGTACTGGGTTCGCTGTGAGGTCAGGAGTGCTCGACGAAAGGAGAAGGGAGAGGACCTTAGATATCGCGACAGGGCATTTTTGAGAGGCTTGAGTATTTTGCAGGAGCGGACTGAATGAGAGGTTCAGTACGTGCCCATATTCCCTATCTTCGGAAAGCAGAAGAGGGGAATGATTGATGTATCCGTAACCCCCTCCTCACTCCGTGAGTCGAGAAAAGCCGATATGAAACGTCTCATATTCTCTCTATGTCATTTCAAGCTTTTTCAGTCTAATGCCAAATGTTCATCACCACTCGCCGCCAATGCGGAGGGATTTAGCCGAAAATCATGGAAGGCAGCTTCGCTCCGCTGGATGCGGCGGAAGTGACGGGGAGGGGGCGGATCTATGAATAGGGGATCAGCTGACCCCTAATGAAATTCCCAAAACAAGATCAGATTTCAAATATATACGGATGGAAATAGATGGGGATTTACCTAGTTCTAGTTTGCGGGGAGGTAAGGGAACTTCTCTCTTCAAGGCAAATGCTCCCGTGTGCGCGGGGTATTGGTCTGATACCTTTTCTTGTGTATGCTGAAAATGGGAGGATGGAGGTTATGGACTGAGCTTTGGAATCGCAGGATGACGGAGATCTCGAATGTGCTTCGATACTAGCACGAAAAGGCAGGGGGTAGACAAGTGATTCAGGGCTGTCCTCGAGGAGCCCTATAACTCGCATTGGCGGACTGGGCCTTGCAGACATCGCAGCTACACTCGGTCTAAGCGGCCTCTCACATGCAGATTGGATCCTGTGGCCGCCCCTGGAAAGTGGCTTCAAGAAGAATGAAAGAGAAGGGGGAGCCGTGGGG
The DNA here is from genome assembly GCA_037367405.1 of Ottelia alismoides. Taxonomy (NCBI): domain Eukaryota; kingdom Viridiplantae; phylum Streptophyta; class Magnoliopsida; order Alismatales; family Hydrocharitaceae; genus Ottelia; species Ottelia alismoides. The sequence continues at coordinate 112,104 of JAZKJV010005559.1, read as the reverse complement.
AATTGCGAGAATAAAAAGAGGACAGGCATGTGGGACCCCACCCCGAGCGTCGAGCCTGTGAGCCAGCGAACCTGTGGTTCAGAGTCGGACGCTCAATCTCAAGGAGAGCACTCGCACTCGCGGGGAAAGCAAGACCCATATAATATAGCCCTACCCTACCCTCATTCCTACTTTCTTTGTTCTTTCTTAAGGGGGTCTCTTCTACTTCTTATTATACTGGAGTTGAGGTCTGGGGGCCGCGATCTTCCTTTTTTCGGAAGTGAAAGAAGAAGCTGCTATTGACTCAGCCAAATAAAAAACATCTCCCCGAGAAAGTCAAGGAAATCTCATCCGGTTCGCGCTTAATATTTGACTAGTTTCAAAGGTAGCCCGCAAGCCAAGAGGCCGCAACGCACGAAAGAGCATCTGAGGAGTCAGCTTCAGATTCAGTCCGGAATCGGAGCTCACTGCTATGCCAAAGACCATGTCATCAGCATAGCGAACGTAACTTAACCATTCCCAATTCGAACACGAGATCTGAGGGGATAGACATTCATCAAACTGGGGGAGACTGGGCAGCCTTGAGGTATTCCGACCCAGTCCTAACTGACCTGTGAAGCCAATGCGTGCTTTTAGGAAATGGCTAATCAACCCGCGGATGGAGAATGCTCATTGAATGAGCAATTCAATAACTGATCTCGGATCTAATCGATATTGATATACCGAGTATCTGTTGATACGAAGTATTCCGGCGATCCCCATGATCCGAGTCCGAGCTGTTGGAATTGGAGGCAGCGGATCACGAAATCTTGGCCATCTTCTCTATCTAATGAATAAGGAGTCCGTTTTGAAATCGTCCGCCCTGCACCCACCAAAAAGGGAGAAATTAGCACTACTTGGTGAAATAGGTTCTTTTATAATCAATTTCGAACCATCTGCTAGAGGTTGTAACAATCCGAACGATCCCACTACATCAGGACCCTTTCGACGTTGCACAAAAGCCATGACTTTACGTTCCGCTAGCACTAAAAAGGCTACTCCGAGAAGAAGTGGGAACTAATCATGCCTTTACGCGTGCGCCCGGATACATAGGCCGACTGCTGAGCCCACTCTGGCTCAGCCACACCACCCGGGGTGCGATCCCCCCGAGAAGCAAGCTATTACAGCGAGCGGCTGGAGCAGTAGGGAGCCGAGGAGCAAAGCAGTAGATAAGATAGAAGAAGGGGCCAGGCTCCCGGTAGAGCAGAGGAGACGGTTAGGATAACGAACTTGAAACGCGGAGCCCGAGCGGCCGGCGAGCGAGTGGTTAGTGGCAAATAGCGCCCGGGGGGATGGCATTCCTCTCTGCGGCTGGCACTCGAGGAACCACGGGGCACTCCATACAGAGCAAGCGACGTCGTCAGGGATGAGGCGCCCGCGCAAGGACCTCAATTCTCCTCCGGAGGTCGAACCAAGGACCTATGGAAGTCGGGTCCCCCCCGTCCCCATGGCAAGGCAACAGTGTCCTGAGGGAGGAGTTTAGAGGCCTTATAGTAGCACGCACGGACCTCTATTTCTTTTTAGGTCATGCGAAGGGGGCCAGTCCGACGATCTCTTTGTTATTCTACAAAGACGACGATCCGCTCCCCCCACTAGATAAGCTCTCTCTTCTTCCTTCCAAAGAACAAAGCGGTGAACGAAGGGCCAGAAGGAGAAGGACCTTCAATCAGAATAGTCCCGGGCCTTGATTTTCGGACCGAGTCCGGGATCCCTCAAAATCTAGAAGGGTGGGCAATCGATAAGGTCACTTGACGGTCGGTCTTCTTATATCTAGAACATGAATTGCGGGGCAAGCGCATCAACCGCTCCACTGGTGAGTGCCGTAGCCCTACCTAACTCTATCCCTTGCTTCAATCGACCTCACGGGCTGATAGTTAGTAGTCGTCCTCACCCGAAAGAAGGCAGCATTATATATTTGCTGCTGGTCATGTCTTTACATGGAGAGGAAGCAGTTGGACAATCCTCCTCTCTCTAGTGCGCCGTGCTTTGGGTGTGAAAGAAAGAGCGGTCAACAATTATTAATATATTAGGACTTCGGGAGGTCAACTAGGAAGGCATAAAGAGCACTTGTCCTTGCTTAGGTCAACAACCGAGCCAGGAGGACGATCGCGTGAAACCTCCTCAGTTCCTGTCCCGTGAGCAACCTTCCTGGAGTTGTAGCAGTGCCTTCCTCTTGTAGCAGTCTACCATCACTCTAATATCACTAATATGGATGTGAGAGCCTTCTTTCAATAAATAGTACGGGGTAAGAGAGAGCATTCTATACCATCCTTTCTCCCTCGGCTGATGAGGGAATGAAAGGTCTGGGGACCCTCGCACTGACTATATATATTGTTTGCCTACCTTCGTACTTTCTATAGTCTGCTGCTATTTCCAGTCGTCAAAGAGTTTAGGGAAAACAGCTCATCAAGGGCTTATCTAGTGTGAGAGGAAAGGGGATAGATGAGAGAGCAGTGATTTGAGATAGTATATAAAGAAGACAACTAAGGCGTCGGCTTAATAATAGTCCATGGAGACAGACTACTCAAAGCAGGTCTTCCTTCTTCTCATGCTTTCCTAAAACCAGTTAACTTCTACTAATTCAAACTCCACTCTGTTCATTCAATAATAGGACTCTCTTGCCTTCCCCTCAACTGCGCAGGCGGAACTCCCGTGAACAGCCGCGCAAACCCACTTCGGCCTCTCTATCTCTGTCCTATACCTTGCCTACTTCTTTTCTTTACCGAGCTCTTGAGTCTTTCTAGAATATATTAAGCTGGGGGAATTCGACAGTCAGTGCCCTATAATGACGTCTCTGCTGCTCATCTCTATAAACAGAATCATCCTAGGATTGATGTCCCTTCTCAGACCCTTGGGAGATGCCTCAGGATGAGCGACGGACCCAGGGAATGAGTATGCAAGACAAAAAGCCCGCACCCTAGCCTGACCTCGGATATGCTAGCCTCTACCGCCATACGGGGCCTTACATGACAGTTGGAGGGTAGAGCTATAGGATTTGATATCCTCATTCCCTACCCAAAGACATAGTTTCGTCTTCCACAGAGTGAGGGGCAGTATCCGTCCAACTGAAGAGGGAAGTGTTGGGTGGTTTTGCTTGTATTTCATTATAGAGATTCTGGTAACTAGAATATCCAGATTTACATAACATTTACAATTAGCCCTACCCCTGCGATTAGACGATGACCCCATTGATAGACACACAACTTTCGGAAAGAGTTCTCACAGAGAAAAAAGACGAGAAAGATAGGAAGTAAGCAAAAGACATGATCTTCCGAGAGAGAAAGTCATACTTCAGCTATGAAAGAAAAGTAAGCAGGATCAAATTCATAACCTAGAGAAAATAATGGAATGAAAAAATCAAAGATTGGACTATTGATAAGGGGGTCAAACTACTACTATCAGATTCCGGAGGAGTGAGAACATAACCTTACGAAGTTTAAAACAAGGGTCAGAAAGAAATAGATTCTCAAAACTTGGATAAACTCCAAAAAACACGCAATTAGGGACACCTCTCGTAAAGAAGTAGAGAAAGGATCGGAAAAGGATCTATCCAACCTACACAACTACTAACTATATTATTCAAGCTAATCAAATATAGCATACTCTCTGTCTTTCTTTATACTTAGTGAGCCTCTGAGTTAGACTAGACTATCCGACCCCATGGCCGCAGACAAGCGAGAGAAGCATAGCTGAGGAACTATACATTATGCTGTCCTCGGATGGTTCTTCCAATATCTCTGACGCATTTCAGGCTATTAGTCAGGCAAACCGACGCATTCTCACTGCATCTGAGGGTGGATCTCGTGCGCCTAGTCATCAGTGGCTTTCAGGTTTACGCAGTAAGTGAGACCTTAGTCTCTGAGAGGTCAGGAGTAGTCGCCCGTGCCGCGGAAAATCAAAAGAATAACAGAAAGAACTAGATTTGAGAATATACTCGAGTCCGCTTGAGACTCGTCGGTTTGAATGTGGGGGCTGTTCTGATTTGACCCGAAGGATTCGAATTAGCTCCTCCCGATCGTCTTTCTCCTGAGATGAAAGAAAAGATAGGGAATTGGTCACAAATCTAGTGAAATTGTCTTTCCGAAAAAAGACGTTCATTTCAGAAAGGATCCCATATATGTAGGTGGGAACAGGACCTTTTCGCCTACTCTACTATATCATCATAATCTGGGGTCAAAGGCTCACTCGAGACCCGAAGACCCACAAAGAACTAGCACCTTCCCAACCTATTCTACCTCCGTGCCACCTTAACAAAGATCGCTATTATATATCTAGACGGTCGACCCGAACCTTAGATATGGAGATATATAGTTGGACTCGACTTGGCTCAGCGCCTTAGATATAACGCTGGGAACTATGTAGTTGCTTTAGCTAGTCCGTTTTTCATGGTGAGACCGGGAATGAGAAGATGTATCTATTGCTCCTCCTTCCTGACCTTCATTATAGCTTCAGAGCGAACCCTCAGGGCTATACATAGATCATGACCGGCTTCACATCGGGATCAAGCGGATTCTTGATGGTGGACTAGACTAGACCCCTAATTATCATGTTTGAGTGGGGAAGCTCGCACCACCCAACTTCAAAAGAAAAGAAGGGGTCAAAACCGGGAGTCGAGGTCGCTGCGAAGTCTCTTACAAGAAAGACACCCTCCAGTCTATTCACCTTTCACGTATTTGATCTACTGCTTCCCATAACTTGGAGAGATAACTGCTTACTTTGCCAGTGCGCACTTCGGTGTGAATAAGAAGAAGAGCAATCTATAGTTTAGAATGACGTCTTGGCATCAATCCCTACTCCTCGCTCTTTCTGAGGCCAGGTCTAATATATTGCGTCGACTTTCGACCTCGCTCCAATCCAGCATGAACAAACAACCCGGGCCTACGAGGACCGTGCGAAGCGGGAGAGAGAGGTGAGCGATAGGATATCGTTTTTACTACGCACTCTCTCGCTCGCTGCCTACCCGTATCGGGTCCTTCCCCCTGCATTTGAGATTCGATTTGAGTTCGGGGGACTCTAACTCTTTCGAGCGGTACGGCTCAAAGCACCATACTTTCACGCTGCATCTGGGAATCCCTCTACCTATCTATCTGACTTTGGACACTGGAAAGTTAGTCCTCGGTGACGAAGAAAAATGGTCAGTCCGGACTCCGGAGTCCTTTCTAAGAAATAGCCACTATATATCTGGGGCAGGCAAAGCCTGTCAAAAGAGTACTGGAACCTCTCAGTCATCCAGACAGCAGTGCGTATGTTGTTCCTAAACCTGAGTATCCAGAAGCTCATAGCCCAATCCAACACCACCGCCGCCACCACCACCTACTATTTTTTATCCTCAGGTCTATCAACGTCGGCCCTTTGCTCATGTGCCTCCTCCATCATCCAGCACGCCCGAGGTATGTACTGATCATTTGAGTTCTTCTGATGGCACGGGTGATTTGCATGTACAGATGGATGTACAAGTTACATATGATTCTATTCCTCCAGTTGATGATCTAGATATCCCTATTGCCCATCGAAGGCAGAAGCGTGCTCGGACGATGAATCCCAAATATGGGATGGACTTTGGCTCTCAGGCTTCGTTGGAGCGTTTATCTCCAGACTTTCGTCAGTTTGTTGTAGGGTTATCGGCTGTGGAGATCCCACGGTCATATCAGGAGGCCCTACAAAGTGGTCCGTGGCGTTTATGGAGGAGATGGCGGCATTGCAGTCAAGTGGTACGTGGAGTGTTGTGCAACTTCCACCAGGTGTGTCAGTGGTGGGCAGCAAATGGGTCTTTACAGTTAAACATCGGCCTGATGGTACGGTTGATAGATACAAAGCCAGGTTGGTTGCTCGTGGGTTCACCCAAACATATGGGGTGGACTATCAGGAGACGTTTTCTCCAGTAGCACGACACTCTACCCTACGGATTCTCATTGCGGTGGTTGTTGTTCGTGACTGGCCCCTATTTCAGTTGGATGTCAAGAATGCTTTCTTGTATGGTGACCTACAGGAAGAAGTGTATATGCAACAGCCACCCGGGTTTGCTGCTGAGGGGGAGTCAAGTATGGTATGCCGACTTCATAAGGCCATATATGGCCTGAAGCAGAGTCCACGAGCCTGGTTTCAGAAGCTCTCGGAGTTGATTGAACAAAAGGGCTTCGTCAGATCTACAACAGATCATACTCTCTTTGTAAAGAGAGACCAGCGAGGTACTGTGATCATCTTAGTGTATGTTGATGGTATTGTTATTACAGGCAGTAATGAGCAGGGCATTCAAGCAGCCAAGGATTTTCTTAGCGAGCAGTTCGTTATGAAGGATCTGGGTACACTTCGCTACTTTTTGGGGCTGGAGTTTGCGCGAAACAAGCAGGGCATGGTAATGACACAAAGGAAGTATGTTACTGATCTTTTATCTGAGATAGGTATGGCAGGGTGTAGACCAGCTGCTACTCCTATGGATCCTAATGTCAAACTTTATGATGATGACTCTGAGGAGGTAGACAAGAGACGATATAGAGAGCTAGTGAGAAAGCTCTTGTATGTTACTATTACTCGACCGGATATAGCTTTTGCGGTTAGTAGGGTAAGCCAATTCATGGAGCAACCCAGACATGCTCACATGAATGCTGTTTTTATGATCTTGAGATATCTGAAGTCGTCTCCGGGTACTGGTCTTCTGTTTAGAAGAGATACCTCTATATCCATCACAGGTTGTGCTGATGCAGACTATGTTGGGTGTCCTAATGATAGAAAGTCAACTTCAGGTTTTATTGTATTTGTTGGCAGCTCACCAGTAGCTTGTAAGAGTAAGAAGCAAACTGTAGTGGCTCGATCCAGTGCAGAGTCAGAATATAGGGCAATGGCCCAAGGTAGTGATGAGATGATGTGGGTTAAATCCGTTTTGACTGATTTAACTATTGATGTTCCTCTTCCCATGCATTTGAAATGTGATAATCAAGCAGCCTTATTCATAGCCAACAATCCAGCCTTCCATGAGAGGACAAAGCACATTGAAGTGGATTGCCATTATACACGGGACTTAATTCAAAAAGGACTTATTTCAACTTCTCATGTATCTGCGGACATGTTCACCAAGGCCCTTGCTAGGGGTCCATTTCATCTTTGTTGTTCCAAGCTGAGCATGTTGGATATATATGCTCCAGCTTGAGGGGGAGTGTTAGAGTAATTATATTATTTAGTCTTTTTGTCCTGTTTATGTAAATTACCCATAGAGCTTTTCTCCTATATAAGAGAGCTCTAAGGTTAATGGAACGTATCTTGCGTATTCCCTTCAACGGATATTGAATGTCATGTTCTTTATTATCAACAAAAACAACCTTGTCATCTGTTTTCTTTTTTACTTTTTGGTTTGTGGATATTGAATGTCGTGTTCTTTATTATCAACAAAAGCAACCTTGTCATCTTGAAATCAGCATTTATCAGTGATACTCTTTACAGTTATACGGAATCCTGATTTTTTTTCTTTTTTTTGACAAAGGCAAACAATGCGGCAAGTTTTTCCAAATTTGTCAGCCGTGAAATGAGTAAAGCTGAGGCACTCTTGAAGGTGAAATAGTGGTCTAGATAATCGTCGTTCTTATCCAAACAAGAAATCATCTATTTTATTCCTGCAATTTAGGTTATACTGTCACCGGTTGATTCTGTCGCGGATACATATCGAGCACTTCTTCCAGAAGGCACACCTCTGGAGTTCCAAAGGATTCTCGAGCTAAAGGTTTGCATTACTTTGTTCGGTTTGCAAGTCATACTTTACAGCTGCATATTTGTGTAATTGCGATTCTTAATGTAATGAGAGATTCTTGTCTCATAAGAAGATTCGGCTATTTCAGGGTCTGAAGAAGGCCGAACAGCAGGCAGTACTGGAGGACTTCAACAAACACGGGCTGGGGATCAAACATCCGTCAGTGGCTCCTACTGTGGTTGTTCCAACTGCACCGTCCCCGGCACCCTTTGCGCCCCCAGCAACATCAGGGACCCCCGCGACCACAACCGGAGTCATGGCCTCTCGAGAGGATGTCCTTACTCGTGCTGCTGCTTTAGGGAGAGGTGCTGCAACAACCGGATTCAAGAGGTTCCTTGCCTTAACCGAGGCAGCCAAAGACCGGAAAGATGGACCATTCAGGAAGCTCTTTAACCCGTAGATTCCACAGAGATTATACTCGTCACATTGTGTTTAGCTTAAATCGTTCCTTTTTAGCTTGTAAATTTGAGGGAAGCGTAGTGAATTGAAACATCATTAAATTTTCCTTGGAATAAATTTTTGTTAGAGGCTGAGCTTGCACCTTTCTGTTGTCGAGCTGACTGCTGGAGGTTCGGTGTTCAAATCACAAGTTGGCATGTTGGTGTATTTTACTGAAAAATGATTTCGGAAAATATGAAGTATCCATTTATTTTGATGCAAAATTTGCCATATATGATGCCATTCTTTATAGTTCTGCGTGATATCCAGATTCAAGTTGATTTCATGAATAACTTTTCAATCAGGAGTTCGACATAAATTAGGTCAACATTCTTTTTAGCTGTAATGAGAATAAAAACGTGTTCAAGGTAAAAAAAGATGGCGGATTAAACCGTACGCATATTTTATAGTTTCTAATGGATACAACTTTGTTTCATTGCATGAGTCTTCTAAGAAAGTGAGAGCTAAATAGCTGCATATAAAATTTCTTCGATTTTTGCACCTGTGGCATTTAATGTTTTCCAATAATTCTTATGCCCTTTCCTTTATCACTCGTGTCCCGATATTACACTAACTGAAGAGCGACATTATTATGAATATTGTATGAGTCCTGCATTTCATTTACAATAATATTTTTAGCCACTTTCAAAAAGTCAACATAAATAACATATTACCATCTTAAATATAATCAATATAACACAAACTATAATATTTTAAATAGGTATGCAAAAGATGTCTTGTATGAAAAGATTTTCATGAAGACACCGCGGTTGAGTTCATCTCTCTTGGAAAGGTTCTTTATCGTAAGATTTGATAATGGATCAGCGTGGATGCGAATATAGATAGCTTTGACATTTGCTGATATTTGCATACGGATAGTCATAAATTTATCTATAGTTGTGTGTAACAATATTTTATGATTGCATTTACCAATAATATAATCATTATGACAAATATATATTTGATATATATATATATATTATATATATAAGCCATCCTAGTGAATTTTATTTAGTTTGTTAAATATTTAGGTTATTATTCTTATCTGATTTGTATTTGTTTTGTGTTCGTGTTCGTTTTAAGGATATGTTAACACATTTTTCACATCCATCAATATTCGTATATGCATTCATATTTGTATTTTAGAATGGATAAGATATGATTATACTTATATCTGTATCAATATCCGATCGTTTTCCTCCCTAATCACAACGCTTGCCTTATGTGTTTCGAAGGTGCTTAGAATTTCTTATAAGGCGATAAGCGAGATTCACAAGATAAGAAGAAACTTCATTTGGAACGGTAACACAATTACCAAAAATTGACATGTACAATGGTGGAAAATTTGCATGAGCTAGTTGCGGGATTCTAGATTTATAAAATTTCAATAAAGCTATGCTCACTAAGTCTTGGAACGATATTATAGAGAACAAAACCTTGGGGGTTTCAGAAATCAATAGAGCTTCATATTATAAGGGGAGACCAATCCCACTAAATGCTAAACACGGTGGTAACCATTCCATTTTTTTAATCAGGAAAAAGATACATTTCCTTACTTAAGCACCAAACCAATGGTACCATAACTCCACATCTGCTAGACACTTTCACTTGAAGTTCTGGTCCAACTTCTTCCATCCAAAACACGATAAGCTCTACACAAGATATATTTCATATGTTTGGCATCCACCGCGTACATAAGTGGGAGTTATCTATATGACAAATTGAGCGGGAAACCATTAATCATTTCTTGCTTGAGTGTTGCTTCACTCGTGAAATCTTTGTAAGATTAAATCTCCATCTAACTACAAGCAGTGTAGGCTTTTCTTTTCCGGTATATTAAACAAGAACAACAAAATAAAGGAGAGATTTTTGAGGAAATAAATCTGACTGCATCAACACGGTGTCTAACATGGAAAACAAGGGGCGCTACGACATTTGTGTTTGGTTGGAAAGGCATTGCAACGGTAGAATTAACAATGGAATAGAAAATAATAAGTTTTCCATTCCATTGTCTGATTTATATTAGGACTTGAAAGATTTATTATTAGGACTTGAAAGATTTATTATAAAACATATTCCTTTCTTACATTTGAACAGGAAAAAGAATAGAAAGAAAATAACATTCCGTTTGATATATTTCGTTAAATAGAAAAAATAATCAGTATCCTCCAAGTTTTTTTATATAAAGAATAAATAATCAAATTTAAATGAAGTCTGTTTTGATTTTTCCATATAACTGATATATTTGATATATCCATATCCATATCCGCTAGAATATTTTATTACCCAGTCTCTATCCATATCATCCAGTCTCTATCCATATCATGAAAAAGTTGAAAATGTTATGGATATCTGTATCTACAAAAAATAAAAATACATATCCATGTCCGTATAAGTATACACTTAAATGTAACCAGTATCCATATCCTAAAAAAGTAAAGACAATATAGATATCTATATCTACATTTGTAAAAAAATAAGAATTCATTTCCATGTCCGCAAAAATATCCTCATTCATTTCCATTTTTATATCCACAAAAAAATCAGAATCCATATTCATATCCGTATATATATCCACTAGAATATAATCATTATCCATATTGGTATCCAAAAGATACCGAAAAAAGGAAAATACATATACATGTCGATAACCATACATGTGTAACATTGATATATTAATTAAAAACTACTGAAGAAGAATACATTCATTAGCATTCGTAAGGAATGAAATCTCAATTCTTAGGGAGTACCTAGGAATGGCTATTCCCATGTATGAGGGAATCTGATTTCCATTGTAATCGTTATTCCTTCCACAATATAATCTAACAAACACAGGAATGTGATCGACAGAGGAATGGTGATCCCATTCCTTCCTCTATTCCAACATAACTAACGGGCCCTTAAGGATAATCTTAGCAACAGTATGATCGAAGCCAGAGGAGGAGCATTATTTGCCTAATTTATTTTTATCATTTTAGTTGTTAGAATTTATTGGATTCCACTTAAGGATGCAATTGAATATGTCATCGTATCCATTTTTAGGAGGATATATATGGATATGTATTTTTTACTATGGGTAGATATGGGTATGAATACTGATATGAATTTTTATTTTTTTTGCGGATAAAGATAAGATACTTTGTCATTCACTTTTTTCAAGGATACATATATGGTTACTTTTTTCTGGCAAACACATATATGAATATTCGTATTATTTAAAGAGGATAGAGAGTATGCACCCAGGTGCATGTAATTTTACATGCACCCGGGCCTATAACACCCAAAATTTTTGACTTTTCCGAAAAGTACTGCCATGTATATTCATCTATATATCCCTCCTGTATGTCATTCCAATTTCATCAGAAACAGAGACTCCTACGTCCTCCATCCACAACATATCGATTACAGCAATTCTAAGGCCGTTAAAATAATGTGTTCTAAATGGAGGACGTAGGGGTCTCTGTTTATGATGAAATTGGAAAGACATATAGGAGGAATATATAGATGAATATACATGGCGGTATTTTTCAGAAAAGTAAAAAATGTGGGAGTTATAGATCCGGGTGCATATTCCCTATTTTTTTTATTTAAAATATGTGTCTAAGATAGACATATTTTATCAATGTGCACTACAAGGAAAATAAGTTGTGCTACAAAATTATGCCCATGAATATGGGATTTGTGGCCACAGAATTGGGCTCTGCCCACAACATATCGTGGCCAATAGCTGTAGCTACAAATCTCGTCGTGAGAGTTCTCTAACCACGAATACACCGTGGCCATTACAAGTGACCACAGAATTTGTCGTGGCCACAACTCTTGTATGAAGACTTTGACCACAGATTGTAGCTACGATAAACTAGTGGCTATGGAATTACCTTGGCCACAAGTTTCCGTAGCTACATTCCGTGGCCACAACTCATTTTTCTTGTAGTAGTGTGTACAAACAAATATGTAAATATATTATATGAGAACTAGTAATATAATGAGTTTTAACGTTATTCCAAATGCACAAAGAAAAATAAATAGAATAAATTACAAATAAACGTCAAATATACCTCGATTCTCATGCAGGACCTTTTTTGGAAATATAATAATAAAGGATTTGATCTTATTTTTTCTCATAAATACGTGCTTCTGTAAGCTTTCACAATCCATTTATGTCGATGCTAAAGTATAAAGTTGACATTTTAATATCACCTTTATATCATCTAAAAAATGAGGACTCTAATGGGGAATTGATGAATTGCTGGGTCATTTTTCTTGGTAATTTACCTAAGTATATATCTTGTGGTGTTTAATAAATTTTATAAAATTTTAATTTAATATATTATTTTTTTCTTTTTTCTTTTTATTTTATTAGTAGTTTATGTAATTTTGACAATTAATCTAAGTCTCAGGAAAATTTTGTTATCCGGAAGATAATCTGTATCTGTTTGTAAAATATCGTATCCGAATTATGACCATCTGTTTCCATATCTGTATCCATATTTAAAGATATGGTTTGCCAATATATGCAAAATATCGATTTCCATATCCCTATCCATATTTTAAAAAGGAAAGGATATGGTAATACCTATATATGTATCTGTATCCGTATGTTTGCATCCCTAATTCCATTGGCTCCAAAATTTAGGAAAAATGGTTCTAAAATAATTTCCATTAACACTTATAATGAATCCTAACAAAAATACCCTATAGACTTGTGATTTTACATAAATAATCTTAAAAATATTGTATAATAAATGTTTAGAAATAGGTAGTGAAACATTTATAACATCTAGGTCATAGAAATATTATCTAAGACTAAGTAATCTCTGTTTGACATGCGAGCCCACGATGAGACATTATGCAATAAATGTTAACGCAAATATCATTCCTTGATTTGAAATGAAGAATAATTAATTTGCATAATAGGTCTCTTAGTACAATTAGAGTTATGTACCATGGTTATCCTGATGATCATACCGTTGTTGATTTAATTGTTGAATCATAGAGGCTGGTGCTTGGATGAATATCTAAAGAGTTAGATTGAGGACTTATTAAGCATCGTCAAATGATTATTAAGAGATGATCCCTATCCTAAGTAGGAGATGTCGATCCTTTCTCTTTTGATTGATATCTGACCGACATCTTGATGTAAGACCTATACATATGAATAGAGTTTCGGAGGTCTTAGATAAGTTAGGTCAAAGAGTTGACTTAACGAGATCGAGATTGCCAAAGACCTATGTTGTATGTTATCACGATATAGACATGCATCCTCTGATTGGAGACATATGTGTTACTATATGTCTGAGAGTATACATTTCGCAGGCTGATAGGCTGATGGCCTAATTAAAGTCTATACATTGACGCGTTAGTGTCCATACAAGGGCATATGGGTAATACGATCTCTCAAGGGGATCATAGAGGTTCATTTACTGAACCGAAAGACATGAGATCACTCATGAGATATTGGGATCAAATTGCGTGCACAGTCGTCACGCTTTTGGAAGCTTGACTGAATTTGTAGGCTTGATATATGCTTTTAGAAAGTATATAATCAATACCTAGGTATGATATATGCTTTTGGAAAGTATATGATCGATACCGACTCCTAATGATCAAATGAGAAACTTAATGATAAAAACTTGAATAAGACTATCTAAATAAATCTAAAACTCCAGGTTTATTCTAGGTCTTCCAGTACGCAGGATGTACATGTATTAGGAATACCTGAGGGTGATGTGATCATAAACTATTTTATAACCACGATGCTTCTATTTAGAGGAAGTGATGAAACATTTATGGATTTTAGTGAATCCTCTCGCTAGAGAAGTAATCTAATCTTGGTCCAAATGTCGACATTTATCTGAATATGATTCAGATATAATGAGAAGATTAGATCTACGGATTTGATTTAATCAAACTTCTATGAGAGGTCCCTGAGAACTGGATTTAAGATGTGATCTCAATATCTAAGTCATTATACATGAAACGTACAATCACCCTATCCTTATCTCCAAGTATCCGCAAAGAAAGCACATTGATCTTGAAAGATTTCAAGAATGATTTCATTGTTGGTAATGTATTCGAGCATTGAGAAATAAATAATTAAATATTATTTAATTATCATGAATAATATGAAATTGATACATATTATGTGGACATATAAGGAGAGTTATCTAAGATAATTAAATATGATTTAATTATCAAAGATTAGAATAATATGAATGTAATTTATGTTATTGGAGCACATGAGAATAAGAGATCCAAGATGACTAAATATGATTTAATTATAAAGGATATATATAATGTAGATAGTGTTATCCATATTATTTGTATGTATATCATAAATGTGATTTATAGTATATTAGAGATAGCTTTATCTTTAAATTAATTTTTAATGTGAATTGAATTCATATTTTAAATTAATTGAAAATACAATTTATATTTTATTTTGGTTGTGAATATAATTCACATTTATTCAATGACATGGCTGCAATATTTACAAAATTAAAATGAAACTATTTTTGTGAAATAATTTACAACAAATGTTGTTGTAAATAATTAAGAGATTATGTGAGATTAATTAATCTCTCATAATTGGAAGGGCAACCACCTTTCATATGTGGATGGTGGACGACCACCTTGAGTTGGTCAAGTGACCGTCCCCACCATATGTGGAAGGTGGATTGCCACCTTTCATATCCCTTGATTGATTATTGATTTAATCAAATTAATTATATTGATATTATTGTTGGAAATGCGAGCCCACGGCGAGCCATTATGTAATAAATGTTATTGCAATTCACTCCTTAATCTGAAATGAAGAATACATAATTTGCATAATAGGTCCCTTAGTACAATTAGGGTTATGTACCATGGCCATCTTGATGATCATACAGCTGTTGATTCAACTATTGAATCATAGATGCTGGTGCTTGGATGAATATCTAAAGAGTTAGATTGAGGACTCATCAAGCACCGTCAAATGATTGTTAAGAGATGATCTCCAGCCTGAGTAGGAGATGGCAATCCTTATCTCTGAAGGCTGATATCTGACCGACCTCTTGATGCAGGTCCTCTGCATAGGAATAGAGATTCGGAGGTGTCAGATTAGTTAGGTCAAAGAGTTGACTTAACGAGATCGAGATAACCAAAGTCCTGTATCGTATGCTGTCATGATATAGGCACGCATCCTCTGACCGGAGACAGATGTGTTGCTATATGTCTAAGTATGTACATTTGGCAGACCAATAGGTTGATGACCTAATCAAGGTCTATACACCGGCGCGCTGGTGTGCATATAAGGGCATATGAGTAATACGATCTCTCAAAGGGATCATACAGGTTCAGTTACTGAACCGGAAGACATGAGCTCACTCATGAGATATTGGGAAGAATCAAATTCCGTGCGCACAGTCGTCTCGCTTTGGAAGCTTGACTGAATTTGTAGGTTTGATATATACTTTTGGAAAGTATATGATCAAGACCTAGGTATGATATATGCTTTTGGAAAGTATATGATCGATACCGACTCCCAATGATCGAATGAGAAACTTACTGATAAAACCATGAAGTAGACAGTATAAAGTTGATCGAATACTTCGGGTTTAGTCTGAGTCTTCCAGTATGCAGGATGTACAGGTATTGGGAATACCTGAGGGTGATGTGATCATAAATGATTGTATAATCATGACGCTTCCATTCCTAGGGAGTGATGAAACGGGTCTGGATTTTAGTGACTCCTCTCAGTAGAGAAGTGATCTGATCTTGGTCCAAGTATTGGACATTGATCTGAATGTGATTCAGATACAATGAGAAGATTAGATTTACGGTCTTGATTTAATCAAGCATCTATGGGAGGCCCGCGATCTGGATTTGAGATACGATCTCAATATCCATGTCACTATACGTGGAACAATACAATCGCCCTGTCCTTATCTCCAAGTATCTGCGGAGAAAGCGCATTATCCTTGAAGGAGTTCATGGATAATTCTATTGTTGATATATGTATCCGAGCATTGAGAATATGGATAATTAAATGTGATTTAATTATCATGATTAATATGAATTTGATTCACATTATAAAGAGAGCTATCTTAGATAATTAGATTATCAAAGATGTAAATAATGTGAATGTGATTCATATTATTTGGACACAAGAGAATAGAGATCCAAGATGATTAAATATGATTTAATTATCATGGATATGAATAATGTGGATAGCAATATCCATATTAGTCATATATATTATAAATGTGATTTATAATATATAAGAGAGAGCTATTTGTAATTTACATTTGTTAATTAAATGTTAATGTGAATTGGATTCACATTGGACATCAAATTGAAAATGTAATTTACATTTTGTTTTGGGTTGTGAATGTGATTCACAATTTTTCAATGGCATGATTGCAATGTTCACAAAATAAATTGGATTTATTTTTTGTGAAATAATTTGCAACAAAAGTTGTTGCAAATAATGGAGATTACATAAAAGGTGAAATAGCCACCTTCCTAATGGAGGAGGGTGGACGGCCACCACTCCCATTAGGAAAGGGAGGCCGTCCCCCCTCTCCACATGGAAGGAGGCTATCTCTCCTTTCATTATCTCCATATATTGATGATTTAATTTTGTAATTAAATTGTGTTGATTTATCAACATATATTTAATTTAAATTAAATTAATTGTTGTTGTGTTTTTAGCAACAAATCATGACCATTGAAAGAAACACAAATTGATGTGGACCATTGGATTTGTGTTGACACATGGATTGAGATCCATGGATCCCAAAACCCTATAAAAGGAGAGGCACCCCATTGCTCTTCTTTAACACATAAGTTGAGGCAACAAATCTCTCTCTCTCTCTCATTCTCTCTACACGTCCTCTCTCCATCTCTCTCATGTGGCCGTCCACCATGGATGCCCTAGAGAGGTTCTCCATCGCCGCGGCATCGTCGTTATGCTGCCCGATGGTTTGCTCGTGGATCTCCGTCTCCTTCGGTGCGCCCCGCTCGTGAAGAAGACATCGGATCTCGTGTGTCGAGATCAGGAGATCCGCCGCTTGGATCATCAACATGGATTGCGAGACGCACGCGGTTCATCCCCGCGCTCGCAAGCGTCTCCTCCGTCAGATCGGACTTGAGACAGGAGGTCTCTTTGTTTAGAGACTCGATCGCAACCACGCTTCAAGAGGTAAACCTAATACTTGTTTGTGGTTTAGACGAAACGATCCGAGAAGTGTTCTTGGATCATGTGGTTTTGTCGCAAGAAAATTTTTTAATTTCCGCTGCATAGAACAACTAGTGCGACTAGTCGTTCTTCGTCGTATTCGATGCGACGCTCACGCTTCCGTGATGCGCTTGAGGATCTAACAATATCCTTCAAGTGGTATCAGAGCCTTAGGTCGGTGTTTTTGGATACGATCCATAAACCGAGGACGACTTGGGTTCATTAGGGTTTGCGAAAGTTTTCTTGCATTTCATTTTCGCATCTCTGTTTTGATATTATTTTCGGCACTGTTTAAATTGTTTAAACACGAAAATAATATTTGGATTTTATTCCCCATTAAATAAGGAAACCGTAGGATCTGAGTTTGCATGATTTCGATTCCGTTTGCTCTAGATATGCTCATTTTAGTGAACATGTATCCACTGTTTCGGGGACTGCGGATCATGACGTAATTAAGATGTTAATTGCGGATTTGAAACGCCTTGAAATGCGTGCAAATCACTTGGGTTCTGTTGTAAATCAAGTTAGCAAACTTTAGAAATTTACTTTGCTTAATTTGGATTTAAATTGATTTAGATATGGTATTTTTAGTAAGTGAGGGTCACTGCTGAAAATACTTTCCTAATCAAGAACCTAGTGATTGTCATTTAACTAATTAGTGAAATTAAATTGTTTAATTTCCTGGAATAATTATGCATAAATATTTGTGAAATATTTAATGATAATTATGTCCTTAAATGACTTTGCCCTAACCAACAAATGATTAGATGTGATCTAGATCAAGATTGGTTACATGATCTACATGATCAACATTCCAACAAACATGTTGCTTGAATAGGACTTGGGATTTGTTTAGCAAATCTCATTATAATGTTAATCAAAAATGTTTTGATTATTACTATATGGTACAATTTCGGTTGAAGAACCGATGATCATCTCAAGTACAAATTAATCAATTTGGCATTATCCTTTCCCTAGGCGGATATGGTGCCTAGTCGGAGAGCATTGGGGTTGCGGGTTGCAACGTATGTGGTCCGTCCCACTCTCGTCGGTACTGGCCATGACAGCGGGTAGGGCCGGGATAATGTCCGAGGGATTAAGATGTATTTTTTCTAATTATTAAAATTCGAAATAATACGTATTTGAGATAATACCATTATTCAAGTAACTATTAAAATGTTTGTTGGATATTAATTGGATCATTAATTTAATATGATTAGATTAATTGGAATCCAATTAAGATTGAAATACTCTAATATTATTAGAGTTAATAATTCCCTTGGAAGAATTAATTATGTGAATGTGATTCACGATAATTAATTAAAAAATTTGAATATGAGGTGGAGGATCACATAAGTGACATCCATGGTCTCCCGTCAAGGCGAAGGGTTCCGTCGCCAGGGATTGTATGTGGGAGACGCCTGTCCGAAGTGACAGCTCCTGTATGCAAGCACATCTGGATCGGGCTCTTTGCTTCTCGAAAGAGTAAGGCCGTATACGTAGTGACCCCAATATCGGATTCTCATATTATTGGGGCGATATTGGATTGCGTATAGCGAGTACTATTCCTGTTGACGGTTGGTTCAATTAACGACGAGTCAACATCGCCTTAGGGGTGGTGGGCTCGGGTGTTAAAGACCGAATTGGGAAATGCAAGTTGGACTTGCAAAGCGGAATGTGTTCCCGCTTCTTTTTATCCGAGTTGCAGATTCTCATATTATTGGGATGTAATAAAGATGAGGAAGGAGATCCCAGATCTTGTTGAGATATAATGGTAAGTATATCTCTTACATTGAAAGTGATTAAGGGAATGAACTTTCAGTGTTGACAAAACAAGACAACTTTGATATAAAAATTCCTAAATCAAAGTAAAATATAAATATATATTTATGCAAATTTCTTATTTCAGATAATCCTTCATTAAAACCCACCCAATAATATACTCAATAATAACCAGTAGAATATCATGGATTGGACTCATGATCCAGATATTGTACTTGCAATTGGACACATAATGTATGTGGTTGCAATGTGCAAGTTTCCTCATAATATTGAGGAATGACAATTAAATAGATAATAAGACTACAACCCTAGGGTTTGTGTGTCTCTATAGTCTTGATCTCTCATCGGATGTACTTTGGAAGTGACCTGTCGATGATGATTGTAATTGTCAAATAATCCTTATAAAATTAATGAAGATATTCTGGCATACATATGTGCTCTTGACATTTAACATGAATGAGATGGTTCACTGCATCATGCAGAATGGTGGCTCTATAAGAGATGATGTATTCAAATTGTTTGAGTACCTACCTGAACCTATGTTTTAAGAGTTTAGATGGATGTAGATGATGAGTGTCATCATTCTACTATCTATACTCTGGTCATTCATGAAGCTTCATAATATTCATATTGTATGAAGTTAATGAAGCATGTATAAATGTTGAAATGCTCTTACATAAGAGATCCTTAGTCTTAAGCAATGGTTGCTTATAGATAAAGGGAGCGCAGTGGAAGCATGGGTTGGACCCGAGTAAGAAGTATAATCAAAGAGTTGACTATACATCTATGACTTCCATATGTCATCCGAAGAGTTGGATGAATGCCAATACTGCAATAAGTTGATTTGTTGATAGTATGACTATCAAGTCTATCTAGAATCCTTAGAGAAGGACTCGGATGGAGCATCAGATTAATCTACATAAATCATTGATAAGATAAAGTCAAATAATTGTATCTCAATCTTCTGATGACATTTGCAATAGGTTGCATATGTTTTAGAAGACTGGAAAATTTGATCTTAAAGGTTTATAGTTATCCACATGGATATTGATGCAATTGTTGCAACAATCTCTGTTGGATTGATAGACTTGTTAATTTTAGTGGGAGAGTCCTTAGTCTTAGAGAATGTCTCTATGACCTAGATATAAGAATACACTCATTGTTTGTTTCTAAATGTTGGAAATAAACATGAATTCTGAGGTAGAACTATCATAAAGAGTTATGATGGAGATATTTCAGATAGTAATCTAAAATCTAGTGGACTCCACTAAATTAGAAAATTGATGAATGGCTCATTAACATTTCTAAATGCTGAAATTAAAACTTAAGATCAATATGAGGATGAAGATCATTTGACAATGATCTAGCATCAAGCTTTGGACATTTGTTTATTGATTTGATCAATAGACTAGTAAGAGATGAAACTTTAGAATGTCTAAAATTTCAAAACTTACATACTTATGAATATTGTATTCAAAGTAAAATGTCCAATACACCCTTCTTAGAGAAAGGTGTAAGATGCCAAGGTATTCAAGATCTCATGCATATTGATGTATGTAGATCATCTATATCATAGTAAACATTATGGATATGTGATATCTGTTGATGATTATGTATGATATGAGATTTCTTCTCTTCACCTAAGACACCTTTG
Organism: Ottelia alismoides; assembly: GCA_037367405.1. Classification (NCBI taxonomy): domain Eukaryota; kingdom Viridiplantae; phylum Streptophyta; class Magnoliopsida; order Alismatales; family Hydrocharitaceae; genus Ottelia; species Ottelia alismoides. The sequence continues at coordinate 91,251 of JAZKJV010005559.1, read as the reverse complement.
AAATGTTCAAAGATTTCATTATTTTTGGTTTAGAACCAAAGTTTGAAGGAAGATAAAATGAATTTGATCTAATCTAGGTAGCAAGTACCTGTTAGATAAATTCAAAGAATACCTTATAGAGATATGAATATCATTTCTATCTCAATCCTCCTAACACACCTTAACTCAATAGAGTTATAGGTAGATACAATTGGATCATGTGTGACATGATCTTATCAATGATGAATTTTAGCATAATTATCCCTTAGTTTCCATGTATATATGTGTAGAAGAGACTACAGTATATATGCTTAATATGATTCCATGCATGCAAGCTGGAATCTAGCACTTGAGAGTGCTACTTCATTAGAAAAATAAAGGATGGTATTGGATACCTACTTTATGACCTTGAGATTCTAAGTATCTCATCTCTGAGAATGTGATTCTTAGAGGTTGAGACTCTTGAGAATCAAGATGAAAATGAAGTGTAGGAACTCATTTAATCTTGAGAAGATAATGAGGCTCCTGAAATTGGAAACTAAAAAGGACAATTAATAATGAAACATTAATACCTCTTCAAATGAGTTTGAGGATGTATTCCATGTGTCAGTTAAGTCTGACAATGATCGGACTTCATGTGATGAAGCTCCTAAGGATCATGACATGGAAAGATGGATTTTAGCAATAAAAGTCTAACGTAGACTTCATATACAAGTGTTGTATATGGACCCTCGAGGATCCACCTATATGGGTAATACCTGTAAAGGTGTAAATGGATCTTCAAGAGAAAGGGAACCTGATGAGAAGGTGGAGACCTTCAAAGCACGGTTCGTAGCCATGAGCCACACACCGGAAGAGAAGACATTGCTTGCAATAAAGACTTGCTCTTCGGTGACCATGCTTAAAATCATCAGAATGTTGCTAACCTTAGCTACACAACTTGACTATTGCATCTTCAAGATGTAAGTCAATATTGCATTCCTCTACGAATACCTCTTTGAGGATATTCACATGAAGTAGCCCCAGGGCTTCATGGTTGAGGAAAGCAAGGTGTGCAAACTAAGGAATCCATCTATGGACTCAAATAAGCTTCTTGAAGTTGGACCATAAGATTTGATGGAATTATAATTGTTATGATTTCAGATAGAATCTTGATGAACCATGTGAAGCTTAGTGGGAGTGCCTTTGTGTTCATCTTGCTGAATGTAGATGATATCCTGATCATTTAAAATGATATAAGGATAATAATAAGTGTTTTATTCTCTGGTTATTCCATAACTTGAGATATGATCTCAAGGATACCTCTTGGATCTTAGTTCTGAAGGTGTTCAGGAGCAAAGAGAAGAGGGTATTGGGACTGTCACATTAGTAGTACACCTTGGACATATTCTATTTTATGGAAAATCCCAAGAAAGGCTTCCATCCCTTAAGATATGGTTCTGACCTGTCTGAAGGGATAGCACCTCAAAGAGTTGAGGAAGTAAATGCTAGAACTACTTGCACTTGTGCATTAGTTACGAGAAGCTGAGTGTATGCTAGTTGTGCACAAAAGCCAGATATCTGCCATGCAGTGGGAGTAGTAAAATGTTACTAATCCCACTATGGAAATAAAACACTTAATTGCAGTAATAATAATAATATCTTCAAAGATGATGAAACTTAGAGATAGTGATCTCAAAGTCTTATATTCAAAAGTTTAAGACCATGTAGATAGTGATCTATAAGGGTCTAAACTTTAGATACCTTAGGAGATAGAGATCTCCGGGAATGAAGGTATTCTAATAAGGATTATGGGGATACTGGTTATGATGTCAGGGACAATGTAACCAACTAGATTGAGTATTGGTTGCATGAGATGCAACATTCGCATTAGATGCGAGCACTGTTACTGGGGATATGCAAGTGCCGTAAAAGGACTTGGCATAGTCTCGCGGGAACAGAGTGACTGATCAGCTTACCTAGCTATTTTCTAAATAGCCTATGATTGTCACATGAGTGCGGGTTTAAATGATTAGCCCATTAATGGCTCTTTGGGCTAGTGGGAGATTGTTGGAAATGCGAGCCCACGGTGAGCCATTATGTAATAAATGTTATTGCAATTCACTCCTTAATCTGAAATGAAGAATACATAATTTGCATAATAGGTCCCTTAGTACAATTAGGGTTATGTACCATGGCCATCTTGATGATCATACAGCTGTTGATTCAACTATTGAATCATAGAGGCTGGTGCTTGGATGAATATCTAAAGAGTTAGATTGAGGACTCATCAAGCACCGTCAAATGATTGTTAAGAGATGATCTCCAGCCTGAGTAGGAGATGGCAATCCTTATCTCTGAAGGCTGATATCTGACCGACCTCTTGATGCAGGTCCTCTGCATAGGAATAGAGATTCGGAGGTGTCAGATTAGTTAGGTCAAAGAGTTGACTTAACGAGATCGAGATAACCAAAGTCCTGTATCGTATGCTGTCATGATATAGGCACGCATCCTCTGACCGGAGACAGATGTGTTGCTATATGTCTAAGTATGTACATTTGGCAGACCAATAGGTTGATGACCTAATCAAGGTCTATACACCGGCGCGCTGGTGTGCATATAAGGGCATATGAGTAATACGATCTCTCAAAGGGATCATACAGGTTCAGTTACTGAACCGGAAGACATGAGCTCACTCATGAGATATTGGGAAGAATCAAATTCCGTGCGCACGGTCGTCTCGCTTTGGAAGATTGACTGAATTTGTAGGTTTGATATATACTTTTGGAAAGTATATGATCAAGACCTAGGTATGATATATGCTTTTGGAAAGTATATGATCGATACCGACTCCCAATGATCGAATGAGAAACTTACTGATAAAACCATGAAGTAGACAGTATAAAGTTGATCGAATACTTCGGGTTTAGTCTGAGTCTTCCAGTATGCAGGATGTACAGGTATTGGGAATACCTGAGGGTGATGTGATCATAAACGATTGTATAACCATGACGCTTCCATTCCTAGGGAGTGATGAAACGGGTCTGGATTTTAGTGACTCCTCTCAGTAGAGAAGTGATCTGATCTTGGTCCAAGTATTGGACATTGATCTGAATGTGATTCAGATACAATGAGAAGATTAGATTTACGGTCTTGATTTAATCAAGCATCTATGGGAGGCCCGCAATCTGGATTTGAGATACGATCTCAATATCCATGTCACTATACGTGGAACAATACAATCGCCTTGTCCTTATCTCCAAGTATCTGCGGAGAAAGCGCATTATCCTTGAAGGAGTTCATGGATAATTCTATTGTTGATATATGTATCCGAGCATTGAGAATATGGATAATTAAATGTGATTTAATTATCATGATTAATATGAATTTGATTCACATTATAAAGAGAGCTATCTTAGATAATTAGATTATCAAAGATGTAAATAATGTGAATGTGATTCATATTATTTGGACACAAGAGAATAGAGATCCAAGATGATTAAATATGATTTAATTATCATGGATATGAATAATGTGGATAGCAATATCCATATTAGTCATATATATTATAAATGTGATTTATAATATATAAGAGAGAGCTATTTGTAATTTACATTTGTTAATTAAATGTTAATGTGAATTGGATTCACATTGGACATCAAATTGAAAATGTAATTTACATTTTGTTTTGGGTTGTGAATGTGATTCACAATTTTTCAATGGCATGATTGCAATGTTCACAAAATAAATTGGATTTATTTTTTGTGAAATAATTTGCAACAAAAGTTGTTGCAAATAATGGAGATTACATAAAAGGTGAAATAGCCACCTTCCTAATGGAGGAGGGTGGACGGCCACCACTCCCATTAGGAAAGGGAGGCCGTCCCCCCTCTCCACATGGAAGGAGGCTATCTCTCCTTTCATTATCTCCATATATTGATGATTTAATTTTGTAATTAAATTGTGTTGATTTATCAACATATATTTAATTTAAATTAAATTAATTGTTGTTGTGTTTTTAGCAACAAATCATGACCATTGAAAGAAACACAAATTGATGTGGACCATTGGATTTGTGTTGACACATGGATTGAGATCCATGGATCCCAAAACCCTATAAAAGGAGAGGCACCCCATTGCTCTTCTTTAACACATAAGTTGAGGCAACAAATCTCTCTCTCTCTCATTCTCTCTACACGTCCTCTCTCCATCTCTCTCATGTGGCCGTCCACCATGGATGCCCTAGAGAGGTTCTCCATCGCCGCGGCATCGTCGTTATGCTGCCCGATGGTTTGCTCGTGGATCTCCGTCTCCTTCGGTGCGCCCCGCTCGTGAAGAAGACATCGGATCTCGTGTGTCGAGATCAGGAGATCCGCCGCTTGGATCATCAACATGGATTGCGAGACGCACGCGGTTCATCCCCGCGCTCGCAAGCGTCTCCTCCGTCGGATCGGACTTGAGACAGGAGGTCTCTTTGTTTAGAGACTCGATCACAACCACGCTTCAAGAGGTAAACCTAATACTTGTTTGTGGTTTAGACGAAACGATCCGAGAAGTGTTCTTGGATCATGTGGTTTCGTTGCAAGAAAATTTTTTAATTTCCGCTGCATAGAACAACTAGTGCGACTAGTCGTTCTTCGTCGTATTCGATGCGACGCTCACGCTTCCGTGATGCGCTTGAGGATCTAACAATATCCTTCAATTATCTCTATATTTAATTTGATTTAATTTCGTTATTTGTTGTGTTTTTACAACAACATCATGGCCATTGAATAGAAACAAAAACCAATCTCAACCACTTATTTTGTGTTTCACATGAATTGGAATCCATTGACTCCCAAAATACTTTAAAAGAAGAGACAACCCTAGATCTTATCTTAGAACACTTTGCAAGTCTCTCTCTTTCTCTCATTCTCTCTATACATGCCCCATTCTCTCCCATTTAGTGGCCATCCCCATTGTGCCCTAGAGAGAGTCACCGTTGACGCCATGCTGTTGTGTTGCTGCTTCGACCTCTAGTGGACTCTGTCTCCTTTGATGTGCCTCGCTCGTGAAGAAGAAAGCGGATATCGTGAGATGAGATCAAGAGATTTGCTGCTTGGATCATCAACATGGACTACGAGGAGCTCACATTTCATCAACGCGCTCGCAAGCGTCTCCTCTATCCAATCAGACTTGAGACATGGGGTCTCTTCGTTTAGAGAATTGATCGCAAACATACTTCAAGAAGTAAACCTAATACCTGTTTGTGATATAGATGAAACGATTTGAGAAGTACTATTGGATCATATGGTTTCACTGTTTAAAAATTTTTAAATTCTGCTGCCCCGAACAACTAGTACGACTAATTGCTCATGATCACATATGATGCGATCCCCATGCTTCTGTGATGCACTTAAAGAAATTTACATATCCATAAACCTAAGATGACACAAGCATTTTAAGTTCTGTGAAGTTTCATCGCATTTTATTCACGCAACCCTGGTTAGCACATATTTTACTCTATTTAATGCCTTAAAATGTGAGTTTATCACTTTAATTATATTTTCAATTAAATAAGAAAATTGTGAGACTTAAGTTTGCATGGTTTGGAATCCGTTTGCTCAAGTTATGATCTTTTTAGTGAACATGTATCCACTGTTTCGGGGATGACAAACCTTGACGTAGTTAAAGAGTTAATTACGATTTTAAAACATCTTGAAATACATGTTTATCACTTGGGTTTCTATTATAAATAAATCTGGCCAATAAAAAAATTTAATCTGCTTGATTTGGATTTTATTTGATCGAGTTATGCTATTTTTAGTAAGTATGGGTCAGTGCTGAAAATTACATACTTGATCATGAACCTTATTATTGTCATTCAATTATTTAGATAGAAATTAATGGTTAATTTCCTGAAATAATTATTGATGAATATTTGTGAAATATTTGAAGATAATGATTACATTGCCTTAACTAAATTGATAAGATAATTGATTTGATCACAATTGATTACATCAATTCCTACAAACATTGACGATTGAAAATGATTGGGGATTTATTTAACAAATCTCCTTATAATAATAATAAAATGATTTTGGTAAATATTATATGATGTAACTTCTATTGAATGATCGATTATCATCTCAACTACAAAATGATCAAATCGTACTATCTTGACCTGGGGCAAATATGGTGTCTATTCGGAGATCGTTGGGATAGCAGGTTGATCAGTGAGTGGTCTGTCTCACTCCCATCGGTACTGGCCATGATAACAGGTAAGGAAAGGATAATGCTTGAAGCGATCATGATGTATTTTTCTAATTATTAAAATTTAAATAATACATATGTTGAGATTATATCATCTTTCAAGTAATAATCAAAATTATTTGTTGGTTGATAAACTGGATTGATAATTGATTTAATATGATTGAATTAATTGTATCCAATTAAAACATTCTATTATGAATAGAGTAGTATTTACCTTAGAAGAGTTAATCATGTGAATATGATTCACAATTATTAATTAAAATTTAAATGGGATATGGAGGATCACATAAGTGACATCTATGGTCTTTTGTCAAGGTGAAGGGTTCCGTCACCAAGGATTGTATGTAGGAGACACATGTTCGAAGTGAAAACTCCTACATACAAGCGCATCTGATTGGGCTTTTTATTTCTTGAAAGAGTAAGGTCGTATGCATAGTGGCCCCAATAACGAGTTCTCATATTATTGAGGTGATATTGGATTACACATAGTGAGTTCTAATCCTGCTAACAGTTGGTTCAATTAACGATGGGTCAACATCACCTTAGGGGTGGCGGGCTCGGGTGTTAAAGATCGAATTGGAAATTCAAGTTGGACTTGCATGGCGGAATGAGTTCCAGCTTCTTTTTATATGAGTTGCAAGTTTATCATATTATTGAAATGTAACAAAGATAAGAAAAGAGATCACAGATCTTGCTTGAGATATAATGGTAAGTATATCTCTTATATTGAAAGTGAATAATGACTTTCAGTGTTGACAAGGCAAGACGACTTTGATATAAAAATTCCTAAATCAAAGTAAAATATATGTGTATATATATCTATTTATGCAAATTTCTTATTTCAGATAATCATCATTAAATCCACTCAATACTATATTCAATAACAACCACTAAAATATCATGGATTGGATCCATGATCAAGATATTATACTTGCAGTTGGACACATAATGTATGTGATTGCAATGTGCAAGTTTCCTCATAATAATGAAGAATGTCAATTAAATAGACAATAAGATAACAACCAAGGGTTTGTGCGTCTCTATAGTCTTGATCTCTCATCGAGTATGCTTTGAAAGTATCATGTCGATGATGATTGTAATTACCAAATAATCCTTATAAAATCTAAGAAGATTTTTTCGCATGAATATTTACTCTCAACATTTAATCATGAATGACATGATTCACTGCATTATGTATAATGGTGGCTCAATAAATGATATACTCAAAATATTTGAGTACATGTCTGAACAAAAAGTCTTTAAGAGTTAAGATGGATGTAGATATGATGAATGTCGTCATTCTACTGTCTATTTTAAATTCATTTATGAAGCTTCATAATATTCAGATTGTATGAATTAAATAAAGCATGTTTATATGTTGAAATGCTCTTATATTGAAATCTTTCGAATTTAACATAAGAGATCTTTTGTCTTAAGCAATGGTTGTTTATAGATGAAGGGAGCATAGTGGAAGCATGGGTTGGACCCAAGTAAGAAGAAAAGTCAAAGAGTTGATTTTTCTTCTGTAACTTCCATATGACATCCAAAGAGTTGGATGAAGTTAGATGAATGCCAATACTGCAACAAGCTGATGTGTTGATAGTAGAACTATTAAGTCTATTTAAGATCCTTATAGAAGGATCCTGATAGTGCAATGGAATATTATACATCTATATATAATCATTGCAATCAACTTGCTTATTTGATAAGATCAAAGTCTAATAATTGTATCTCATTTTTCTATTAACACTTGCAATTGGTTGCATATGTTTTAGAAGGCTGGAAAATTTGATCTTAAGGTATAATAGTCATACCCATGGAATTGATGCAATTGTTGCAATAATCTATATTGGATAGATAGACTTCATAATTTCAGTGGGAGAGCCCTTCAGAGTGTCTCTATGACCTAGATATTAGAATACACTCATTGTTTATTTCTAAATGTTGGAAATAAACATGAATTCTGAAATAGACCTATTATAAAGAGTTATGATGGATATATTTTAGATAGTAATATGATATTTGTAGGACTCTATTAAATTTGAAAATTAATGAATAGTTCATCAACATTTCTAATACTGAAAATTAAACCTTAAAAGAGCAATAGGAGGATGAAAATCATTTGGCAATGATCTGGCATCAAGCTTTGGATATTTTTCTATTGATGAGATTAATAGACTAGTTAGAGATGAAACTTTAGATTGTATAAAATTTCAAATCTTACATACTTGTGAATATTGTGTTCAAAGTAGATTGTCCAATGCACCCTTCCCTAGAATGTCGTAAGATGCCAAGGTATTAAAGATCTCATACATATTGATGTATGTGGAGCATCTGTATCATAATAACATTGATGATATGTGATATCATTCGATGATTATTTCTTATATGATATTTCTTCCCTTCACCTTAGAAATCTTTGAAATGTTCAAAGATTTTACTATTTTGATTTATAACCAAAGTTTGAGGGAGTGAAATAAATTTTATCTAACCTAGGTAGCTTGTACCTATTAGATGAATTCAAAGAATACCTTATGGAGATATGAATATCATTCCTATCTCACTCCTCCCGATACATCTAAACTAAATAAAGTTGTAGGGAGATACAATTAGGTCACGTGTGACATGATTTGATCAGTGATGAATATTAGCATAATTACCTCTTAGTTTCCAGTTATATATGTTGTAGAGACTACAATATATATCCTTAATAAGGCTCCATGCAAGTAAGATGGAATTTAGAACCAAAGAACACCACTTTATTAGGAGTATAAAGGTTGATATTGGATATCTGCTTTATGATCTTGAGATTCTTAAAAGATCTCATCTCTAAGGATATGATTCTTAGAGGATGACTCTCTTGAGAATCAAGATGAGAATGAAATTAAGGATCTCATTTAATCTTGAGAAGATAATGAGGCTCTTGAAATCATAAACTAAAAGAACAATTAAAGATGAAATACTCATATCTCTTTAGAGTACTTTGAGGATGGATTCCATGTGTCAGTTAAGTCTGACAATGATCTGACTTCATATGATGAAGCTCCTGAGGATCATGAATGGGAATATGGATGTTAGTAATAAAGTCTAAAGTAGACTTCATATACAATTATTGTATATGGACCCTCGAGGATCCACCTATATGGGTAAGACCCGTTAGGTGTATTTGGATCTTCAAGAGAAAGAGTGAACTTGATGAGAGGAGAGACCTTCAAAGCACAGCTCGTATCCTCAAGATACACATAAAAAGGAGACATTGCTTGTAATGAGACTTGCTTTCTAGTGACCATGCTTAAACTCTTCATATTATTGCTAACTACAACTACACAACTTGACTATGATATCTTCAAGATGGAAGTCAAGATTGCATTGAGTTTCTCATTGAGGTAATTCATATGAAGTAGACCCATGGCTTCATGGATGAGGAATACAAAGTGTGCAAGCTTAAGAAACCCATCTATGGACTCAAATAATATTCTTGTAGTTGTAACATCATATTTGATGATATTATAATGTTATGATTTCAGATAGAATCTTGATAAATCGTTTGAGGCTTAGTGGGAGTACCATTATGTTTATTATGCTAATTGTAGATGATATCCTAATCATTTAGAATGATATAAGGATAATAAGTGTTTTATAATCCGGTTGTTCCATAACTTGAGATTCGATCTTAAGGACACTTCTTAAGATCTTAAATCTGAAAATGTTCAGAGTCAAAGAGAAAAGGGCATTGGAACCGTCACATTAGCAATACACCTTGGACATATTCTAATTTTGGAAAAACTCCAAGGGAGGCTTCTTTCCCTTAAGATATATACTGACCTATCTGAAGGGATAACACCTGAAAAGAGTTGATGATGTGAATACCAAATCTACATGCCTTAGTGCATCAGCTTTGGGAAGCTCAGTATATGCTAGATGTGTACAAAAGTCAGATGGCTGCAATGTAGTGTGAGTAGTAAGTTGTTAATAATCCTAATATAGAGATAAAACACTTAATTGCAGTAAGACAATTATCTTCAAAGATGACAAGATTTTTTGAGATAGTGATCTCCTTATTCAACAACTTAATACTTTATAGATAGTGATGAATCTACGTTTCATCATCTTTATTCTATCATTTTGGCCTTCAAAACCCTAGTAAATGCGTGTAAATAGCGTTAATTCATGCATTTTATCATCCATGCGTCATTGTATAATATTTTATGATTCGAAACCCCGAGACCTAGGCATCTCGATGACAAGGTCGACAAGGAATAAAGTAGGGGGAGATAAGGGCCAAAGTATCCCTTTCATTTAATTCATTCTTTATTCATTTCGGGACCTATTTTTGGTTTTACTTTTTATACTTCAAATAAAGATACTTTGAACATGAAAGTTGTAGATAATTAAATAAAGAAAAATACAAAATTGATTTCACACAAAAATAATGTACAGGTAAAAAGTTATTATCTAAATAAGTTTTCGAAATCCCAACTTCCTAGACCTGTATCTCTCAAATAAAAACTCAAAATGTACCAAACTCATCTTTAATTGTATATAACTTTAAATAAGCTATTTAATGAAGGTGGTTTCGCATTTAGCGGAGCTACGATTAGAAAGTTGAGTTTTGGACCCATATTGTATACTTGTACAGATTAAAATATTAATTTTATTTATTATTCAATATTTTTATAATTTTAAATTTTTATAATTTTGTAAATATTATTGTAATATATATGTACATTAAAATCATAATAAAACTTAAAGAAAACCCAAAAATAAAATACATGTATATGACACATCGGTATAATACCCGTAAATATACCTACATAATTACTATTCCTATTTTATTAAGTGTACAAATTACTTAAGAAAAATAAAATAAAAATATATTTAAGTGTATAAAAATATTTTATAAATTTGTAAAATAATAAACAAAAATAAATAAATTAAAATCACAAAATAAAAATAAAATATTAAAATATTAAAATATATAGAGATGTATACCTATATAGACTATAAATGAAAACTTGTTATTTTTGACCTAAAATAAATAAATAAATAAAAGTTATAATAAAATAGTTTATAAAAACATTTTTTTATTTTATAACCAAAATTTAATAAATTCATTTACTAGTTTTAAATGATTTTAGCAATGTTTTTCCATGGATTTTTCCTGGTTGGTCCACGTGGACCAACCAGATGGCTTGGAAAGTTGACCCGCGGGTCAACTCTCTAGACCTAGCCCTACAACCATGTCAAAATGCATGACACCCTCCTCGTCTCTATTTTTTCTCCATCAATCCATTGCTCGAGGGAGGAGGATACCTTCATAAGATTTGATCACTATTCATCCTTGATTTTCGCCAGGTATGTAGATTGCCCCAGATCCTCTTCGTTCGTTCTGTATCATGCCTCGAGGAATGATCCATCACCACGCCACTCGCTGTACATAAAAAATCAGCCGCCTTTCCCCCATTTTTTTGAGTCTCTTTTGGCCACCTTTCCTCTTGCCTCTTGTGCTCAAGCAGACGCAAATGGTGACAGCATCCACGCCAGCCATCTAAGGTGATCGAGGGGAGTGGTTTTGTGGGATCTCCGCTACCTTCGTCACACGCCGGTTTGATGGTCCATCTCTTGGCTTTCCCGGCCAATCAAGGTATCTTTAGCTTGTTTTTCTTCACTCTTTAGCTAGTTGTAGGACTAAGCGTTATCTCTATAGATTAATTGCGTTGTTGAACAAGGTTTTGAGCGTCGATCCATCCTAATATCCTCACCGGAGCTCTGCTCCGACCTCCACCTTTCGTTCGCCAAACTCGCCATATGCAATGCCCACCACTAACCAATAAAAGCCCCGACCCTGCCATATTTGCAATTTTATGCTTTGGGGTTATCTTGCAGGTTGGGAAGTGCGCATCTGGGCGCAATCTTCGTCAAGAACACGTCCTCCAGGTGCAGAGAGCTCCAGGCCCCCACCGATGGGGCCCGGATTGGTTTGAGCCCTCCAAGCATTGCAGGTTCCCTCCAGCAATCTTCTGAACATCACAGGAGAGGACTTGGAGGTCGGAGGTGTCCGGTTTTGTTGATCAAACGAACCCAGGGTGTGTTCTTCGCACTTTCATCCAGAGGGTCTGGCTTCCGTTTGATCTCGGTCCGTTCCTGGCAAGAGGCAACAGCCGTAGGATCCGAGCTCGCTCAGCCGTCCGGTCGATCTTTCACGTTCTAATCCTGGGTGTTGGTGTCGAAGGGGCATCGCAGGGCCAGGGCGAGACACGTGGCAAAGAGAAAGAATATCTGCCGTTGGCCCGCCGTACTTTGGGTATTATTCAATTCAACGCAAAGTGTTTTTGTATTTAATATCTGGGATAGAATAATTCATCTGCTGCTTATAAATTTTGTAATATTTATCAAAAAACCCCTCAACATTCTAAAATTACAATCAAATCCTTGCCAGCAAGGCGCACATGCTTGAGCACATGCGCGTGACAATTTTGCAGACAAGGCTTTCCCTTTTATGAAATTCAAAAGAGACAATAAAATATCTATTTCAGTTATAGAGTTGGTGGTAATTTTGCATATTCACCCCCCAGGTTTTGAAAATTATGAAATAGCCCTACCAGGTACGTGATTACCACGTGTGTGTTTGGATTTTTGCAATCATACACCTGAGATTTTGGCTATTTGGGTCTAGTCCGTAAACATTTTTAAATAGTTATAAGTTTTGTGGAGAAATTGCACTGTGGCCCTTGGACTTCTGGAGATTTACAAATATGCCCTTGCTAGTAGTGTAGTTTCTCTTTGATGTCTCTATTTATTTCATGCATCTATAAAATACCAAAAATTACCAAAAAATACCATAAGTTCTGTTGCATTGTAGTTTCACGTCATATTTTTAGTTTGCATTTTTATTGCATTTTCACATTTATGAAAATTTAAAAACAAGCATTTTCAACCCTATTTGCATTATAAAATCCATAAAATAAAAACCCTTTGAAAAATTCCCCAAAAATATCTTTTTCTTATTTTAGTGTATTTTAACTTTAGTCCGAAAATCACTAAAAAAATATAAAAGAAAACTCCAAAAAATTATAAAACTCCAAAAATCTTCATAAAAATATTAAAAATTCCTAAATAATTCCTAAAAATACAATCTCTGTTTCCATATTTTCTTTAATTTATATTCTTTAGTTTAAAATTAATTTGGATAACTTTTGACACCATTTGATATTTTTCATCTCCAATTTAAATTTGGCCATTTATTTTATTCACTATTTTCAGTATTTTTGATTTTAAAATCAAAAAAATAGGAAAAATCTAGAAAAATCACAAAAACATTAGAAAAACATAAAATTCACAAAAACACTTTATTTCCTGTATTTTGAATATTGTCCCTATTTCTATCTTTCTCTTATCTCTAGTGTATATATATTCTTTATATATATTATATCTTTATTAAAAGAAAAAAGAAAATACAAAAATACAAAATGTAAAAAGAAAATACAAAATCAGTAAATTAAAAATCAAAATATAAAATTATAAAATCAAAAATCAAATAAAAAATATAAAATAAAAACCCACAAAAACATAGCACTTTGTATAGACATTTGATCACATTCATTTTTTAGCATTATTGCCTTGATATATCCTGCTTGTTTCCTGTGTTCGACACTCTACACATACTTGCACCTATACACATCTTGTTGTAGAGTTATAATAAATTTTAACTCCGCACCGCTTTTCATTGTTTGATTTCTGTTGTGGGTTAATTGTTGTTTGAATTTCGAATTTCGTGTGAGGTCAGCTCAGCGACTGTTGATTCACCTTGTGAATCGACACAACCTCCCGATTTTCACGTTCAACAAATAGCACCGTTGCCGGGGAGCAACAGCGCATAGATCAGCTTTTTGCTTGATTGTGATATTTATCTATATTTGTCCTCCATTTATTTCTTTATTTTTGATATTGATTATTGAGTTGTCTAACCTCCTCTCTCTTGACTATGTGCAAGGAACCGCGGATGTAGGGAGGCGCTCTACTCTAGGTGCCTAGGCATCCACGTGAAGCCAACATCTGCCACCCTAGCACCAAGGAGACGAAGAGTGATTTTTGAAGATCGAGCTCCACCTTTAGTTGTTTCATTTATTTTCTGTATTTTTGTAATTATAATGAGAGAGAAACTTTTTTTTAATAATATAGGTACTTGAACATTGGACACTCGGGCCTAATTTCCAAGTGTTTGTACACTTGGGGGCTCACCGCGGTTTCGTCGATTTCCTTCGCATTCTTTTGTTTTCTGATTTTGTTTTATTTCTTTTATGTGATTGAGCCCTTAGTTGTAGGATCTGCTTGACGTAGTATTAGGTCCAAACAAACTAATCACCATTGCATGCACCTATAGTCTCGACTGGATCTAGTCAAATTTGAAAACTGTTCTTCATGTTAATAACAGCTTCTCACACTATTTATTTCATGCATCTATAAAATCCCAAAAATTACCAAAAAAAAATCGTAAGCTTCTGTTTCATTGTAGTTTCACGTCATATTTTTAATTTTCATTTTTATTGCATTTTCACATTTTTACAAATTCAGAAATTAGCGTTTTCAGCCCTATTTGCATTATTAAATCAATAAAAATTATAAAAAACCTTTGAAAAATTCCCCAAAAAATATTTAGCTTATTTTAATGTATTTTAACTTCATTCCAAAAATCACTAAAAAATATAAAAGAAAACTCCTAATAATTATAAAACTCCAAAAATCTTCATAAAAATATTAAAAATTCCTAGAAAGTCCTTAAAATACAATCTCTGTTTCCAAATTTTCTTTAATTTATCATCTTTAGTTTGAAATTAATTTGGAGAGCTTTTGACACTGTTTGATATTTTACATCTCCATTTTAATTTTGACCATTTATTTTATTCATTGTTTTTCAATATTTTTGATATTAAAAATACCAAAAAAATTAGGACAAATCTAGAAAAATCACAAAAACATGATAATTAAATAAAGAAAAATACAAAATTGATTTCACACAAAAATAATGTATAGATAAAAAGTTATTATCTGAATAAGTTTTCAAAATCCCAACTTTCCAGACCTGTATTTCTCAAATAAAAACTCAAAATGTATCAAACTCATCTTTAATTGTATATAACTTTAAATAAGCTATTTAATGAAGGTGGTTTCGCATTTGGCGGAGCTACAGTTAGAAAGTTGAGTTTTGGACCCATATTGTATACTTGTACAGATTAAAATATTTATTTTATTTATTATCCAATATTTTTATAATTTTAAATTTTTATAATTTTGTAAATATTGTTTGTAATATATATATACATTAAATATATAATAAAACTTAAAGAAAACCCAAAAATAAAATACATGTATATGACACATCGGTATAATACCCGTAAATATACCTACATAATTACTATTCCTATTTTATTAAGTGTACAAATTACTTGAGAAAAATAAAATAAAAATATATTTAAGTGTATAAAAATATTTTATAAATTTGTAAAATAATAAACAAAAATAAATAAATTAAATTCACAAAATAAAAATAAAATATTAAAATATATAGAGATGTATACCTATATAGACTATAAGTGAAAACTTGTTATTTTTGACCTAAAATAAATAAATAAAAATCATAATAAAATAGTTTATAAAAAAATTATTTTATAATCAAAATTTAATAAATTCATTTACTCGTTTTAAATGATTTTAGCAATGTTTTTCCAGGGATTTTTCCTGGTTGGTCCACGTGGACCAACCAGATGGCTTGGAAAGTTGACTCGCGGGTCAACTCTCTAGCCCTAGCCCTGCAACCCTGTCAGAACGCATGACACCCTCCTCGTCTCTATTTTTTCGCCATCAATCCATTGCTCGAGGGAGGAGGATACCTTCATAAAATTTGATCACTATTCATCCTTGATTTTTGCCAGGTATGTAGATTGCCCCAGATCCTCTTCGTTCGTTCTGTATCATGCGTCGAAGAATGCTCCATCACCACGCCATTCGCTGTACATAAAAAATCAACCGCCTTTCCCCCATTTTTTTGAGTCTCTTTTGGCCTCCTTTCCTCTTGCCTCTTGTGCTCAAGCGGACGCAAATGGTTACAGCATCCCCGCCAGCCATCTAAGGTTATCGAGGGGAGTGGTTTTGAGGGATCTCCGCTACCTCTGTCGCACGCCGGTGTGATGGTCCATCTCTTGGCTTTCCCGGCCAATCAAGGTACCTTTAGCTTGTTTTTCTTCACTCTTTAGCTAGCTGTAGGACTAGGTGTTATCTCTATAGATTAATTGCGTTGTTGAACAAGGTTTTGAGCGTTGATTCCATCCTAATATCCACACCGGAGCTCTGCTCCGACCTCCACCTTCCGTTTGCCAAACTCACCCTATGGAATGCCCACCACTAACCAATAAAAGCCCCGGCCCTGCCATATTTGCAATTTTGTGCTTTGGAGTTATCTTGCAGGTCGGGAAGTGTGCATCTCGGCGCAATCTTCGTCAAGAACATGTTCTCCAGGTGCAGAGAGCTCCAGGCCCCCACCGATGGGGCCCGGATTGGCTTGAGCCCTCGAAGCATTGTAGATTCCCTCCAGCAATCTTCTGAACATCACAGGAGAGGTCTTGGAGGTCGGAGGTGTCCGGTTTTGTCGATGGAACGAACCCAGGGTGTGTTCTTCGCGCGTTCATCCAGAGGGTCTGGCTTCCGTTCGATCTCGGTCCGTTCTTGGAGAGAGGCAGCAACCGTAGGATCCGACCCCACCCAGCAATCCGATCGATCTTTCACGTTCTAATCCTGGGCGTTGGTGTCGAAGGGGCATCGCGGGACCAGGGCTCGACAGGTGGCAAAGTGAGAATATCTGTCGTTGGCCCCCGCCGTACTTTGGGTATTTTTCCTTTCAACCCAAAGTATTTTTGTATTTAATGTCTGAGACTGAATCATTCATCTGCTGCTTATAAAATTTGTAATATTTATCAAAAGAACCCTCGACTTTCTAAAATTACAATCAAGTCCTTGCTTGCATGGCGCACATGCTCGAGAACGTGCGCATGGCTATTTTGTAGACAAGGGCTTTCCCTTTTATGAATTTCGAAAGAGACCAGAAAATATCTATTTCAGTTATAGAGTTGGTGGTAATTTTGCATATTTGCCCCCCAGGTTTGGGAAATTGCGAAATAGCCCTGCTAGGCACGTGAATACCACATGTGTGTGTGTGTGTGTTTGGATTTTTGCAGCCATACACTTGGGATTTTGGCTATTTGGGTCTAGTCCGTAAACATTTTTATTTAGTTATAAGTTTTGTGGAGAAATTGCACTGTGGCCCTTGGACTCCTGGAGATTTACAAATATGCCCTTGACAGTAATGTAGTTTCTCTTTGATGTCTCTATTTATTTCATGTATCTATAAAATCCCAAAAATTACCAAAAAATATCACAAGTTTCTATTACATTGTAGTTTCACATCATATTTTTAGTTTGCATTTTTATTTCATTTTCGCATTTATGAAAATTCAAAAACAAACATTTTCAATCCTGTTTGCAATATAAAATCCATAAAAATATAAAAACCCTTTGAAAAAATCCCTAAAAATATCTTTTTCTTATTTTAGTGTATTTTAGCTTCAGTCCAAAAATCACTAAAAATATAAAAGAAAACTCCAAAAAATATAAAACTCCAAAAATATTCATAAAAATATTAAAAATTCTTAAATAATTTCTAAAAATACAATCTCTATTTCCAAATTTTCTTTAATTTATCGTCTTTAGTTTAAAATTAATTTGGAGAATTTTTGACAATGTTTGATATTTTCATCTCCAATTTAATTTTGGCCATTTATTTGTTCACTATTTTCAGTATTATTTATTTTAAAAATACCAAAAAAAATTAGAAAAAATCTAGAAAAATCACAAAAAACATTAGAAAAATATAAAATTCAGAAAAACACTTTATTTTTTGTATTTTGAATATTTTTCTTTATTTCTATCTTTCTCTTATCTCTAGTGTATATATATTTATTATATATATTATATCTTTATTAAAAGAAAAAAGGAAATACAAAAATACAAAATGTAAAAAGAAAATAAAAAACCAGTAAATTAAAAATCAAAATAAAAAATTATAAAATCAAAAATCAAATAAAAAAATATAAAATAAAAACCCACGAAAACATACCACTTGTATAGACATTTGATCACATTCATTTTTTAGCATTATTACCTTGATATATCCTGCTTGTTTCCGTGTTCGACACTCTACACATACTTGCACCTGTACACATCTTGTTGTAGAGTTATAATAAATTTTAACTCCGTACCGCTTTTCATTGTTTGATTTCTGTTGTGGGTTAAATGTTGTTTGAATTTCGGATTTCGTGTGAGGTCAGCTCAACGACTGTGGATTCACATTGTGAATCGACACGACCTCCTGATTTTCACGTTCAACAAATAGCGTCATTGCCGGGGAGCAACAATGCATAGATCAGCTTTTTGCTTGATTGTGATATTTATCTATATTTGTCCTCCATTTATTTATTTATTTTTGATATTAATTGTTGAGCTGTCCAACCTCCTTTCTTATTGACTATGTGCGAGGAACCACGGATCGAGGGAGGCGCTCTACCCTAGGCGCCTAGGCACCCACGTGAAGCCGACATCTGCCAGCCTAGCACCAAGGAGACAAAGAGTGATTTTTGAAGACCGAGCTCCACCTTTAGTTGTTGCATTTATTTTCTGTATTTTTGTAATTTTAGTGAGAGAGAGACTTTATTTTTGTAATAATATAGGACACTCGGGCCTAATTTCCAAGTATTTGTACACTTGGGGGCTCACCGTGGTTTTGTCAGTTTCCTTCGCATTCTTTTGTTTTCCGGTTTTGTTTTATTTCCTTTATGTGATTGATCCCTTAGTTATAGGATCTGCTTGACGTAGTATTAGGTCCAAGCATGCACCTATAGTCTCGATTGGATCTAGTCAAATTTGAAAATTGTTCTTCATGTTAATAACAGCTTCTCACACTAGGGCGATTTCATCAACTTGCATTTGCATGTAGATAGGTTTCAATTATGCTGAGCATTCTTGCGTGTAGAGTGTTGGAGGCAAGGTGAACATTTACGCTTTAGCATACATCATCGTTTTTACCGCTTGCATAGCTTTTCCGCTCTCCCTTTGATTTTGATCACCTAGGTGCTTAAAGGAATCGATTCCCCGATAAGCTCGTGCATTCTAACTAAAAATCCAAAAAAAAGTGATAACCAATAAAATTGGGACTGCTAACCTTACTTGACCTTAAAATCGACCAAAAAGATAAAAATTCTTGTATTGGGACGAGTAATACCCTCATTGTCTTCGCTTTTACTTGCTTGCGCACACACTAAGGATAGTGCCCAAATCCCATTTCAGCCCCTAAGTGTTTGTGCAACTTTTGTACTTCTCACCTAACTCTAAAACAGACAAGATAAAAAGACCGCTCTTTTACAGTCTCTACCGAGTTGAGTAGGTGAATTGAGGGTTTGATTTGTGTGAATTTTGCTTGTGATTGCTTGTGTGCATCCTAGATCACCTCTGCACATTTGCGCCTTTTTCTCGCTTCTCTTGATTTGACCATCGTGTTCTCCTGACCATAGTTTTCCTCTTGCTTCGAGATGGCTGTCTGGAGCGTACTTTATCCGGATTTTGCGGATCCTTTGTTCACTCCAGCCGGTTCACCTCCCTTTTTCTAGGAGGACTTTGATCCTGACTTTTGTACATATCCTCCTCAACCACAGATTCAGGACTCGGACATCTACCCACATCCACCACCACCCCCACATTTTCCACCTTCACACCACCCGAGACTGATCTGTTGGAGTCACCTTTCATGGAGTCCACCCTTGAGAACTTTACCTAGATGATGGATCATATGAGACAGAGGATTGACCACCTCACTAGCATAAATAAGAGTGACCATGATATTCCACCATTTGATGATATGGGTTCACTCGAGGATTTCCATGAGAGCTTGCAATCACCCAGCATACAAAAAAATGAGAAAATTTTAAAAATCTAAAAAAAGTTCGGGAGACCTTTGGTTGATTCAGACTGTGAGGAGAGTGCCCTCTTGCCAGATCCTTTGACCGCACAACCTTTCACACCCTGTCCCACTTTGACCCCGAGGATGCCGCTGTACAGACTGCTCTTGGCATACCTTGTGTAGATGTTGATTCCGACTTCCTCCCTTGTATGGAGGAGGTCCAAAAATTAAAAAAATTATTGACTGAACTCGAAGTGGTGTCCACTTTTCATGAGATTATCCGTGCCCCACTTCAATAGGCCATGACTGATTCATATGCTCCTCTTCCCAAGAAGAGAAAATGAAGGAGCAGATCTGAGCATCATATTTTGACCATGGCCACTACTCACGCCATCACACACCGTCCCATTCCTAGGAAGAGGAACACTGCCACACCCTTCATCAGTTGCACCATTTCTGACAATACTTGTGATCACACTCTCATAGACGGCGGTGCTTCGATTAGCATATTACCCTTCTCACTGATACAATCTCTTCACTTAGGGCCTCTCAAGAAAACCAGGATGATAGTTCAATTTGCTGATGGATCTATCAAGAGGCTGAAGGGTATCCTTGAAAATGCCATCTTCTCGATTCAGGGCACGAGCTACCATGTTGACTTGGTCGTATTGCCCATGGAGACCTCCACAGGGGAGCACTCTCCAATCATCTTGGGATGACCATTCCTCGCTTCAGCGAGGGTCGTTATTGATTACGGATCAGGAGAGATTCACTTCCGTCTTGTCGATGAAAGTGAAGTGTCGATCACCGCACCCACAACTGACCAGAGACCTCCACCTGATGCACCTTCACATATCTTGGTTGAACCCGAGGACTATGATCTATATGAGTATATTAGAGAGACTTTCTTTATGACCGATGACGAGACCCGAGATTTCCTCTCTAAGGAGGAAGCTCAGAAAGCATAGACCTTGGAGTTTTTGCTTCCTGTGATTGGCGTTGTGTTGATGACATCCGCGAGATTTACAAGATTGACACCATTGAGCGAAGGGCAGCTCCTGAGACTAGACAGGACGAACATGACTCGACTACATTCACTGATGAGTCCGTTCCTATTCATGTAGACACTAATGAAATAAAGGCTGAATTTGATTTAGTTGCATTTATTCGGGAATTCGGGCCTTTTGATGATAAAGATGATACGGTTGAGATTATTGAGGACGAATAGAGTTCGACTACTTCCACTGATGAGTTCATTCCTTTTGGTTTTGACCTGGACGAGACCTCGTAGGACGACATGGATTACACTTCTTCCGATGATGATGAGTTCGTCCCATTTCACTTTGATACCAGCGAGACTCCCAAGGCCGGACCTAGTCGTACTTCTTCCACTACGCCGTCTGTGCCTTCACACCTTAGGGCTACTGAGGACCTACACGCCGTCGACCCTGATCAGTTAGTGTCATCAGAGGACCCCGATGTCAACCTGCACCATACCAGATCTATTCCTCAGCAGTCTTGCAAGAAGGTTTGCTTTCAACCTTCTTGATCCTGTGTATATCCATCTCTGTTGTATATTCTCTTGTGTGTACCTCTGTTATCTCCACTGTATTGCTCATCCACCCATTCGCGTGTTAGCCTTGCTTAGGACGTACTTTATCCTAAGTATAGGGGAGTGGACGAGCCGAGTGTTCATTTGTTGTTCCGTTTCATTACTTCTGTTGTTGCCTATACTTAGGGCTTCTTTTACCCTAAGTATAGGGGGAGTGATGCGTACATCCTTTTCCATCTTTTTCCATCTTCTGATCTCTGTTCTTCTTTTTCTTCTTTTCTTCTTTTCCTTTTCTATCTTCTTTATCTATTAGAAAGGTGTCGCTCCTTTTTGTTTGTCTTCTATACTTAGGATGTACTTTGTCCTAAGTTTAGGGGGGTGCACACCCCGAGTATTTCCATTCTTTGATCCTCTCCATTGTCTCCTCCTCTTGTCTATACTTAGGGATATCTTACCCTAAGTATAGGGGGAGACCGTCTGAGTACGATCTCTTCATTCCCACCCTTGCCCCTCCCTGTATTCTGTACAGTCTGCTATACTTAGGATTATTTGATACTAAGTATAGGGGGTACAGTCAACTTCTCATTTGTTCATTCATTTATTCATTCGTTCGTTATTCTTTAGACTTTGCAATACTCAATACGAGTTATGTCTTCTCTTTTCTCTCCGATCTATGAGAACATAGCTCAAGCTAAGTATAGGGGGGTCGTATATACTGTGTATATACTTTATCCATAACTCGTACTTTCGTATTTTTACTAGTAAATATGGCTAATTAAACTATTAAAATTCATTGAAAACCTTAATAAAAGGATGTGATCATTCCTCAACTTCTGTTTGTGTATACTGATTAAATAAATCTGGTGAAAATATTTTTTGCAAAATGTTTGAAAAATAGTTTGAAAATCCTCTTGAAAAACCTTTTGAAAACTATTTGGAAAATGTTTTGTTACATGTTCTCAACCTTTGTAAAAACATTTTTATTGTAAAATTATTTTCCTTGTGTGAAACAAAATGTTTGAAAAATGATTTGCCAATGGATTGAAAAATGGTTGCAAAAATATTTGAAAAATCTATCTATATATATACTGTTTGGAAAACCTTCAAATGTGTGTACGTGTTTGTAAAAACTGTTTGTAAAATGTAGTTTGGACTATAGTTTTCAAAATTGTTTGAAAAACCTGTGTCAAATAAGTTTGAGGAATACTTACGTCTCACCTAAAATTTTTTATGTACATATCTATAAAATTGACCGCTTACTCTTGTAAATTCTGAAAATCCACTTCTTGTAAATATAAGAAGCATCCCTGTATAAATATTTGTACATAGATTTTAGCCAAAATCTTTTGTTTTCAAAAATCCCAAAAATATTTGCAAAATTAAAATACCAAAAACATTTGAAAAACCTTTTTGAAAAAAAATCTGGAAATGCATATGCATCATCCTTTCTAAAATTCATAAAAAGTTCAAAATCTTTGAAAATTGCATCGCAAAAATATTTCCTGCATAGCATTTGCATAGCATTCGTATTTTTCGGATTGAGTTTGATAGTTGAACGAGTCTAAGTAAAATCCGAAGATTGGAGCTTGGTTAGACCTTAAATCTACCTAATTAACAGGAACCTTATAGGAACTGGAATTGAGGTACTTCCGGTCTAGTTGACTTAATTCTTAGAGTATCACGAGACTTGGTTCAATGGATTCTTGACTGCCTAAGTAGTGTATTTCGGAGCACATGCATGACTCTTGTTGATAATGACCTAACTTGGACACTTTCACCTTTCACTTGGCTCAACTCAGTTGGAGTGGTGAGGGGGTTGGATTTGCCAGTATGAGACGCACACAGGTGGAAACACTTGTCCTCCTCTAGGGAGGGAAGTGCCCCCCAACCTGTCCGGTGATGATGAGTTTCAAGGACAGGAGATTGTGGGTTGCAATAAAGCTTCAAAAGAGGGATAGTGTACTGGCTCAAGAGGAAAAACTCCCTATGTAAATGCTGCTGTATATAGTATTCAAAAAAAATGCAAAAAACAAAAACTCCAAAAAAGTGGACAGGCCTGTACAAAAATAAAAATGTCTGTCGGAGTGTACATATGCGTATAGTCAAATAAGCAAGCTTGAGCTTCAATGTCAAATTATGTGAGCCTGTAGCTGGATGACTTGACTACACTGGTCTTGCATCCCAGGATAGGTAGCTATATTGGATATTGTCCATTCTTCTCTTCACCCCCTCTTCTTGAGTTGGCTGCCACTTGAACTTAGAAGAGAATACCCTGCTCCTTGAGGAATGAGTTGTTGGATTGGGGAATCATTGGGTTGTCATATTGGAGAAGCTAGTCCCTTTGTCATTTCAGTTGGGGAGAGCCACCATTACATACACTGTACGAGTCAGATTCGTAGCCATAAGGGTTTGTGTATGAGTTGCAATATTTCTGACCTGGCTATTGCGGAGACTTGAACAGAGTTTTGGGATTCTCGAAGGCTGTTGGATTTCAAGTTCAGTTCTCATTAAGGTTCCGCCCGCACTAAAATTTCAAAGGTCCGACTTAAGCTCCAAACTTTGATTTTGTGAAGACCAGTTTGATAGTTAAATTCAATCCAATTTTCTTCTTTTTCTTTTCTTTGTTTTTCTCTTTCTGCACCTATTGCAGGGGGATGATGAATCTACGTTTCATCATCTTTATTCTAATATTTTGGCCTTAAAAACCCTAGTGAATGCGTGTAAATAGCGTTAATTCATGCATTTTATCATCCATGCGTCATTGTGTAAATAGTGTATAAAATGCGATTTTTAAATCCAATATATAGAATAAAGAAAAGAAAAGAATAAAATATTGTAAATATTTTATGACCCTAAACCTTGAGATTTAGGCATCTCGATGATTAGGTCGACAAGGAATAAAGTAGGGGGAGATAAGGGCCAAAGTACAATAAAAATCCCTTTCATTTAATTAATTCTTTATTCATTTCGGGACCTATTTTTGGTTTAACTTTTTATACTTCAAATAAAGAAACTTTGAACATGAAAGTTGTAGATAATTAAATAAAGAAAAAAACAAAATTGATTTCAAACAAAAATAATGTACAGGTAAGAAGTTATGATTTGAATATTTTTTCGAAATCCCAACTTCCCAGGCCTATATCTCTCAAATAAAAACTCGAAATGTACCAAACTCACCTTTAATTTCATACAATTTTAAATAAGCTATTTAATTAAGGTGGTATCGCAATTGGCGGAGCTACGGGTTGAAAGTTGAGTTTTGGACCCATATTGTATACTTGTACATATTAAAATATTCATTTTATTTATTATTCATTATTTTTATAATTTTATAATTTTATAATTTTATAATTTTGTAAATATTATTTTTAATATATGTGTACATTAAAATCATAATAAAACCTAAAGAAAACACAAAAAAATACGTGTATATGACACATCGGTATAATACCCGTAAATATACCTATATAATTACTACTCCTATTTTATTAAGTGTACAAATTACTTAAGAAAAATAAAATAAAAATATATTTAAGTGTATAAAAATATTTTATAAATTTATAAAATAATAAACAAAAATAAGTAAATTAAATTCACAAAATAAAAATAAAATATTAAAATATATAGAGATGTATACCTATATAGCCTATAAATGGAAACTTGTTATTTTTGACCTCAAATAAATAAATAAAATCATAATAAAATAATTTATAAAAAATAAACATTTTTTATTTTGTAACTAAAATTTAATAAATTCATTTACTGGTTTTAAATGATTTTAGCAATGTTTTTCCAGGGATTTTTCCTGGTTGGTCCATGTGGACCAACCAGATGGCTTGGAAAGCAGACCCGCGGGTTGACGGATCCGAAGATGCCGGTTTTAAGAAGTTGTTTTTATCATGTCGTGCGTTGTAGGCGGCAATCAGAAACTATCAAGAAAATACCACAAATAAGTTATTCAATTTTTAATCTCGTGGCTTTTATATTTATTTTACTTGGGCAAGTCCCAAGGTCGATCACAAGGAGGCAAAGGAACAACCTAGAATTAAGTCTATCAAAGTTCGTGTTCGGTTTTCGAGACGGTTTTTATTTTAGAATTTTCAATGCAATAAATGGTGCAAAATGCAAATTTGGCCTTATTTTAGGGACTAAAATGTGAATTACGTTCAAATGATGTCCGAAAAATACGAAACTTGGCCGAGATGTAAAATATGATGAAAATAAGTGCACTGTAATTTTTTTGGAATTTTTGGATGCAATATGAATTGTTTATTGATTTTTAAATGCAAACAGAATGATTTTCAATATTTAATTATAATAAATATTAAACCTACTTATTTTCAAGAAATAAAATTATCTAAGATCTATAACTAGGTGATGGATCTCAGAAAAATCCTAAACCTCGAAAATGTGGGGTTTAATACCTATTAAAAATTAAATACTAAAAGATGCAAAATGATTTTTACAGGACAAATTATGTATCCAAATACAAATCTTTTTAGGCACGATGTTAAGAATAATTAACTCTACAAGATATGTTTTTTCAGGGATTTTTAGAGCAATGGTCAATCAAAGATGAATTTTAGAGCAAGAGATGGGCAAACTATGCAAATTTCCACAAAATAATTATTTGTTAATTAACCATCAATAACAAAATTACCCACAATATGTCAAAGCGTAGAGAATCAATTAACCAACATCATGCTATTTTTTTGATAATAAAATAATGTAGAGAGAAGGTTCAAAACTGAGGGGGAACACAGGGGTACAGATGCAATATGTAAATAATTAAATAAAAATGCAGTGGGGGGATTTGAATGAAATTACCAATAACGCGGGGAAACTTTCTGCAAATTTCCAAGAGGTCACGTGCTGCGCACGTGACCCTTGGTCGGCTGGGACTTGTGCGTAATAAGGGGGACCTCCGGGGGTGTGGGTGTAAATTACCCACGGTCACGTGCCAGGCACGTGACCTGAGTGACGTACGGCAGACGTTCCCCACGCACGCGCTTCGCGCGTGCTGGGGCCTCGGGCTCCGAGCCCGGCGGCGAGGGACGCGAGGGAGGCGGCCTGGTGGTTGACGATGGCGTGGCAGAGGCGTTGTTAACGTTTGCGAAGCGACGAGGAGTTGTTGGGCGAAGTCGGCGGAGCGGGCCCGGTGAGCGTGGGCGAGGGCCGCTACAGGCGGAGGATGGTGGAGTGGTGGCGTGGCCGACACACGGCCGACATTGAGGAAGCTGTTGCTTCTGGCGGAGCTTGGCGGTGCGGCGGAGACGTGGCAGTGAGGAGGGCAGCTCCAATGAGGTTCCTGGAGCTTCTCTGGTGGCGTGGTGAAGCGGAGAAGATGGCCGAGCTGCGAAGGGGTAGTGCTCGACGGCGTTGGGCGGCCGGAGCGAGCAGCTTGCTTGGAGCGGAGCTGCGACGAGGAGTTGGAGTCCTCGGATCACGCCGGTGACGAAGCTTGCTCACTTGTTGTCACTACAGGAGACGAAGGACTTTGATGGAGATCGGCGGATGATCTTCTCCGGGGCGGTGGCTTGCGTTTAAATAGGAGGTGGGTCGGCTGGTGAAGGAAGGTGGCTGACGGCATGATCGTGATGGAGTTGCAATCGGAGATGGGCGAAATCGAAGGGATTTGGGAGGAGATCAGCGAGGATCGGAGATTGGATCGTGATCGGGGTGATTATCGAGAGGATCTGAGAGAGGATTCGGCCGGCGAGATTCACGGGGTGCGGCGGCGTTCCCGATTTGGGAAAAAAAGGCATCTGGAGACGGGAGGTGGACGACGAGCGGGGGCCGTCCGATCGGGTTTGATCGGATGGCGCCCGTCGCGCCACGTGGCGGCGAGAGGAGGAGAGGAGACGCGCGTGCGGAGCGCGTGCCTTGAAGGCACGTGCAATGCACGTGCGTCTTTAATTAATTATTATTTTTTTATTTTTTTATTTTTTATTTTAAAAACGATTTATAAAAAGGCTGACACGTGGCGGCACCAGGTGCTGCCACGTGTCAGCACCACAAAATTCCGAAGGTAAATATTTTGTAAAATCGATAAAAAATAGTAAATGACCTCGGATTGAAAAACTTTCTTCACGAAAATTGCTCGTCTCGATGAGATCTACAATTTTCATGAAGACAACAAAACCAAATTTGGTCAAATGTAAAAAGTGACTTTTTGGGGTATCCTATGTACATAGAATACCTTGATTTTTGGGTTTTATAATTTTTATGTTATTTTTAAGACAGATAAAAATCCGAAAAATATAAAAAGTCAAAGACAAATAAAGACACATTAATCTAATTTTTTTGGATTTTTATTAATCAACAAAATATGTACCTAAAATATTAGGTCAAAAACAGCTAAGATATATAGTGTACAAAAGAGGCCCAAAACCCAACTTTCACATATGAGCTCCGTTTCACTTGAACATGGTCTTGTTTTGAAGGTAATTGAATGTATATTAGTTCAAAAGTGAGTAGGATTAAATCGGACACTGGATGAGGGAGATATGAAGCTTTTAGTCCGGAAATCCTGAAATTAGGGTTTGGGTTTTTGGTCCACTTATTTAGGTTAGTTACTTTTTTGTATTTTTCCTTTATTCTTGTTAGTGATATGTACACAGTGGAGGTGGTTTTGTGTCATTCGGAGTTAGCATGAATGAGTTAAAAATCAGGGATGTTAGACTATTTACAGGTCATTTTGGCTTGGATTTTTGGCTTCTTATTTTGTGCATATTTTTGTGCTAAAATGCAATTCTTATGAAATCATGCATGAATGCTAATTATGCAGAATAGATGCTAAAATGCTGTTGATTTTAAGGGATTTGAGCTTAATAAATGAGATTTAGAGTGATGAATACGAGATTCATCATCCCCCTATACTTAAAGCATGCTCGTCCCTGAGCATTAAAAAGATATGCCATGAAGTGAAATGAGATTGGGTTCCATACCAAGACCATGAGCTGAGGGTGAAAATGAATCTAAACTCAACCTTTGGATTATTTGTGTGTCGGAACTTCTGTGAGACTTAGAATTTTAAAATCAACAGTCCTCGAGTTCTACAAATCATTGCTTACAGTTTCGGCTCAGAAGTCATCTTAGATCAATCCTCTTCCCAAAGTATACCTTATGAACATTGAATAACCGACTCTTGTGTGTGAAAGGTTTTTAGCTCTTCCCACCCAGAATGCCGGACTACTGCGCAAACCTCCTCTCCAATAACTCGTCCTCGGGGAGTCAGGTATTTCCTTCTAAGGTCTGTCGCGCTGTGTTCACAATCGAATTGGGGGGAGAAGTTAGAAGAATGAGAAAAGAACTGGAGGGTGATAAGTGTAGTTCACCTCTCCTTGTGAAGCTGGCCAATGTAGCCGAGTCTCCACCAAGATCTGCAGGTTTCTTGAAGCTTGGACCTTTTTGGTCAGATTTTATTTGGTAGTTGCTTCTTTGTATTTGGAATTTTTGGCGGTTCTGCTTGGATCTTGTTTTGCCCCTACGGATATAACATCTTTTGTTTCCGTACATTTTTTGGGGTCTTAGGAAAAATTGTGCCCAGCCGTCCATCCCTTTTCCGAAGCTTTATTTCAACCCGTAGTCCGGTCTTTAGATTTCCACGCTACTAGAAAAGAAACTCACACAGTCTTCCAACATATGTTTGAGTTGAGCTAAGTGCATAGTACGAGAGTACAAATTAATTCCTTATTCCAGAGTTGTACCCAGAATGAAGAGACCAGGTTAGACACTAAGAGTCAAACTCTGTGCATTGTTATGTGGAACTCAAAGAATTAAGTCACAGACCTAAAGACTCTAAAATCCTATTTCTCGGTGAAGTTCCTCTGAAAATTAGGTTGATTAAGGTTAAGTCCAGATCACTCTCGGTTTCGGCTCATAACTCGGTTCAGAACCCAATGACTTTTCATATATGCAAATGAATGTAATGCTGGATGAAGTGCAGGTGTGTGGAATGCAAACACAAAATTTTTTTTGTGACAATTTGATTTTTTTATGCAAAAATGAATAAGAAGCCATTTTTTTTCAAAAATTTTGGGCAAAGTCAGTGTTAGTAGCAAAACTTTTTTTTAATTAATACGCATCCCGTAAATACATATAGACTTATGCGCAAGTACGAGGTATGGATAAAATATATACATAGTATATATACAGACCCCCCTATACTTAGCGAGTGTTGTGTCCTCAGAGCACAAGAAGCGTAATGAAGACATAGCTCGGGCTAAGCATAAGAGAGAAAAATTATTCAAAGGTTCGCCCCCCTATACTTAGACTGAGAATAGTCTAAGTATAGAAGAAGAGTGTAAAAAGAGGTGGACGAGATATGTAAATGAGGAGAGTATAAACAGATGGGTGGCGGTTCCCCCTATACTTAGGCTTTGGTCAGCCTAAGTATAGAAGAAGGATGGATATGGAGTGAGCGAGAGATTGGAATGTGATGAGGGAAATGGTATATACAAATGGCATCAGTCCCCCCCCTATACTTAGGCCTTGGCCTAAGTAGAGGAAGAAGTTGTACAAGGGGATCGATGTGGTCGGGAGGGAGGGTGGGTCTGATCTGATATATCGTCAATGTCCTTGCTTTGTGTGAAATAGATGACCTCAACTTGCACTGTATGTTCTTTGGATGATTCTATATATGGCTTCAGTAATTGTCCATTCACTGAGAAAGGTTGTGCATCATCTTTGAGTTCTACAATGTCCACACTTCCATTGGTATGCACATCGATGACAACATAGGGGCCCGTCCATTTCGATTTCAGTTTCCCATGAAAAATCTCTAATCGAGCATTAAACAACCATACTTTCTGCCCAGGGACAAAGGTTTTATCTCGAATGTGTCTATCATGCCATTTCTTGACCTTGTCCTTATAAATCACACTGTTGTCATATGCTCGGTTTCGGATTTCAATTAGCTCATTCAGATTTAGGTCTCGACATAATTTCCCAAGGTGACAACTCCAGTTCAACTTTTTGATTGCCCATTCAGATTTGTGAATCAGTTTTGCAGGAAGATGGCATGGTTTGCCATAGATCATCCTAAAAGTTGAAGTGCCGAGTGGTGTTTTATAAGCTGTCCTATAGGCCCAAAGAACTTGATCCAACAGTTTTGACCAATCCTTCCTATCTGGATGAACCAACTTTTGAAGTATACTCTTCACTTCTCTATTAGAAACTTCTGCCATGCCATTAGATTGTGGATGATAAGGGTTGGCTATTCTATGTTCAAATTTGTACTCCTTAGCCAAAGATCTCATTTCCCTGTTCACAAAGTGGCTACCTCCATCAGAAATCAAAACTTTTGGTATCCCGAACCTTGCAATGATATTATCCTTGATAAACTTACAGACGGTTTTGCTGTCTGCGGTTCGGGTTGGAATAGCCTCTACCCATCTAGACAAATAATCAACCGCTAACAAGATGTACTCAAATCCATTGCTATTGGGAAAGGGGCCCATAAAATCAATCCCCCATACATCAAAAACATCACAGAAAATCATTGGTTGCATGGGCATTTCGTCTCTATAACCAACGGTCCCTCCCATCCTTTGACAAATCGGGCAAGACCATACAAAATCATTAGCATCACGAAATAAGGTCTGCCAGTAAAATCCACATTGGAGTACCTTGTGTGCGGTTCTCTTTCCCGAATGGTGCCCTCCAGCCTCGAGAGTGTGACAATGTGTGAGGACACTCTGGTATTCTTCCTGAGGAATACATCTTCTCCAGACACAATCCGCTCCTTCATAAAAAAGGAAAGGATCGTCCCAATGGTATTTTCTAGAATCCGACTTCAGTTTATCAATCATTCTCTTGGTCCAACCAAAGGGAACCTTCTTGGAGACAAGATAGTTCACGATGTTGGAATACCATGGGGTTGAATCAATAATGCAAACAGATTCGTCTCGAAAAGTCTCCTTAATAGGTCCAGTATCAGGATAATCATTTTTCTCAATTCGGGAAAGGTGATCAGCAACGACATTCTTTATTCCAGGTTTATCTTTGATCTCCAAATTAAATTCCTGGATTAACAAGATCCACCTCAAAAGTCGTGCCTTGGAATCTTTCTTATCCATGAGGTATCTAATTGCCGTATGATCCGTGAAAATTGTCACCTTGGAGCCCAATATATATGATCTGAATTTTTTAAGGGCCCAAACAACCGCGAGCATTTCCTTTTCAGTTACTGTATAATTTTTCTGTGCAGGATCCAATACTTTGCTCGCGTAGTGAATCGCATAAGGGATTCCATCCCGTCTTTGTCCAAGCACAGCTTCGACCGCAAAATCCGATGCATCAGTCATGATCTCAAAGGGAAGAGACCAATCAGGAGCTTGTAATATCGGCGATTCACATATTTTCTTTTTCAGGAGCTCGAAGGCCTCAAGACACTTGTGATTTACAATAAACTCGGTGTCTTTTCCTAAGAGCTCAGTCAGTGGGCGGGCGATCTTTGAAAAATCAGGGATAAACCTTCGATAAAATCCAACATGCCGTAGAAAAGACCGCACTGACTTGACGTTGGTTGGTGGCTCAAGTTTCTTGATCACATCCACCTTGGCAGGGTCGACCTCCATACCCTTTTTGGAGATGACATGCCCCAACACGATACCCTCAGTCACCATAAAGTGACTCTTCTCCCAGGAGAGTACCAAATTAACTTCTCTGCATCTCTTGAGGACTCGGTCATGCATCGTCCGTCCATTGACACGATTGACGCAGAAGGGAGTTCCATTCATTTGGGACGATTCATGTGTGCAGGCCTTCCAGACACTGAAGGAGATGTTGACTACAACGCCTATTCTTGCTCTTCCTTCAGGCACTCAGGACTATGCAGTCTACACAGATGCATCTATAACAACCGACACGTTTGTTCCTTCTCACCTGCACGGCATGAGAAACAACATCCTCTATAACAATCGACAATTGTGTACGCGTTGAGTTGATATTATCCGTAGTGTCATTATTCTATCATTTTGGCCTTAAAAACCCCAGCAAATGCATGTAAATAGCATTAATTTGTTCATATTAGCATCTATTATTTATTGTATTAATGATACATAAAATAAGGTTTTTAATGCCAAAATTATAGAATAAAGAGAAGAAAAGAAAAAGGAATAAAATATTGCAAATATTTTATGACCCTAACCCCGAGACCAAGGCCAGCATGGTATTGGTCGACAAGGAATAAAGTAGGGGGAGATAAGGGCTGATATACAATAAATACCCCATTTATTTATTCATCCCTTTATGCATTTTTGACACCTATTTTATGCATAATTATTTATTCATCAAATAAAGAAACTTTGTTCATAAAAGTTGTAGATAATAATGTAAATAAAAATACAAAATTGAGTTTGTGTAAAAATAACACTCAGTGTACATTTTATACACAGAATAAAAAGCCAAAATCTCAACTTCACAGACCCATATCTTGCAAATAAAAACTCCAAATCACCCAAACTCACCTTTAATTGTACATAGCATTTCATGAACTATTTTATAAAAATAGTTTCATAATTTTTAGAGTCCATCTGTGGAAGTTAGGTTTTTGACCCTCATTGTATATAGTACCCGATTAAAATATTTATTTTATTCAATAGTTATTATTCTTACAAATTCATATTTTTAGAATCTTGTAAATAATGTATATAATACTTATACATATTGACATTAAAAGAAAACCAAAAATAATTTGTAAAATAAAATAAGTCTATGTACCACATAGACAAAATACCTATACCACTTATATGTAAAAGGGGATTTTATTCCTTTATTATTTATTCATCCACATTTTTTTATAATATTGTAAATATTACATAAAACATATTAAAAATACAAATCTAAAAGAAAAATAAAGAAAATTCACTAAATAAATAAGATGTATATAATCTATAGGTAAAATACCTATAAGTATACTTACTTATACATATACATATTTATTTGAAAATGTAAATGAATACATAAAAATCAAACAAAAATACCCTTATACTCATAAAAATAAGTTATAAATTCATAAAATAAGAAAATAAAATAATAAAATAAAATAAACAAATTAAAAATAAAATACACAAAAACACATGTAAATACATACATATACACATTATTTTAATAAAACCATAATAAAATAATCCAAAAAAATAAATAAAAATCATAAATAAATACTACATGAAATAATACACATTTTTTATTTTATAGGAAAAAAATAATAAAATCATTTACTATGCCAAATAATTCAATTTCGCGAAATATTCCCTAGTCTGTCTTGTAGCGGGCTGAGGTGGACCAACCCAATCCCTCCGCGCGTTGACCCCGGTCAACTGGACCTCCAGGCGTCTGACTTCACGCAACCTGTCTTTTCCCCGATTTCCGCCATTTTTCCCGCCTGGCTCAGTGAACCATCGCACTCGCTTCCTTCACAAGATTTGTCCTCTGATCATCCATGATGCCCGCCAAGATCATAGATCAATCTGATACTCATTGGTTTAATCAATAATCGCCGGTCAATAAGGCCACTCGTCAATGTCTATAAATAAAAAGCTCCGCCTTCCTCCTCGAATTTGGCCACTTTCATTCCAACCTAACGCCTAGATCTTGTGCCTGGATTGTTCCTCGTGACAGGGGGAGTAGCCCAGCATCGAGACTCGGCCGGAGGGAGGAGAATTTTGACGCGGCGGAGCTCCGGCGTCCGCCCTGCTCCCTGGAGGCCCCCAGGTATAAGAGCTGTTCTTTCTTGCTTAGTAGTTAGGTTTTAGTATTAGCTTTTAATTCCAGTCCTTAGGTTAGCATTTAGATGATTAGCTTAGGCCAAAATCCGAAATTCGAAGTTCGCCGGAGCTGAGCTCCGGCAACTTCTCCACTGTGATCCTATCTGTCTCCGACCGCCTAAATCGCCTCATCTCCATCCCCTTCGAGTTCTCCATCAAATGCACACACTTGTTCAACCCAGGACCCCAGGTCTTGGCGAATCGGAGCTCCTCCTCCGCCCTTCGTCGGAGCTCCTCCGTTCCACCTCATTTTGCTGCACAGCTTCAACCTTTTTGGTCGAGGAGCATCCCCTCGAGCCATGCTATCTTCCTGTGCAGGTCTAGTGCGCAAATAAGCACCCTGAGGCGAAATCAAGTCACGCCGGAGGTACCTGGAGCCCCACTTCTTCTCCGACTTCGCGAGGGTGCTCCAGTGTACCTCTGGTCGATCCAACACCTCCGGACGACAGAGGAACCTTCCAGGAAGCTTTTGGGACACCGTGGAGCAGTGATGGACGGCGGAGGTGCGAGATCCAGCCGGGAGAAGCTCGCTCAGGCGAGCGTTCTTCCCTGTTCTTCCAGGCGTCCTCTCCGCCGTTGGATGAAGATGAAGGTCCCAGATTAGAAGGGAGCCGTTGGATGGAGCCCCGCAGCAACCGTCAGATCACCTCAAGTGATCTAATCCCAGCCCTCCATCGGCGAAGCGGTATCGGCTCACGTGGAGGCGCCGCGTGGCAAGTGAGCGAAGATCAGCCGTTGGATGAAGCGCCTGAGGGGGTAAACTTCACATACACCACCCCGCCTTTTTGTAATTAATATTCGATTCCAAAAATAAAATGTCACGTTGTAAATAACTTGTATAATTTGCAGTTTGATCCCTTAGTTTAATTTTATTTGCAGATGGGTCCCTCTGCGCCTCACGTGTAGTCCCACGTGAGGCGCAGGAGTTTTTGCACATAACCCCTGCCGGGTTTTGATAATTGTAAAATGGCCTGTAAAATAAAAAGAAATGTTTATTTGTACTGTGATATTTGCATGGACACCCCAAACAAATGTTATAATTGCAACAATGCCCCTGCCAGGCCATATATTTTGGGATGCTTTGTCTATTTATTTTGTGCTCTATATTGCTTTGAAAATTTTTGAAAAA
This sequence comes from Ottelia alismoides, assembly GCA_037367405.1. Lineage (NCBI taxonomy): Eukaryota > Viridiplantae > Streptophyta > Magnoliopsida > Alismatales > Hydrocharitaceae > Ottelia > Ottelia alismoides. The sequence goes on along the minus strand of JAZKJV010005559.1, from coordinate 55,585 downwards.
ATAGGCATATGCTCCTGTTAGGGTACCCTTGCTTGCTATGTTTTTAGATTTGAATTTTGTTGCATTTTGGTATTTATTAAAAATCAAAAACATGCATTTTCTTCACTGTCTAATTTATAAAATACAAAAAAATTATAAAATGTTTTTGAAAAATTCCAAAAAAATATATATGGTATAAATATCTATATATTGAGTCCAGAAAATGAAAAAACCTAAAAATAAGAAAAAGAAAAACATAAAAATTAAAAAGCTCCAAAGTCCATCAAAAAAATGTAAAAACCCCAGAAAAATACCAAAAACATATTTCTCTGTTTAATAATTATGTATATATATTATTTACTTAGTAAAATTAATTTGGGCAATTTTTGGATTCATTTGATATTTTTAAAAGCCCTAATTGTATTCGGCCATTAATATAGTCCTATATTAAGGACCTTTTTGAAATTAAAAAAAAAAAGAGATCTTGTAGATACTATATTTTGCATAAATACATATATATTGATATATGTACTCTATATATCTTTTTCTCCTCACACCTATCTCTATATATATATATATCCCTATACCTATATTATATATTCTATGTATATCTATGTCCTTATATAGATAATATATATAAAAAGAAAATGTCAAAAAAAAATATATATAAAAATATGAAAACAAAATAAAAAGCATAAAAAAAAATAAAAAAATTAAAATAAAATAAAAAAAATATATAAAATTAAAAACCCACATAAAAACAAGCTTCACACATAGATGACTTGGTGATACATCTAGGCTACGCATTTTGTATTGCTCTCTGTGGTTCGACCTCTACATGCTTGTCACTATACATTTTGTTGTAGAGTAATAAAAATTAATTCACATTTATTTTTTTGGACTTAATTGATACATTCTTGCTTTGTGGGTTAATTGTTGATTGACTCCAGGATTTGGTTGGTCGACACTATGACTGTGCTCCCGCCTTGTGTGGAACACAAGACCGGTCGGTTCTGGGGCCTGTCAAATGGCGTCGTTGCCGAGGAGCAATGAGCATAGCCTACGTTATTTTTGTCATTCTTGTGTGCATTTTTGATTCATAATTGATGATATTTTGTGAGCAGCTATTTTATTGCCATTAATCACTGTGCTTCATTGATCCATTTCTTGTGATTATCTTTATGTGCTCTATAATTGATTAATTCGAGCTATTCTAACACACTCTTTTTGTGACTTTGATGCGAGGGTCCGCCACGCAAGGATGGCTTCTTAGGAGGCCAATGCAGCCAAGCTTGGAGGAGGATGGTCTTCCCTTCGCATGACCATCAGGAGGGAGTATCAAGGAAGCAAGGAGATGTGGATTAGATAGGCTTAGAACACTTAGGATTATCTCTGTAATTTTTGGTGAGAGAGAGACAATTTTGGCATGTAATAATTAACAGGACTCTACTCTTCACAATGAGGTCCAGTGCCCGGGTGTCTGTTCACCTGGGGGCCTCATCGTTGTTTTCCGTGATTTCTACCGCCTTCTTTCCTTTGTTTTCCGCTGTTTTGTGCTTTTCGCCTTTATTTTACTTTGTTTTGTGTGCTTGGAGCCCCTAGATATAGGTTGCTTGACTCGGTAGCTAGGTCCAAACATTAATAAGAATGCATGTTCCTATAGTCCACTTCGTATGGATCTAGTCAAACTTAAACAGCTAAGTCATTTATCTCTTAACCCACGTGCCGTGAGCGAGCCCCATCAAGCGCTACTCCTAAACTCGAGTGTGTCGAGAAGAGGAGGGGTGAGCCAAGACCGGACCCTTAGGTTAAAGATGAGTGACCAAGCTTATGGTTCTTCACGTTAATAGCAGCTAATGTTTAGGGCGATTTTGACGAATGCACACCGCCATGTAGATAGGTTTAAAAATTCTGTTTTGCATACCACATGGAGAGAGCTGGGATGCACTGTAAGTCTTCTAACTCAGCATGCATCATTCGGTTCAATGGTGAGATTTCCATCATAGAACCACTTGCATGGCTTTTCCGCTATCTCCCTCTGATTTTGAGCACCTAGGACTTAAATGAAAATCTACAAAAACGTTAGGCGCTGGTATGAAAACAGATCCAAAAAAAGTGAAAACCCAAAAATTAAAACAAGGGGACTGCTAAATAAACTTTGACCTTAATTAAAATTCGTAATGGACTATCATTGTACCGGGTTCATAAAGCCCTCATTGTTTTCAGGTACCTTGGAGGGGGACCAAAACCCTACTCCCTCGAGCGAGTGCGACCCCTAAGGATTAGAGCCCAAAACCCAGTCTGCAACTGCCTTGTGTATCGCCTGGATTTCCGAAGTAATGGCGCTTCTATCGTACGTAGGCGAGTAGGACTTGGTCACCAATGGTGACTCTCTGTTGTGAGAGCATCGACCCTGTCTGAAGTATTGAGCATAGGCCACGCCTTCACGGGGGTGTCTGTCTCATCGTCCTGCGTCCGAGTAGGTTCTTGCACGCTCACGGGTGATTCCGTTGCGAGCGAGAACCGAAGTATTGGTTTCGCCTATCGGCTTCCTCTCTCTTTTCTTTGGCTGAGTAGGGATCCAGGAAGGGTTACAAGGACTCCAAAAAGTACAGACTATAGGTTACACAGGAGGAGGACAAGTACGGGATACTCTTCCGGCAGTACTCTCTCTCCTATAGGGTAGCGTACTAAGGACTTGTTATAAGATATGCCTGAGAATCACAACTCTAAAAATGAAAAGATAATAAGCCGAGCTTTCACGGCTTCACATGGGGTGAGTTGGTGAACCCAATTTTGTCTTGTGTTTGTATGGATCTAGCTTAAGGTTCAAAGATTGAAGTCCCGCGCCTTTGCGCCAATTCTATCTTCCTTTGACCACCCCGCTCAACCGAGCCTTTCTACTGTTTTACACTCCTTTTTGTTCCTCGTTGACCATCGTATCGTTCTTCCAAAATCCGATATTCTCTTGTGCTCCGCGAAGTTGATCCACGGATGGTTTCGTCGGGACCATGCCGACACCTACATCGATTCCATGGACTCACCTTCGCCAATAATTTCGAGGCGATTCCAGAGAACCGATCCAGACTTTGCGGATCGAACTCCAGACTCCTCGTCTTCTACCTTTCTCTTGGCCACCAAATAAACTGGGATCACTTTTGTCCCACTACCGCCGTTGTGAATGGGAGTCGATTACAGTCTACATCATTTTTCCATTCACAACACGCTGGGGTTGACTTAAGCTCCAGCCTCATCACGACAGCTGAGTATTTATGGCAAGTGATCTGATTCGGACCGTCTCATTATGCAGATAGAAGCCAGTGCGAGCCCTGGAGACTACTCCGGAGTTCATCTCTTCCGACTCAGACCCTGACATGGCTCCCGGAGGAAAGGGCAAGGGTCAGCAGCCACCCACACCAGAGGGACAGGCGCCAGATCAGAATCAGGTCAATGCACAATTACTGGCATCTATCCAGGCCATCCAACAGCAGCTGACCGAACAGGCCCTCACTCAGACAGCTTTTCAGGATATGTTGAATGATATGATGAACGATGATGATGGAGGCAGAGGCCGAGGCAGAGGAGGAGGTGGAGGAGGAGACGGTGGTGATGACCCCAATAATGATCCTGAATTCCCACCACCGCCGAAACCGACCCTCAAGGAAACATACAATCCGGGAGACAGCCAGATGACCGAGTGGATTCTCATCCCACCGGTACACGCTCACTTCGAGCTGAAACCCCAATTCATAGCCCTTCTCCCTGCATTCCATGGCAACACCAATGAAGAGCCATACATTCACCTGCAGCAATTCTCCCGCATTTGCCGCACCACCCACTATCCGAATGTCCCCCTGGACATTGTAAAGATGACGGCTTTCCCCTTCAGCCTACAGGATAAGGCCCTTTATTGGGTCAATCATATGGGGAAAGTTGTGACGACCTGGGAGGAGCTAAAGTCCGCCTTCTTGCACAAGTATTACCCTCTGGGTCGACTCAACCAGATGCAGGCCCGTATCAGTAATTTCTCCCAAGGACCCCATGAGTCGATACATGAAGCATGGGAGAGATTCACTGATCTGCAGGAGAAGTGTCCCCATCATGATATTCCGAAGACCAGCTTGGTTCAGCATTTCTTTGGGGGACTGAATATTGAAAGTCAAAGGCTCGTGGACGCAGCGTGTGGGGGCTCCCATTTCAACAAGGATGAAGATGTTGTCTGGCAAATTTTCGAAGAAATGGCCGAGGGAGAGGCCGCCCTCTCTTCATCCAGGGCTTATCAGAAGCAACCCCAGATCCTTCAAAAGCAAGTACACATGACAGCATCTAAGGAATCAGAGAGAGATGAAAGCTCCAACCTCAGCATCATCGGGGGACATCTCTCTAAAGTTGACATTATCGAGAAGCGATCAAAAGATCTCGAAAAACTCGCCTTAATAGAGAAGAGGACCCAGAGTTTGGACAAACTGGATCACATCACCAAGCAGCTAGAACTGCTGGTAGGTACCATCAATTCTGTTCAGTCGGCAGCACCGCTCGAAGCTCCAGCTGAGAGAAAAGACGAGCAACCACCGCTACACCAGCCTCAGCCAAGCCAGCAACCACCGACAGTTCAGCACGTGTACTACGTGCAGGCACCTGATCAGAGCCAGCCGCAACAGCAGATGGTTGTGTACCAACCAGAGTTTATCTCAGACACCGATTCAGTGTTCCCGCCACCACCCCTGGTCCAGGAAGTTAATGGGGTTTGGGCTAATGATGCACAGCCGACCCGTCCTCAGGGTCAGCCATTTGCCAACCGGCAGTACCACCAACCTCAGGGTGGTCGTTTTGGGCACCCCTCTCAGCAACACCAGCAGCCTCCTCAGTTCGCACACCAATGGAGGCAGAACTTTCCGTATCAACAGCAGCCACAGTATCGCCATCCACAGTCGTATCACCAATACGCGGCTGCTCAGCCTCAATCATACCAGCAGTATCCCTCTCCGTCCTACCAACAACTTCAACTTCCTGCTCCACCACAGCAACACCATCAGCAGCCTCCCCATCCATCTAACCAACAGCAGCGTGGTATGCACGCTGCATCTTCTGATGTGCTCCCAGCTAATCCCACCATGGAGTGTCTAGCCCAGCTTGTCCAAGGGCTAGCGGAGATGACCAAGCGGCTTGATGACCTGACCGCCACTCACACTACCATTCCGGCGCAGGTCGAAGCCAACCCCAACAATTTCAAGAAGAAGGAGCAGGTAGAATGTGATGTCCAGTCCGCGTGTGATAATGATATTACTGTTTTTTCTAATGATGTTACTCTCAGGAGCGGTAGGGCCTTGCCTCCGCCTGCTACCAGATATGGGGTGAATAAAAAAACAGGTGGATCGTCATCTTCCGCATCAGCCGTGCCAGCTCCAGGGGCGGGTGAGGAGGAAGAGGAAGGAGAAGCCAGTCCAGCCGTCGTGCATTGCCAGAAGCAATTCCAGCCAAAAATACAAAAAAATCTGCAAAAACAAAAACACCAAAAAGAAGCCTGTAGCAGAAGTGAAGCCGCGCCAGCCTTGGAGGAGCCGCCAGCAGCAGCCGATCCTGTGCCAGCCGATGGAGCCAATGTTACCCTTTTTGATCGCCCAGCAACACCAACAGAGTTAAATCCAGCTTGTACGCCTTTTTGTAGTCCGGATGTACAACATTCTGTGGGCGATAATCTTGATGTAAATAAGAACTCTAATTTCCCTGCCAGTAATGTGAATATTCCTTTTCCTCATGCAATACAAAAATCCAAAAAAATGGCAAAAAGAAAAACTGCATTGTCTGATCCTGGTGTTGTAGATATTTTGGATAAATTGACTGTTGAGATTCCCTTGTTAAAGGCCGTGGAATACATGCCAGCTGTGAAGAAAGGATTGAAAGAGGCATGTACTAACAGACGTCGCCCAGCGCAAGACAACAGACGCCGAGAGGTAGAAAAACACGTTCTGTCCATGGCCACAGTTGCAGCTATCACCAACCTCCCCCAGAAAAAGCAAGACTCAGGAGCACCTCTGATCAGTTGTGTGATTTTTGATCAGGTCTTCGAGCGTACTCTTCTTGAAAGTGGTTCTTCCATCAACCTTCTGCCCTCGTCCATAATGCAAGAATTCGGGCTGGGACCGCTCAAGCAGACACGAATGATCCTTCAGTTCGCTGACCGATCCATTAAGCGGCCCCGCGGTTTGTTGGAAGACGTGATAGTTGCCGTGCAGGAGATGAGATTCCCAGCTGATTTTGTAGTCCTTGACATGGACTCTCCTGCACCACTGCTCCAGACTCCTATCATCCTCGGCAGACCATTTCTCCGTACTTCCGGTGCCGTGGTTGATTACGGGTCTGGCAAGATCACTTTCAGCTCGAACACCCAGCAAATCACGATCAACATGAACAAGGAGCAGAATGCCACAACTGATGAAAGTCAAGCAGCATCAGAAGCTGACTGTGATTTTATTGCGGAGATCAGAGACCCGGAGTTGTCACTGGACGATCCATGGACACAAGAATTCCTCACTCTTGAGGAGGACTTGGAAAGCACAGTCGTCTTAAGCTCCGATGATCCATGGGAGACAGATTCTCAGATACAAGCGCATCTTCTTGAGCATTCACTCCAGACCGAACATAATCAGCTCACCGCAGAACCGTTCGGTACATCACTTGGATCTCAACAGAATGTTGAGGATGGTACTAGTCTCAAAGTACATCCCACCACCAGCATGGTATCAGAAGTGACCGGTAAAGGGGACGGACTGAAACCAGAACTCAAGCCACTTCCTGCAGGCCTGAAGTATGCTTTCCTTACGGGTGAAGAACACATGTATCCAGTCATCATCAGCAGTAGGCTGAATCTGGATCAAGAATCTCGACTCCTCGAGATTCTAGAAAAGAACCGCAAGGCACTTGGTTGGAGCGTATCAGACCTCCGAGGGATAAATCCAGCTCTGTGCTCACACCATATCTATCTAGAAGACGATGCCAAGCCGTCCCGCGAATTTCAGAGAAGGCTAAACCCTAACCTTCGGGACGTGGTAATGAAAGAAATCACAAAGTGGTGTGATGCAGGCTTCATTTATCCCATCTCCGATTCAAAGTGGGTAAGCCCCCTGCATGTAGTTCCCAAGAAATCCGGGCTTACTGTGATCACAAATGAAAAAGGAGAGGAGATTTCAACTCGGGTACCGACATCCTGGCGGGTGTGTGTTGACTACCGCCGCCTTAATGCAGCAACCAAGAAGGACCACTTCCCCTTGCCATTTATTGATCAAGTCTTGGAGAGATTAGCAGGCAAGGAGTTCTTCTGCTTCCTGGACGGGTACTCCGGGTACAACCAAGTGGCGATCGCCCCTGAGGATCAAGAGAAGACTACCTTCACTTGCCCGTTCGGCACCTACGCCTTCAAGAGGATGCCCTTTGGATTATGCAATGCACCCGCAACCTTCCAAAGATGCATGCTAGCAGTCTTCGCCGAAATGGTAGGCAGTTTTCTCGAGGTGTTCATGGATGATTTCTCCGTCTATGGTGACCGTTTCGATTCTTGCCTCGAGCACCTAGACAGAGTGCTTCAGAAATGCCGGGAAGTCAATTTAGTGCTCTCATGGGAAAAGAGCCACTTTATGGTCACAGAGGGTATTGTGTTGGGCCATGTCGTTTCCAAACGTGGCATGGAAGTCGACCCAGCCAAGGTGGATGTCATTTCAAACCTTCAGCCACCTCAGTCAGTAAAAAATGTGAGGTCATTCTTGGGGCATGCGGGATTCTACAGACGATTTATCAAGGACTTCAGCCGCATTGCCCGACCTCTGACAGAACTTTTGTGCAAGGAGACAGAGTTTATTGTTGATCAGCCAGTTCTCCTTGCCTTCAATCAATTGAAGGAGCTTATCACTCAAGCTCCAATCTTGCAGCCTCCAGACTGGACTCTTCCCTTTGAAATAATGACCGATGCGTCAGATTTTGCTGTCGGAGCTATTCTAGGGCAGAGGAAAGATAAGGCGCCCTATGCCATTCACTATGCCAGCAGAACATTAGATGAAGCTCAAAGAAATTATACAGTAACAGAGAAAGAACTGCTGGCTGTGGTTTTCGCCTTAGAGAAGTTCAGATCCTATTTGTTGGGGTCAAAGGTCACAATTTTCACAGACCACTCTGCTATTCGATACCTACAGCAGAAGAAGGATGCCAAGCCCAGACTGATTCGTTGGATCCTTCTCCTCCAGGAATTCGATCTGGAAATTAAGGACAAACCTGGAGTTCAGAACGTGGTAGCAGATCACCTCTCCAGAATAGAGCAGCATGACTCTCCTTTGAGTAACGCACCTATCACCGAGACCTTCCCTGACGAAGCTATCTTAGCCGTGGATGCTCTCCCTTGGTATGCTGACATTGTAAATTACCTCGCCTCTGGGGTAATACCTTCGGATTGGACGAAGAATCAGAAGAACAAATTCATGTCGACCATCCGCTTTTACCAGTGGGAAGATCCCCTTCTATTCAGGGAAGGAGCAGATTGTATTTGGCGCAGGTGCATTCCTCAGACGGAGCAATCTAGTGTCCTCGAGCATTGTCATTCGTTCGAATCTGGTGGGCACCATTCTGGAGATCGTACGGCAGCGAAAGTATTGCAGTGTGGCTTCTGGTGGCCCACTTTATTTAAGGATGCAGCAGAATTTGTTAAAAGATGTATTGACTGTCAGCGACTGAAAGGGACACTCACTGCCAAAGACTCAATGCCTCTGAAATTCATTCAGATAGCAGATGTTTTCGATGCATGGGGCATTGACTTCATGGGACCTTTCCCTAACAGTCAAGGTTTTGAGCACATCCTTCTTGCCGTAGATTACGTGAGTCGTTGGGTTGAAGCTACCCCCGCCCGAGCCGCCGACAGCAAAACAGTTTGCCAGTTTCTGAAGAAGAACATCATTTCGCGGTTTGGGATACCCAAGATTCTCATATCCGACGGGGGTAGTCATTTCATCAACAAAGAGGTCAAGAAGTTAACGAAGGAGTACGGCATCGATCACCGCGTCGCATCTCCTTATCATCCGCAGACCAATGGCATGGCGGAGTTATCCAATAGAGAAATCAAGACCATATTGCAGAAACTTGTTAGGCCAAACAGAAAAGACTGGTCTCAACTCTTGGACTCAGCTCTTTGGGCTTACCGTACGGCCTACAAGTCTCCCTTGGGCATGTCGCCCTACCGTCTTGTATATAGAAAACCATGCCATCTGCCCGTGGAATTAATTCACAAATCCCTTTGGGCAATTAGTAATTGTAACTTGGACTCACGAAAAGGTGGTCAGAAGCGAAAGGATGATCTGAACAGGCTCTTGGAATTCCGAGACTGCGCATACGATAACACCTTGATGTACAAAGAGAAGGTGAAACGCTGGCATGACCGGCACATCAGACGAAAGACCTTCGATGTTGGGCAGAAAGTGTGGTTGTTTGATGCAAAGTTGCGGATATTCCCAGGTAAATTAAAAAGTAAGTGGACAGGGCCATTTCGAGTATGTGAAGTGCGTGACAACGGAAGCATTGCTATATCAGAATTGTCCCCTGACGCACAGCCCTTCGTCGTCAACGGCCAACTACTGAAGCCTTACTTGGAACCAGATTCGTTCTTGGCCGTTGTTGACTCTATTCAGTTAGTGCACCCCGAGGATATCTCTACACCTCCTGCAGCACCAAAAGATTCAGACGATGTACTCCAACCATTATTGCTCTGATTTTCTTCTTTTCTTCTTTTCTTCTTTTCTTCTTTTCCTTATCTATTTTCTTCTTCTATCTAAAAGGTGCCGCCTTTGTAGACAGTTTTCTCTACTTAGGACGTACTTGGTCCTAAGTATAGGGGGATGTGCACCTAGGGTTTCTCATTTCTGTTCGATCCTCTCCATTGTCTCCTCTTCTTGTCTATACTTAGGAGTATCTTACCCTAAGTATAGGGGGAGACAATCTGAGTACGATCAGTGTATTCTCACCCTTGACCCTCCCCGCTTTTTGTACACCTGCTATACTTCGGATTATTTGATCCTTAGTATAGGGGGGACGGTCAACTTCTAATTCATTCGTTTCATTCGTATTTATTCTTTAGATCTGTCTATACGCAGTACGAGTTATGTCTTTGCTTTTTCCTTTCGATCTATGAGGACATAGCTCAAGCTAAGTATAGGGGGGTCGTATATACTGTGTATATACTAAAAGCCACAACTCATACTGAAAAATAAAATATCACTACAACACAAAATAAATGTAAAAAGTAGCTTTATAATAATAAAAGATGATTGTGAGTTCCTCAGACTCATTGTAATTATACTGACTAGTAAGTCAGAAAAGTATTTTACGAAACGTTTTTTTTGAAAAATCTTGTGAAAGTTGTTTGAAAATAGCGTGAACAAGTATTCAACGATTGAAAAGATTAGTTTGTGTGTAAAACCTATTTTCTTTGAGTAAAAGCAAAATATGTGGAAATTAGAGTGCAAATGATTGTGAAAAGTTGATTGTCAAAAATTGTTTTGAAAAATCTATCTGTGTTGTGTAAAACATTTGTAATAGGGTTTTCAAATGCGTGTACATGTTACAAAAATTATTTTGGACTAGAGTTTTCGAAAACCCTTGTGAAAATGTTTCTCGAGTAAATCTGAGGAATCCACACAAAAATCTTTCATTTGTAAATAAGGAATAAGCCAAATAAAGTTTATAAGAACAGAACCATACTATACGTCAAAGACAATTTTTCTTCTCTTGTACCTACTGATTAATAAATCAGATACCTATACAGTATGATTTGAAAAATAGTGTGACCAGTTTTGGAAAATTTGATGTGAAATGATTTCAAATGCATGAAACTGTGTTGATTGCAAAATTTTTTCTTTGTGTGAAAGAAAGGATTTCAAAAACCTATGTGCAAATGTTTTGAAAAATGCTTGTCAAAATTATTGCGAAAAATGTACATATAGTGTGAAAATTCTTTGCAAAAATAGTTTTCAAATGCGTGTAAATGATTGCAAAAATTATCGTGTACTATAGTTTGCAAAACTACTTTCAAAACTAAGAACTGAAGGATAAGATCACTATTACAAATACCTGTAAATAAGAAATAAAGTGCATAAAATTCTTTCTCAACAACCTAAATAAACTATTCCATGTAAAGTCTGTATAAATTCATATATTTTGTAAATAAAGCAGTACACCCGTGTAAATAATGGTAGATACTCTTTGTATGTGTCAAGCTCTTATTTTGTTTGCAAAATTTCTTTGTGTAAAAACATTCTTTGCTTCTTTGTGAAAAATTGCATCATTCATTGTGCATAGCATAAGCATACCATGCATACTCTTTTTGAGTGAGCTTGATGATTGAATCAGTCTAATAAAGTCTCAGAGTGGAGCTCGGTTGGACCTTACTGCACTTAACTGCACTGGAACCTTATGGGAACTAGGTTTAAGGTACTTCAGGTCCAGTCAGACTTGATTCTTTGAGAAAGCAGGGCTGGGTTCAAGACACCTCAGTGGACTAACTAGAACTTTTCGAAACACACGCATGACTCTTGTCGGCCGTGACCTAACTTGGACACCGGCACCTTTCACATAGCTCTCCATGGATGAGGTGGCGAGGAGGCAGTTTCCTTTGGCTTGGGGTAGCATATGAGGGTAGTACTTCTAGGCGGAACCTCTCTTCTTCTTATAGTGAAGGAAGTGCACCTCAACTTGGTCTAGTGGTGATGAAGGCTAAAGACAGAAGCCGAGGGTTGCAATAAAGCTTCAAAAGAGGGATAGTCTACTGGCTCAAGGAGAAATTTCTTGTATATATGCTGCACCATGTAGATATGTTATACAGACGCAATTGAAAAAAAAAAAAAAGGCAAAAAGGAACTCCAAAAAAGTGGTGGGTCGGATTGAAAATTTAATAACCCCACCGGAGTGTATATAGTTCAATAAAGCAAAAGCTTATGTTATCCATGTTTCATCTCATGAAGCTTGCAGCGGGAGACTCGGCTACACTGGCTGAGCTTCCAAAAGTCTATACTTCTTCCCCCTCTTCTTGAGCCGGTTGCACTTGAACTTAGAAGGGAATACCCCGCTTCTCGAGGAAAGAGTTGCTAGACCGAGGCCTTAGAGTTACCGAGTTGGGGGAGGTTGTTTCTTTGTCACTTCAGAGGTGGGGAGCTACATATCACTTACACTGTGCAAGTCAACTTCATAGTCATAAGGGTTTGTGTATGGTGTAGGCTAGTTCTGACCAGGCTATTGAGGTGATTTGAACCAAGTTCTGTGACTATCGAAGGCTGTTGTGTTTTAAAGTTGGTTCCCGACTAGGTTCCACACACATCCACACCTAAGGTCTGACAAGAGCTCCAATCTCAGATTTTGTAAAGACATGCATTGCACTGAAAGCACCCCTATTCACTCTATCTTCCTTTCATTTTCCTTTTTCTTTCCTTTATTCTTTTTGTACTTATTGCATAATCATTTGCTAGGGACTAGCAACGGCAAGTATAGGGGGGTGATGAATCTCCATTTCATCACCTTTATTCTATCATTTTGGCCTTAAAAACCCCAGCAAATGCATGTAAATAGCATTAATTTGTTCATATTAGCATCTATTATTTATTGTATTAATGATACATAAAATAAGGTTTTTAATGCCAAAATTATAGAATAAAGAGAAGAAAAGAAAAAGGAATAAAATATTGCAAATATTTTATGACCCTAACCCCGAGACCAAGGCCAGCATGGTATTGGTCGACAAGGAATAAAGTAGGGGGAGATAAGGGCTGATATACAATAAATACCCCATTTATTTATTCATCCCTTTATGCATTTTTGACACCTATTTTATGCATAATTATTTATTCATCAAATAAAGAAACTTTGTTCATAAAAGTTGTAGATAATAATGTAAATAAAAATACAAAATTGAGTTTGTGTAAAAATAACACTCAGTGTACATTTTATACACAGAATAAAAAGCCAAAATCTCAACTTCACAGACCCATATCTTGCAAATAAAAACTCCAAATCACCCAAACTCACCTTTAATTGTACATAGCATTTCATGAACTATTTTATAAAAATAGTTTCATAATTTTTAGAGTCCATCTGTGGAAGTTAGGTTTTTGACCCTCATTGTATATAGTACCCGATTAAAATATTTATTTTATTCAATAGTTATTATTCTTACAAATTCATATTTTTAGAATCTTGTAAATAATGTATATAACACTTATACATATTGACATTAAAAGAAAACCAAAAATAATTTGTAAAATAAAATAAGTCTATGTACCACATAGACAAAATACCTATACCACTTATATGTAAAAGGGGATTTTATTCCTTTATTATTTATTCATCCACATTTTTTTATAATATTGTAAATATTACATAAAACATATTAAAAATACAAATCTAAAAGAAAAATAAAGAAAATTCACTAAATAAATAAGATGTATATAATCTATAGGTAAAATACCTATAAGTATACTTACTTATACATATACATATTTATTTGAAAATGTAAATGAATACATAAAAATCAAACAAAAATACCCTTATACTCATAAAAATAAGTTATAAATTCATAAAATAAGAAAATAAAATAATAAAATAAAATAAACAAATTAAAAATAAAATACACAAAAACACATGTAAATACATACATATACACATTATTTTAATAAAACCATAATAAAATAATCCAAAAAAATAAATAAAAATCATAAATAAATACTACATGAAATAATACACATTTTTTATTTTATAGGAAAAAAATAATAAAATCATTTACTATGCCAAATAATTCAATTTCGCGAAATATTCCCTAGTCTGTCTTGTAGCGGGCTGAGGTGGACCAACCCAATCCCTCCGCGCGTTGACCCCGGTCAACTGGACCTCCAGGCGTCTGACTTCACGCAACCTGTCTTTTCCCCGATTTCCGCCATTTTTCCCGCCTGGCTCAGTGAACCATCGCACTCGCTTCCTTCACAAGATTTGTCCTCTGATCATCCATGATGCCCGCCAAGATCATAGATCAATCTGATACTCATTGGTTTAATCAATAATCGCCGGTCAATAAGGCCACTCGTCAATGTCTATAAATAAAAAGCTCCGCCTTCCTCCTCGAATTTGGCCACTTTCATTCCAACCTAACGCCTAGATCTTGTGCCTGGATTGTTCCTCGTGACAGGGGGAGTAGCCCAGCATCGAGACTCGGCCGGAGGGAGGAGAATTTTGACGCGGCGGAGCTCCGGCGTCCGCCCTGCTCCCTGGAGGCCCCCAGGTATAAGAGCTGTTCTTTCTTGCTTAGTAGTTAGGTTTTAGTATTAGCTTTTAATTCCAGTCCTTAGGTTAGCATTTAGATGATTAGCTTAGGCCAAAATCCGAAATTCGAAGTTCGCCGGAGCTGAGCTCCGGCGACTTCTCCACTGTGATCCTATCTGTCTCCGACCGCCTAAATCACCTCATCTCCATCCCCTTCGAGTTCTCCATCAAATGCACACACTTGTTCAACCCAGGACCCCAGGTCTTGGCGAATCGGAGCTCCTCCTCCGCCCTTCGTCGGAGCTCCTCCGTTCCACCTCATTTTGCTGCACAGCTTCAACCTTTTTGGTCGAGGAGCATCCCCTCGAGCCATGCTATCTTCCTGTGCAGGTCTGGTGCGCAAATAAGCACCCTGAGGCGAAATCAAGTCACGCCGGAGGTACCTGGAGCCCCACTTCTTCTCCGACTTCGCGAGGGTGCTCCAGTGTACCTCTGGTCGATCCAACACCTCCGGACGACAGAGTAACCTTCCAGGAAGCTTTTGGGACACCGTGGAGCAGTGATGGACGGCGGAGGTGCGAGATCCAGCCGGGAGAAGCTCGCTCAGGCGAGCGTTCTTCCCTGTTCTTCCAGGCGTCCTCTCCGCCGTTGGATGAAGATGAAGGTCCCAGATTAGAAGGGAGCCGTTGGATGGAGCCCCGCAGCAACCGTCAGATCACCTCAAGTGATCTAATCCCAGCCCTCCATCGGCGAAGCGGTATCGGCTCACGTGGAGGCGCCGCGTGGCAAGTGAGCGAAGATCAGCCGTTGGATGAAGCGCCTGAGGGGGTAAACTTCACATACACCCCCCGCCTTTTTGTAATTAATATTCGATTCCAAAAATAAAATGTCACGTTGTAAATAACTTGTATAATTTGCAGTTTGATCCCTTAGTTTAATTTTATTTGCAGATGGGTCCCTCTGCGCCTCACGTGTAGTCCCACGTGAGGCGCAGGAGTTTTTGCACATAACCCCTGCCGGGTTTTGATAATTGTAAAATGGCCTGTAAAATAAAAAGAAATGTTTATTTGTACTGTGATATTTGCATGGACACCCCGAACAAATGTTATAATTGCAACAATGCCCCTGCTAGGCCATATATTTTGGGATGCTTTGTCTATTTATTTTGTGCTCTATATTGCTTTGAAAAATTTTGAAAAAATAGGCATATGCTCCTGTTAGGGTACCCTTGCTTGCTATGTTTTTAGATTTGAATTTTGTTGCATTTTGGTATTTATTAAAAATCAAAAACATGCATTTTCTTCACTGTCTAATTTATAAAATACAAAAAAATTATAAAATGTTTTTGAAAAATTCCAAAAAAATATATATGGTATAAATATCTATATATTGAGTCCAGAAAATGAAAAAACCTAAAAATAAGAAAAAGAAAAACATAAAAATTAAAAAGCTCCAAAGTCCATCAAAAAAATGTAAAAACCCCAGAAAAATACCAAAAACATATTTCTCTGTTTAATAATTATGTATATATATTATTTACTTAGTAAAATTAATTTGGGCAATTTTTGGATTCATTTGATATTTTTAAAAGCCCTAATTGTATTCGGCCATTAATATAGTCCTATATTAAGGACCTTTTTGAAATTAAAAAAAAAAAGAGATCTTGTAGATACTATATTTTGCATAAATACATATATATTGATATATGTACTCTATATATCTTTTTCTCCTCACACCTATCTCTATATATATATATATATATCCCTATACCTATATTATATATTCTATGTATATCTATGTCCTTATATAGATAATATATATAAAAAGAAAATGTCAAAAAAAAATATATATAAAAATATGAAAACAAAATAAAAAGCATAAAAAAAAATAAAAAAAATAAAATAAAATAAAAAAAATATATAAAATTAAAAACCCACATAAAAACAAGCTTCACACATGGATGACTTGGTGATACATCTAGGCTACGCATTTTGTATTGCTCTCTGTGGTTCGACCTCTACATGTTTGTCACTATACATTTTGTTGTAGAGTAATAAAAATTAATTCACATTTATTTTTTTGGACTTAATTGATACATTCTTGCTTTGTGGGTTAATTGTTGATTGACTCCAGGATTTGGTTGGTCGACACTACGACTGTGCTCCCGCCTTGTGTGGAACACAAGACCGGTCGGTTCTGGGGCCTGTCAGCGGGCGATCTTTGAAAAATCAGGGATAAACCTTCGATAAAATCCAACATGCCGTAGAAAAGACCGCACTGACTTGACGTTGGTTGGTGGCTCAAGTTTCTTGATCACATCCACCTTGGCAGGGTCGACCTCCATACCCTTTTTGGAGATGACATGCCCCAACACGATACCCTCAGTCACCATAAAGTGACTCTTCTCCCAGGAGAGTACCAAATTAACTTCTCTGCATCTCTTGAGGACTCGGTCCAAGTGTGCTAAACATGTATCAAATGAATCACCATGGACCGAGAAGTCATCCATGAACACTTCCAAGAAATCACCCACCATTTCGGCAAATACGGCAATCATGCACCGCTGAAATGTGCCTGGGGCATTACAAATCCCAAATGGCATGCGCTTGAAAGCGTAGGTACCGAAGGGACATGTAAATGTGGTTTTTTCCTGATCCTCGGGAGCAATAGCTACCTGATTGTAGCCAGAGTACCCATCAAGTAAACAGAAGAATGCTTTCCCTGCAAGCCTCTCCAAGATTTGATCAATAAATGGCAGTGGAAAGTAATCTTTCTTGGTCGCAGCATTCAGGCGCCTGTAATCGACACAGACACGCCACGACGTGGGTACTCGGGTCGCGATCTCAACCCCCTCCTCGTTGGTGACCATCTGGATTCCCGACTTCTTCGGGACGACATGAAGGGGGGCCACCCACTTGGAGTCAGAAATGGGGTATATGAAACCTGCTTTGCACCATTTCTCTATCTCTTTCTTAACCACTTCCCGAAGATTGGGGTTTAATCTTCTCTGAAATTCACGGGAAGGCCTTGCATTATCCTCAACATAAATTTGGTGCGAGCAGAGAGCAGGGTTGATTCCGACGAGATCCGACACAGTCCAACCGATGGCTTTTCGATTTCGCTCAAGGACTTCTAGTAGTCTGGATTCTTGGTCTAAGGTTAATGATGAACTAATGATCACAGGGAATTTATCTTTGGGTCCATTGAGAAATGCATACTTCAGGGTGGGAGGGAGGGGTTTCAGCTCTGGCAGATCTACATCATCAATCAAATCTGGATGAATATCTTTTAAGTCTGGGTCAGTGATTGTTGGTGGTGGATCATTCTGTGATATGCTAGCCACTGATCTTGAAAGAAAGTGAGTCGGATCGCAAAAGTAGTGTGGTAATTCAGCCAAAGCCGCGTCCAACTCGTCATTGATTTTTTTCGAAGATGATGAGATGGACCAATCCAAAAGGGGTTTTGTGTCATCATACAAGTGTTCAGATAGATTACACACTGTATGGCGCATTGTTTCTTCTTCTGACGAGATGGTATCCATGTGAAGATCTGGCAGTTGGTCCCAAGGTCTGGTAGTGCTGATTATATTACACTCAGAGGTTTCAGCATCCTCAGTGGTGGATTCAGAATCGGGTCTTTGCCATTTTGTTTGTCTCATTTCTAGATCCACTTCTCCGTCTAGGGAGTGGAATTTCATCATTCCAGTGCCGTAATCGAATACAGCCTTGGCGGTTCTTAAGAATGGTCTTCCCAAAATGATTTGCGACTCTTTCCAATGGTTCGGGGTCTCCATGAAGTCCACTTTGTATTCCGTACCCTCAACCATAATGATAACATTTTTTACTTCTCCCTTAGGTCTTTTAGTAGATTTGTCCGCGAATTGAAGTAAAGATAATGATTTCTGAAGAGGCCCTAACTCCAATCGGTAATATAAGGCTAAGGGAAGAAGATTGGTGGAAGAACCATTGTCGAGAAGTGTGCGTGAGAATGCGATACCGCCAATGCGGCTTTCCACATAATGAGCACCCAGATCTCTTTTCTTCCTTGGTAAATGCTGGTTTCTCACGCATTTGGTAGTGGCCACTGTCAGAACATGAGTCTCCACAAACTGGTTTGTTTTCTTTGTTCTAGTCCGGGTGGGAGTACATTTCATTTTCAAATATTTCTGAAATGCCGGGTTACTGGCCACATATTGATCAAAGGGTACCTTCACAGTTATGTTTTGTTGACAGAATTTTTCCATCACTGGGTCACTCTGGATAGTTTTCTTTTGTCTTCCTTTCTTAAGAGCATGGGGAAAAGGAATGGAAGCATTTGAGACAGGAGAAAGGGATCCCGAATCATAAATAAGAGCATCTTTATTGAATTTGGAGTTCTTATTACAATCATAATGTTTTGGATCATAATTATGTTGCTGAAATGGTGACAAAGGTATTTTTGCAGCAACGAGAGGTTCAAGGTCCTCTGTGGTCTCCATAGATACTTTCCCTTTTCTTTGGGCAGAAATCCTCGAGCGTCTTTCATCTTCATCCTCAGAAGCATCCTCCGGTTGATCTTCTGAGTCATGATGGTCAGCTTCCCTTGCCCGGTCAGGTACGACCATGGTCCTTCCGCTCCTGAGGGACATGGCATTGATTTTGTTAAACGAAAGGGTCTCGTGTTCAGATGTGGAAAAGTCTGAGTAATATACCTGATTGTTGTGTTGAGATGATTGAGATTTTTCAAGCTATTGGGGTTAGCTTGAACTTGGGCGGGAATGGCTGTGACCGGGGCTGTCTGTTCTTCCTTCCAACGGGATAGACGATTAACATCTACCCGTAGGTCGTACAGTTCATTCCGGAAGCTGCGAATTTCCTCCAGCATTTGTCTTTGGATATCAATCAGGTCTTCTGGAGGTTTGGATGATCGAGATGCTTGATTTGGAGCTTGATATTGTTGACGATGTTGTTGAGGTTGGTTCTGACGGTCGTGTGGCTGCTGCTGCCTTGAGGGCTGATTGTGTTGTGGAGCGGCATTGTAGGAGCTGGGTGGACGCTGATATTGCTGACGGTCCCCCAGATTACCCTGTCGGGTATTATCCTGTGTGTACCAGATGCCGTTTATCTCGAAAGTCAGAGGCGGGCTTCTATGACTGTCTCAGCTGGAGGAGGGGACTGCTGGGAAGGTTGGACGTAGGATTGGTCCTGAATCCATGGTTGCGGTTGTCCAGAGCCTGGCTACTCTTGGACATGATGCACATGATAAATTGGGACCGTAGGAGCAGTAGGCATCCCGATCTTGGACACCTTCTCAGTGAGTTCCTCCATTTGTTTTGGAAATTGAGATAGTCGGTTGTCGATGTTGTTCACCCTTTTATTAATGTGATCCACAACTATTAATTTGTCTGTGATGATGTTCATGTTGGGCAGCAAGTCCTCTGCTATTTCTGCGACCGTTTGTTTCCCTCCTTTGGCTTGATAGTTGTTCAGTGAATCAGTGTAAGATCTACTAGCAATTTGTGAACGGCTAGTCTCCGCCATTTTCTCCAGTATTTTCCAGACGGTATCAGCTCCTCGGGATGTGTAGTTTCCTCCACAGGCAGCGCTGACTAGACCCTGAGTCCCGTGGTTAAGGCCAGAATAGAGGGATTGGACCAGGATGTTATTATCTAGGTCATGGCAGGGACATTTCTGCAGCAGATCTTTGAATCTATCCCATGCATCACAAAGTGGTTCATTTGGCATCTGAGAGAAGCTAGTGATGCGAGTCCTCATTTGATTAGTTCGACTCAAGGGGTAGAATTTTTTTAAGAAGAGGTTCTTGAAGCTATCATAGGTGGTCACCGTCACTCCCAAATTTTTCACCCAGTAATCTGCCTTACCCTTCAAGGCGAAAGGTAATGCAGTGAGACGGATATAGTCTTGGCTGACTTGTGGGTGCCTCTGATTAGAACAGACTAGCTCCAAATCACGCAGGAATTCATAGGGTTCTTCATTCGAATTACCATGAAATTGTGGTAATTGATTTATGAAGTGTGGCTTCAGTTCATGGTGAACCTCAGGTTGAGGTGGCTGCAAGTAATTTATGACCCTATATTGCCCGGGATTATATACAACCTCCATTGGTGGCTCTTCCTCTGCATTCATTCTTTCCAATTGTTCCCTCATCAAATTTTGCTGCTGCTCAGATGCAGCCAGTCTTGCGAGAATCATTTGCATAGGATCTTCATTTTGGTCATCTTCAGGATTGGTCTTCTTTGGAGGCATTTTTTGTGAAGTCTTCTTTTCACCTTCAGATTGTGAAAAATAGGAGTCAATAGTTTGAAGAGAATTATAAGATGAAGATTCAAGGGGAAAGTGTCCCTGAACCCAAGGTGATTCTGAGTAAGAGTGGCTCAGAGTATTTGAGATTAGAAAATTTGTGGTAGTCAGAAAAGGGTTTGCTGAGTCCGAACAGAAATTACCACAATTTTCCATTCTCGAACTTCAAGAGATTATCAAGAGACGAATGGATGTTGATCAAATCAAACACAATACAAAATTCTTTTTCACCAACTCACACAGTGAAGGTCGTAAGAGTTCGACCAATTTTCTTGTCAATTTTAAATGGTGAAAAGACAATCTTGTTAGCGAGATGAAATTTCGGATTTGGGCTCTAGCCTTAAGTGTCGTCTCTCGCTTACTGAGAAAAATAGAACATCCAAGGTCGGGGTTACTCTCCCGCAAAAATTCTTGATTTTATGGGTTATTTGAGATCAGATATATTTAGCAGTCCCGATTTTAATGAGGTGATCACTGAAAAATTAGATGAGCACAAATACACGTCTACCGTCCAGTCCCAATTTCCTTTAAAGTTATGTTATAAAACAAGAGAGAGGAATTCGGGAAAAGCCGATGCACGCGGCAAACTATGATGAATGCTCAGTCAGAAGACTTATAGTGAATCCTCGCAATCTCCATGTGGGATGCTAGACAGAATTTAAAAATTATTCTATATGATGTGCAAACCGATGGAAAAACCGCACCTAAGCAGAAAGTTCTATTAGCGGGAAGAATTGATTTAAATTTGGCTAAGTTGAACGATCTATGTGTGTCTCAATTAAGTGTAGTGTGGCTTAAGATCCTACGAGCACAAGCAAAAATATAAATCCTCTGAGAGCCGTATGTGCAAGTCTATCCTAATCGCCACTCAAGTCGGGCCCCACCCTCACCGGAGAGTGAAACAGGCCATGACACACCACAGAATAAAGTCAGAGGTCTTTCTACACACGCGAGAGTCCAAACGGACACCGCTGTAAAATTACAAAAAATTGCAATAATTAAAAACCTAGACTCTACGCTCTCTCACGACTCGACTCGATCTTAAATTAATTGTGGTTTTTGCAAGAGTCGGTGAAGTTGCGTCGGTTATTGAAAACCGCTCCACGTACAAGGTACCTCACAAAAAAAATAAGAGAGAAAATGTAAGAGAGTGACTCAAAAATATATGAAAAATAAAGGCTGAAAATAAAATGCAGGAAAATGAAATTTACAATGAAAAATTCGGGGGTCAGACTACCCGAATGCGGAAAACCTAATGAAAAATTTTTAGACAAAAATCTAAGCCGTTTGCCTCCTCGGCAACGGCGCCATCTGACGGATCCGAAGATGCCGGTTTTAAGAAGTTGTTTTTATCATGTCGTGCGTTGTAGGCGGCAATCGGAAACGATCAAGAAAATACCACAAATAAGTTATTTAATTTTTAATCTCGTGGCTTTTATGTTTATTTTACTTGGGCAAGTCCCAAGGTCGATCACAAGGAGGCAAAGGAACAACCTAGAATTAAGTTTATCAAAGTTCGTGTTCGGTTTTCGAGACGGTTTTTTTTAGAATTTTCAATGCAATAAATGGTGCAAAATGCAAATTTGGCCTTATTTTAGGGACTAAAATATGAATTACGTTCAAATGATGTCCGAAAAATACGAAACTTGGCCGAGATGTAAAATATGATGAAAAAAAAAGTGCACTGTAATTTTTTTTGGAATTTTTGGATGCAATATGAATTGTTTATTGATTTTTAAATGCAAACAGAATGATTTTTAATATTTAATTATAATAAATATTAAACCTACTTATTTTCAAGAAATAAAATTATCTAAGATCTATCACTAGGTGATGGATCTCAGAAAAATCCTAAACCTCGAAAATGTGGGGTTTAATACCTATTAAAAATTAAATACTAAAAGATGCAAAATGATTTTTACAGGACAAATTATGTATCCAAATGCAAATCTTTTTGGGCACGATGTTAAGAATAATTAACTCTACAAGATATGATTTTTCGGGGATTTTTAGAACAATGGTCAATCAAAGATGAATTTTAGAGCAAGAGATGGGCAAACTATGCAAATTTCCACAAAATAATTATTTGTTAATTAACCATCAATCATAAAATTACCCACAATATGTCAAAGCGTAGAGAATCAATTAACCAACATCATGCTATTTTTTTATAATAAAATAATGTAGAGAGAAGGTTCAAAACTGAGGGGGAACACAGGGGTATAGATGTAATATGTAAATAATTAAATAAAAATGCAGTGGGGGGATTTGAATGAAATTACCAATAACGCGGGGAAACTTTCTGCAAATTTCCAAGAGGTCACGTGCTGCGCACGTGACCCTTGGTCGGTTGGGACTTGTGCGTAATAAGGGGGACCTCCGGGGGTGTGGGTGTAAATTACCCACGGTCACGTGCCAGGCACGTGACCTGGGTGACGTACGGCAGACGTTCCCCACGCACGCGCTTCGCGTGTGCTGGGGCCTCGGGCTCCGAGCCCGGCGACGAGGGACGCGAGGGAGGCGGCCTGGTGGTTGACGATGGCGTGGCGGAGGCGTTGTTGACCTTTGCGAAGCGACGAGGAGTTGTTGGGCGAAGTCGGCGGAGCGGGCCCGATGAGCGTGGGCGAGGGCCGCTCCAGGCGGAGGATGGTGGAGTGGTGGCGTGGCCGACACACGGCCGACGTTGAGGAAGCTGCTGCTTCTGGCGGAGCTTGGCGGTGCGGCGGAGACGTGGCAGTGAGGAGGGCAGCTCCGATGAGGTTCCTAGAGCTTCTCTGGTGGCGTGGTGAAGCAGAGAAGATGGTCGAGCTGCGAAGGGGTAGTGCTCGACGGCGTTGGGCGGCCGGAGCGAGCAGCTTGCTTGGAGCGGAGCTGCGATGAGGAGTTGGAGTCCTCGGATCACGTCGGTGACGAAGCTTGCTCACTTGTTGTCACTACAGGAGACGAAGGACTTTGATGGAGATCGGCGGATGATCTTCTCCGGGGCAGTGTCTTGCGTTTAAATAGGAGGTGGGTCGGCTGGTGAAGGAAGGTGGCTGACGGCATGATCGTGATGGAGTTGCAATCGGAGATGGGCAAATCGAAGGGATTTGGGAGGAGATCAGCGAGGATCGGAGATTGGATCGTGATCGGGGTGATTGTCGAGAGGATCTGAAAGAGGATTCGGCCGGCGAGATTCACGGGGTGCGGCGACGTTCCCGATTTGGGAAAAAAAGGCGTCTGGAGACGGGAGGTGGACGACGAGCGGGGGCCGTCCGATCGGGTTTGATCGGATGGCGCCCATCGCGCCACGTGGCGGCGAGAGGAGGAGAGGAGACGCGCGTGCGGAGCGCGTGCCTTGAAGGCACGTGCGATGCACGTGCGTCTATAATTAATTATTATTTTTTTATTTTTTATTTTTAAAAACGATTTATAAAAAGGCTGAAAAAGGCTGACACGTGGCGACACCAGGTGCTGCCACGTGTCAGCACCACAAAATTCCGAAGGTAAATATTTTGTAAAATCGATAAAAATAGTAAATGACCTCGGATTGAAAAACTTTCTTCACAAAAATTGCTCGTCTCGATGAGATCTACAACTTTCATGAAGACAACAAAACCAAATTCGGTCAAATGTAAAAAGTGACTTTTTGGGGTATCCTATGTACATAGAATACCTTGATTTTTGGGTTTTATAATTTTTATGTTATTTTTAAGACAAATAAAAATCCGAAAAATATAAAAAACTCAAAGACAAATAAAGGCACATTAATCTAATTTATTTGGATTTTTATTAATCAACAAAATATGTACCTAAAATATTAGGTCAAAAACAGCTAAGATATATAGTGTACAAAAGAGGCCCAAAACCCAACTTTCACATATGAGCTCCGTTTCACTTGAGCATGGTCTTGTTTTGAAGGTAATTGAATGTATATTAGTTCAAAAGTGAGTAGGATTAAATCGGACACTGGATGAGGGAGATATGAAGCTTTTAGTCCGGAAATCCTGAAATTAGGGTTTGGGTTTTTGGTCCACTTATTTGGGTTAGTTATTTTTTTGTATTTTCCTTTATTCTTGTTAGTGATATGTACACAGTGGAGGTGGTTTTGTGTCATTCGGAGTTAGCATGAATGAGTTAAAAATCAGGGAAGTTAGACTATTTACAGGTCATTTTGGCTTGGATTTTTGGCTTCTTATTTTGTGCAGATTTTTGTGCTAAAATGCAATTCTTATGAAATCATGCATGAATGCTAATTATGCAGAATAGATGCTAAAATGCTGTTGATTTTAAGGGATTTGAGCTTAATAAATGAGATTTAGAGTGATGAATACGAGATTCATCACGGGTCTACTCTCTAGCCCTAGCCCCGCAGCCCTGTCAGACCGCACGACACCCTCCTCGTCTCGAATTTTTCACCATCAATATGTTGCTCGAGGGAGGAGGATACCTTCATAATATTTGATCATTGTTCATCCTTGATTTTCGTCGGGTATGAAGTGAAGGATATGGAGAAATCCTCAAGCGCATCACGGAAGCGTGATCGTCGTATCGGATACGACGAAGAACGACTAGTCGCACTAGTTGTTCGGTGCAGCGGAATTTAAAAATTTTATTCGATGAAACCACATGATCCGAGAACCATTCTCAAATCGTTTCATCTATAACCACAGCAAGTATAATGCAATACCTCTTGAAGCGTGGTTGATCAAGTCTCTAAGAGAAGAGACCTCCTATATCAAGTCCGATCGTCGGAGTAACGGCTTGCGAGCACGGAGATGAGTCGCGGTGTCCTCGCAATCCAAGATGATCCAAGCACGGTTGCTCCTGATCTCATCTCACGAGATTGAACGTCTCCTTCGTGAGTGAAGCACTCCAAGTAGACGGAGAACCGTAGAGCGTCGAAGCGGCAGCACGATGGAGCGAGCGTCGACAATTCTCTCCACCAAGGTATGGCGGACGACCACCAAGAAGAGAGGGAGAGAGGGCTGTCGAGTATGGAGAAAGAGAGAGAGAGAGAGATGTGTGCTACAATAGCATGTAAAGAGAGAGCATGGTATGCCTCTCTATTTATAGGGTTTTGGGATCCATGGATCTCAATCCATGGGACATATAAAATCAATGGATGATATTGATCTATGTCAATCCAATGGTCAAGATTGTTGTTAGTAAAAGCCAACAACTTGTGATTTAATTTTGATAAATATATTTGATAAATCAAGTATATATTAATACCAAATTAAACCAATCAAATAAGGAGTGAAAATACAAATGAGATCAACCTTCCCCATTAGAGGGAGCGGACGACCACCAATTCCATAAAGGAATTGGTGCCGTCACCTCCTTCCCATATGGGGAGGGCAATCTCATGGATTCCCATGAGATTGCACATCTCCTTGATTTTCTCTCAACTTATTTCCAACAACTATTTGTTGGTATTTTTATTCACCAAAAATAATTCTCAATTATTTTGAGAATATTGCAATCTTGATATTGGAAAATTGTGAATCACATTCACAACCCAAAACAAAGTATAATTTACATTTTCAATTAATTAGACAATGTCTATCCAATACACATTAATAATTAATCTACAAATATAAATTATAATTAGCTCTCTCTAATACATTATAAATCATATTTATAATATATTATGAATAATTGGATATTACTATCCACATTATTCTTATCCATATTAATTAAATCACATTTAATTATATTGGATAATTCCTCATACATCATGATAATTAAATCATATTTAATTATCAATTTTTCATTGCTTAGATCTTATGAAATTATTCTTGAACCATTCAAGAACAATGCTATTTCTCCTCAGATACTTGGAGATAAGGACATGGCGATTGTTTTGGTCCACGTATAGTGACTTGGATATTAAGATCACATCTCAAATCCATATCTCATGGACCTCTCATAGATGCTTGATTAAATCAAGACCGTAAACCTAATCTTCTCATTGCATCTGAATCTCATTCAGATCAATGTCCAGTATATGGACTAAGATTAGGTCACTTCTCTAATGAGAGGAGTCACTAAAATCCAGACCTATTTCATCACTCCCTCGGAATGGAAGCGTCATGGTTATACAATTGTTTATGATCAAATCACCCTTCAGGTATTCCCAATACCTGTACATCCTGCATACTGGAAGACTCATGATCATCCCAAAGATATGATCACTTTTACACTGTCATCTTCAGGATTTGATCACTAAGTTTCTCAATCTTGGTTATTGGGATATGGTACAGATCATATGCTTTCACAAAGCATATATCTTACCTTCAAATTCACATCATGCTTCTAAAGCATGATGACCATGCATGGAATTTGGTCAGTCCCAAAACCTCATGAGTGAGCTCATGTCTCCCGGTTCACAAGTGAACCTGTATGATCCCTTTGAGAGATCATATTACTCATATGCCCTTACATGCACACCAGCTCGTCGGTATATATAGACCTTGGTTAGGTCATCAACCTATTGGTCTGCCAAATGTACATACTCAGACATATAGCAATACATCTGTCTCTGGTCGGAGGATGTTTGCCTGTGATGTGACAGTATTCATAATAGGTCTTTGGTTATCTCGATCTCGTTAAGTCAACTCATTAACTCAACTAATTTGATACCTCCGAATCAATATTCCCATGCAGAGGACCTGCATCAAGAGGTCGATCAGATATCAGTCTAATGAGATAGGATTGCCATCTCCCACTCAGACTGGAGATCACTACTTGTCAATCATTGATGATGTTTGATGAGTCCTCTATCTAACTCCTTAGATATTCATCCAAGCATCAGCCTCTATGATTCAATAAATGAATCAACAAATGTATGATTATCAAGTTGGCCATGGTACATAACCCTAATTGTACAGAGGGACCTTATAGTGCATTCACTCATTCAATATCAGAAAGGGAGTGAAACATAATCAATAACTTTTATTGATAAATCATTAATTACAATAACATTTATTATAGGAATGGTTCGCCTCAGGCTCACATTGCTAACAATCTCCCACTAGCCCTCAGAACCATTCAGGAACAATCCTTAAACCCATACTTATTACATGCTGGTCGAAAACCTTCTATGTCAGAGGTTTGGTAAGAGGATCAGCAACGTTGTCGGGAGAGGCCACCTTGGTGATGATGATGTCACCACGCTTTTGAATCTCCCGAATGATGTGGTATTTCCTTTCTACGTGCTTGCTCTTCTGATGCCATCTGGGTTCCTTCGCCTGGGCAATGGCTCCCGTGTTATCACAGAATAGCAGGATGGGAGTATCAGAGGAAACTATGCCAAGCTCCTGAACGAACTTGCGCAACCACACTGCCTCCTTTGCAGCAACCGATGTTCGGTTTCTGTTGTTGAATCTGCTGTAGTGTCTGATGAATCCACATTTCATCATCTTTATTCTATCATTTTGGCACCAAAAACTCTAGCAAATACCTGTAAAAAGCATTAAACTCATCATCTTAGCATCCATGCATGTGCATCATATTAGTGTACAAAATACTGTAGTTAAAGCCAAAATTATAGAATAAATAAGAAAAGAAAAAGAATAAAATATTGTAGATATTTTATGACCCGAAACCCCGAGACCTAGGCATCTTGATGAATAGGTCGACAAGGAATAAAGTAGGGGGAGATAAGGTCAGAAATACAGATAAACTACCTATAGTTTTCATTCATTCTTTATTCATTTTGGGACCCATTTTTGGTTCCACTTTTTGTGCATCAAATAAAGAAACTTTGTACATGAAAGTTGTAGATAATTTAATAAAGAAAAATACAAAATTGATTTCACAGAAAAATAGTGTACAGATAAAAAGTTATGGTCTGAATAAGAATCCAGAATCTCAACTTCCCAGACCCGTATCTCACAAATGATAACTCCAAATGCAGCATATTCACCTTTAATTGTATATAGAATAAAATAATCTATTTAATGGCGGTGGTTTCGCATTTGGCGGGGCTACGGTTTGAAAGTTGAGTTTTGGACCCCTATTGTACACCTGTACTGAATAAAATATTAAATTTATTCTTTATTCATTATTTGTTCATTTTTTATATTTTTATATTTTTGTAAATATTACTTATAATAATTGTGAATATTAAAATCAGAAGAAAAATGTAAATAAAACTCAAAATAAAATATATACATATTTGATACATAGGTATTACACCTGTACTTATACCTATATTAAATATATTTCTATTTTATTAAATACACAAAACATATCAGAAAAATAAAATAAAAATATATTTGTGTATATAAAAGTATGTTGTAATTTTAGAAAATAATAAATAAAAATAATAGAATTAAAATACACAAAAGAAAAATAAAGTAATAAAGTATATAGGTATTATACCTATAAAGGGGTAAAAAGTGAACTTGTAAAAATAAGCCTCATAAAAATAAATAAAATTCATAATAAAATACTTCATAAATTAATAAACAATTTTTATTTTTTAACAAAATTGAAATTCATCCATTTACTATTTTATTTTGATTTTTGAAATAATTTCTTGAAGATTTTTCCTGGTTGGTCCACGTGGACCAACCAGGTTGGTCTGACAGTTGACCTCGGTCAACTGTCTGACCTCCTCTTCCAGACTTGTCAGATAGGTTTTTGTCCCATTTTCTCGCCATTTTCTAGGTCCAACCTTGCACAAAATCGTGTCGACGTCTTCTGCATTTTTGCGCCTCGATCTATGGTGAATCACGCCCAGGTGATTCCTTGGGCCGAGGACCATCGATCGAGGCGCTGGACCCTCGTCTTCCACGCCGTTCGTCAACTCTACAAAAGAGTACCCCCGACATCAATTCGAATTTTAATCCTTCTTCCACCACTTTCAATCGCAAACCCCTACTTCTTCGTGCTCCTCGTGACAGGGGGAGTTGAATCGACCTGGGGTTCGTGAGGATTGGTGTAGAATCGAAGAGATTCAGTCCCTCGCCGGAGCTCCGCCGTGCTTCATCGCCCGTCGCCTCTGTTGAGTTCCCTCCTCCTTTCTCTTTGTCTTCTGGTAGCTGTAGTGTAGATTAGGTTAGCCCAGTAACAGTTTAGCTTGCCGTTCATCCAATCGCCGAGAATCCTCGATCGAAGCCACGGCGGAGCTGAGCTCCGCCCGACGTTTTCGACCACTCCAGTGATCCTCCGCCGTCCACAACACCTCCATCCTTCTCTCCTCCGCTCCGTCATCACGCCGCACCCTTCTAGATCCCTCGATCTCGCTCAGATCGAGCCATCGAGCTCCCCTCTCCGCCGCTCGCCGGAGCTCTTCGCCCGCACCACCTTTCGCTTCATTTGATCCATCGGACCCGGCCATTTTGTTCGCATGGATTTTGTGCGCCTAACATTTCAGGTTCGAGCCCCAGAGAAGGCTCCATCGACCTCCATCGATTCCAGACGTCTCCGCCAGGTCACCTTCCTCGACCGGCCATTCTACGCCGCCTCCGCCTCGCCGGAGGCCACCATTCGACGCGGAAGGATCCCAGGATCCTTTGGCCCTTGATCCTGGGGTCGGAGCGGCCGTGTGTCGGCCGCAGTCGCCGCCCGTAGTTCGCCAGGGAGGTGTTCTTCGTGAACCCCTCCCTACCGTTGGATCCGACGCTTTCTCCAGAAGCGACGCCAGCCGCCCGATCGCCTACGCCTCTCCGCCGTTCGATCTTCGCCACGTGTCCAAGTGCATCGCCATCGACCGCAAGAACGAGTCCTTGGGTATTTTGCATATTCCACCCAAGCATTTTTGTTTTTAACCTTCAGTCCAGTAACTTTCATTTGTAGTTTAAAAAGTTTTGTAACATTTGCACTTAGACCCTCACTATTTCACTATTTGCACTTAAGTCCACGCCACGTCACCTCACGTGACTAGGGCGCAGGACTTGTGGGAAGTTTGCATGCTAGGCCCCGAACTTTTAATTATTTGCAATCACATCCCTGTACGTAGTTAATTAAATATCTTTTTGGATAAATTGCATGTATGTCCTGCCGGCTTTTAATATTTGCAATTATGCCCCTGTGAATGGTGTTTCGCGTGATCTGTGCGTTGCTTTTGGTGAAATTTGCAGCTGAGCCCTTAGACGTTTTTATAATTACATTTATACCCCTGCCAGGCTTAGGATTTTTGTGTGCTTAGCTTATTTATTTCACACCTCTTTTAATTGCGAAAAATTCTCAAAAAATAGGTTTAAGCTCCTATTTGCTTCTACTTGCACGCTGTATTTTTAGTTTTTAATTTTATTATATTTTTATATTTATTAAAGATCCAAAACATGCTTTTTATTCACTGACTAGCTTAAAAAATACCAAATAAATATCAAAAGGTCTTAAAAAATTCCAAAATTATTCTCTGTTGTGTATTTTGATCTGCTTTAATTTCAACCCAAAATTCACTAAAAATCCCAAAAGAAAAACCTTAAAAATTGAAAAACACCCAAAAACTTCAAAAAAATCTATAAAATTGTAGAAAACTCCAAAAATAGTAAACGCAGTTCCTGTTTACCCTAGATTTTGTTTCCTTTGTTTGAAAATTAGTGTGAGAAATTTTGGTTGCTAATTAATAATTTTAATTCTCATTTTCCCCACAGCCAGCAATTATTTCACTGTTTCGCCCTATTTCAGTATTTAAAAATATCAAACATAGTTTGAAAAATCCCCAAAAATCACAAAAATAGTAAAAAATCCTAAAAATACCAAAAAGATTTTATTTCTGAATTTTTGGTTATTTTTGCACATTTATACATACTTTAACTTGTCTTTTATTACATTGTCCTTATTTTCCATTATTGAAAAAGAAAATAGAAAAATATAAAATATAAACTTATAAAAATCAGAAAATTAAAAATAAAAATACAAAATTAAAAATTAAAAATTAAATAAAAAATTTAAAAATTAAAAACCCACAAGAAATTCTTGATTGGCTAAGTGGCTTATTAGACCTAGTTTTGGATTTTCATCTATGCTTTACACCCTTGCTTCCTGAGTTCGACCCCTACTTGCTTGCCACTGTACACTTTTAGTAGGGTATAATAAATTTTAATCCTTGCTCTTGATTGCTTTATTGATTGTGTGGGTTAATTGTTGAAGATCGAGGAAGCTTGAGTAGTCGCATCAGCGACAGTGAGTCTGACTTGTCAGACCACTATTTAGCGGCTCTCGTTTTCCTGCTTTTCAAATGGCGCCGTTGCCGGGGAACATCGGTTTGTAGAGTACCATCTGGGTCTTTATTTACTTAGCCATTTTTGATTACTTGTCTCTTGTGCATCATTTATTTGGAACTGTCTGACATCTCTTTTGTTTCTTGCGAGGGACCGCTGACCGAGGAGGATCGCCTAAGGGATCCTGAGCAGCCTTGGGAGGAGGAGCCGGCTATTCTACCCTAGCCGGCAGGAGAGAGCAGGAGGGCTAGAGAGAGAGATAGTTGCTTTTCACTTTTTGTGAGAGAGAGATTTGATTAATTGTAATAATACAGGACTTGGACACTTGAACACTTCGGGCCTAATTTTCGGGTGTTTGTTCACCCAGGGGCTCACCGTTGTTTTCTTCGTGTTTTCCCGACTGTCATTTGCCGCTTTTGATTGCATTTTCACTTTCTTTTGTGGAGTGAGCCCTTAGATTTAGGCTTTTGCTTGATCGTCTAGATTAGGTCCAAACACACTAATAACCTTTGCATGTACCTATAGACCATTTTTGGACTTAGTTTAATTAAACAGTTAACTCATCTTCTTAGATTCGTCGCGCCGCGAGCCCTCCCCATAAAGCGCTACTCCTGAACTCGATGTGTCGAGAAGAGGAGGGGAGGGTCTAGACCAGACTCTTAGGATCGAGGATTGGTGATTAACTTGTGGTTCTTCACGCTAGCAGTTGCCCATCTTAGGACGATTTCCGCATTGCATACCGGCATCTAGTTAGGTTTACAAATTCTGCTTTGCATCCCGCATGGAGAGAGCTGGGATTCGCTGTAAGTCTTCTTACTTTGCATCCATCATTTAGGCACAAAGGTGAGATCTCCATCTTGGCGCCGACTTGCATTGGCTTTTCCGACTCTATTCTCCCTCTGTTTTTGGACAAAGTAGGATAAAGAAAACACAAAAACGTTAGGCGCTTGTTTGAAATCACTCAAAAGAAGCGATAACACAAAAAAATTTAAAAAGGGACTGCTAAGAAAACTTTGACCTAAATAAAATTGGTAATTGAACTCATTGATTGGGGAGAGTCACACCCTCACTTGTATTCAGGTTGCATGGGAAGGTCTCCTTCCAAGTGAGCAGAGTGCTTCGTAAGGATTAGAGCCCAAAACCCAGTCTGTGGCTGCCTTGTGTATCGCCTGGATTTCCGAAGTATTGGCGCTTCTATCGTACGTGGACGAGTAGGGCTTGGTCAACATTGGTGACTCTCTATTTTGCAGAGCATCGACCTTGCCCGAAGTATCGAGCCTAGGCCACGCCTTCACGGGGGTGTCTGTCTCATCGTCTTGCGTCCGAGTAGGTTCTTGCACGCTCACGGGTGATTCCGTTGCGAGCGAGATCCGAAGTATTGGTTTCGCCTATTGGCTTCCTTTCTCTATTTCTTTGGCTGAGTAGGGATCCAGGAAGGGTTACAAGGACCTTAAAAAGTGCAGACTACAGGTTACACAGGGGGAGGACAAGTACGGGAATACTTTTCCGGCAGTACTCTCGCTCCTATAGGCGTAGCGCTCTAAGGACTCGTTAAAAGATAACTTCCTGAATTCAAGATAAAAATTACAAAGATAAAAGCCGAACCTTCACGGCTTCATGTGTTGAGTTGGTGAATCCCCTTGCCTTGTGTTTGCTTGCTAGTTGCATTTAGGTCAAGATCAAAAATATCGCGCCTTTGCGCAAAATTTTGTTCTCTTTCTACTTGACCCTTTCTCATTGTGAGCCTTCTACTGTTTTGCAATCCTTTTATTTCTTGTTTACCATCCCAACATCTTGTCCTCTTGGCCTTCTCAAGATGACGTCACACGGATGGTTTAGTCGGGACCTCGCCGACGCCCACATCGATTCCGTGCCGGCAACATCTTCAATAAGGAGGGGTGATCTCCAAGAAGTTAATTAGGATCTTGCGAATGTCTCCTTGGACTCCCCTATTCTCGCTTCTTTCAATCCCTGCCTTTCTCCAATAAATCCGCTATTCGGGATGGACTCGCAACCCGAATTAGCTCTTCCCCTTCAGCTAAACCGGGATTACTCTTGTCCCCGAAATAACCCCTTGTGGATGGAGATCGATTTCAGTCAATATCATATGCTCCATTCACAACATTCTGGGATTGACCTTAATCCCAGAATCATCTCAACAGCTGGTGCTCAAGAAGATACTGATCAGGGTTTACTCCGTCATGCATATTCCCCAACCGATCACGATTCATAAATTCCAGTTCAGTTAGAGATGGCAGGAGGAAGAGGAAAGGGACCACAGCCCCAATTAGAGCCTGAAGGCAATCCGGGGGAAGGGCAGTACACCACTCAGGGTGAGGTTAACAGTCAGCTGCTGGCGTCCATTCAAGCCATTCAGCAGCAGTTGACTAATCAGGCCCTGGCCCAGACCGCTTTCCAGGACATGCTGAATGATCTGAGGAGGAGGGCCGACGCAAGAGATGCCCGTCAGGAGGATGATCCGAACAACGAGCAGAATTTTGAAGAAGTCAGAGACGAATTCTCAGTTGGAAGACCCGAATTTGAGGTAGTAGGAGGAGATCCACTGCAGCCGAAGCCTACTCTGAAGGAAACATACAATCCAGGAGCGGGACGCATCACGGAGTGGATTCAAGTTCCACGTATGCATGCCCACTTCGAGCTGAAGCCGCAATTTCTGTCACTGCTTCCCACCTTCCACGGGAACACCACTGAGGAACCATATATCTTTCTCAAGAAGTTTAGCCGCATCTGTTCCACTGCTCATTACCCCGGAATCCCTCTGGGGGAAATCAAGATGACCGCGTTTCCCTTCAGCCTTCAAGACAAGGCCCTATATTGGGTTGACCATCTTGGGAAGGTCGTCACGACCTGGGAGGAGCTGAATTCCGCATTTCTCCACAAATTCTATCCTCTCGGGCGATTGAATCAGATGCGTGCCCGGATCTCCAGTTTCTGCCAGCAGCCCCACGAGACCATCCATGAAGCGTGGGAGAGATTTAAAGATCTTCAAGAAGTGCCCCCACCATGATATTCCAAAGACCAGTCTCGTACAACACTTCTTTGGGGGGCTATCATTTGAGAGCCAAAAGCTTGTGGATGCAGCTTGCGGCGGTTCACATTTCAACAAGGACGAGGACGTGGTATGGAATGTCTTCGAAGAAATGGCTGAGGGAGAAGCAGCCCAATCCTCGTCCAGAATCTACATGAAGCCGCCAACCGCCATCAGCAAGCCAGTTAACATGGCTTCTCACACCGAGGACAAGGATGAGAGCTCCAACCTGAGTATCATTGGGAGCCACTTGTCCAAAGTGGACATCATCGAGAAGAGGTCACAAGACCTCGAAAAGCTGGCAGTCATAGAAAAAAGGACCCAAGGTATGGAAAAGCTCGACCAGATTTCCCAGCAGCTGGAGCAGCTCGTCCGTGCTTTAAATGCAAACATGTGCAACGCTGTGTCTACTTCTGTCGAGTCGAATGCTGAGAAAAAAGAGCCCGCAATGCAGCCACAACCTCAGCCGACTCCACAGCAGCCCCAACCTGTCCAGCACGTGTACTACGTGCAGGCCCCGGAGCAGCCCCTGCAGCCCCAGACACAGATGGTTGTGTATCAACCGGAGCCCCAGCCTGCATACTCTGAGCAATTCTCTTCACCCCCGCCAGTGATTCAGGAAATCAATGGTGTATGGGACAATGAAGCGCAGCTGACCCGTCCTCAAGGACATTCTCAGGGTTAGAACATGGGCAACAGGACCTATCATCAGCAGCAGCAGGGTGGGAGACCCTTCCAGCAGTCTTACCAGTACCAGCCTCCATCACACGGGAACACTTGGAGGCAGAACTACCAGCACGGTCCCCAGCAGTCCGGATATCGTGGACAGGGATATCACCAGCAACCGGCTGGTCAATACAATCAGCACAACTCGCAGTACCCCTCCAACCCTCCTTCTCAACAATTCTCACAAGGATATCAGTCGCAATCTCAACCGCCATACCAGCATTCTAGACCCCAGCAGGGGGAATCCTCTGAGATTATACCGGTCAATCCAGCTCTGGCTTGTTTGGAGCAATTGATGAAGAACATGGCTGAGATGAACCAGAAGATTGACGACCTGACGGTAGCCAAAACCGTCATACCAGCCCAGGTCGAAGCTAACCCTAACAATTTCCGACGCAAGGAGCAGGTAGCCGGCAGTGTCCAACCCGAATCAGGTGACTTAAATTGTTTTTTATCTAATGCTGTTACTCTCAGGAGCGGTAGGACACTCCGGCCATCGGCGACAGCGAAGGGAACGCATCTCGCATCTGACGGGGAATCGTCAGTCCAGCCAACACCAGGGCCAGCCAGTATTTTGGGAGCAGCACCAGCATCCAGAAAACCACAAAAAAATGAAGAAAATCGAAAAACACAAAAAGATAGCAGCAACCTCGGTGGAGATCAGCCAGCATTGGAAACGCCTGCACCCGCATCTCAGCCAGTTCCTGACAGGAGGAGCACCGCACCGGTAGCGAGTCCAACGCCAGCACCTGAAGCCGAGCCTATCATTTTTGGTCCGCAAATTGTAGATGAATCCATTCCTTTTTGTCATCTACCTGTAAACAACGATATGGACACTATTTTGAATGATATTGGTGAAGAGTTTGTAAATATTCCTTTTCCTGAAGCAATGAAAAAACACAAAAAAATGAAAATTTTGAAAAATGCTTTGTCTGATCCTGCTATCATAGAAATCATTCAGAATTTGGTATTGAATATGCCATTGATGAAATCTCTTGAGTACATGCCAGCCGTGAAGAAAGGACTTAAAGAGGCATGTACAACCAAGCGCAGGCCAAACCCCCACAATTCCAGAAGCAAAGGTGGCAAGTCTGAAAAACACATTCTCACAATGGCCACAGTTAACGCCATCAGCAACCTCCCGGATAAAAAGCCAGATATGGGAGCACCTCTTGTACGTTGCCAGATGTTTGATCAGGAATTCGAGCGAACACTTCTCGACAGTGGGTCATCTGTCAATTTGATGTCAGCCTCACTACTCACGGAGTTCAAGTTAGGACCGATCAAGCCTACAAAGATGATTCTGCAGTTTGCAGACAAGTCAGTCAAGCGGCCTAGGGGCCTGCTGGAGGATGTGATCGTCACGGTTCAGGGAAAGTCATTCCCGGCCGATTTTGTGGTCTTAGATATGGATGTCCCCGCTCCGTTGCTTCTTACTCCGATCATACTCGGAAGACCATTTCTGCGGACATCAAACGCAGTGGTGAATTATGGGATGGGAGAAATCACTTTTGGAGCTGGCAATGAAATTATCCGAGTGGAGACCCTGTCCGAAGGAACACCAACCGAGCAGACATCTACTTCATGTGCAAGAGTGATCGAGTATGCTGACGACTGCGACTTCCTAGCAGAAATTCAAGATACCAACCTATTTCTGGATGACAATAAGATCCATGGATTCCTCTATCCCGAGGAAGAAGTGGAGACCGCAGTCGAATTTCCTTTCATCAATCAAGATGAGGAACTTGCTGATGTGCTACAAGATACTGCCGTGGGGGTGATGTGCCTTCAGAACCAAGAGCCGAAATTTGAAACAGTTTTTGATGAAGATGACATTATCAGAGAATTTTGTCAGGATTTGAGAGAGGAAACAGATCAGAACATGGTGGACACTGAACCGTTGAACGAATCACCACCTGCACTGATAGCTGAGGTCACCACCGAAGCAGCTCAGACCCCGCCAGAGCTAAAACCCTTGCCCTCCAATATAAAGTATGCCTTCCTTGCGGGAGAACCGAACATGTACCCGGTCATCATTAATGCACATCTGACCGAAGATCAAGAATCTCGTCTGATGGAGGTTCTTGAACGCAATCGCAAGGCGATAGGCTGACGAACGTCTGACCTCCATGGGATTAATCCGTCACTCTGCTCGCACCGCATCTTTCTGGAAGACGACTGCAGACCCTCTCGCGAACTGCAAAGAAGATTAAATCCGAACCTGTGAGAGGTGGTTATGAAAGAAATCCAGAAATGGTGTGATGCGGGATTCATTTATCCCATCTCCGACAGCAAATGGGTGAGCCCTCTGCATGTTGTGCCCAAGAAATCAAGGATCACCATTGTGAAAAATGACAAAGGAGAGGAGATCGTAACCAGAGTACCGACTTCTTGGCGAGTGTGCGTAGACTACAGAAGACTCAATCTCGCCACCAAGAAGGATCATTTTCCGCTACCCTTCATCGACCAGATCTTGGAGAGATTGGCCGCGAAGGAATACTTCTGTTTCTTGGACGGCTACTCTGGGTATAATCAAGTTGCTATTGCTCCTGAAGATCAAGAGAAGACCACGTTCACCTGTCCTTTTGGCACATATGCCTTCAGACGGATGCCGTTCGGGCTTTGCAACGCCCCAGCCACATTTCAGAGGTGTATGCTTGCAGTTTTTGCCGATATGGTGGGTAGCTTTCTCGAGGTCTTTATGGACGATTTTTCGGTCTATGAGGACTCATTTGATCAATGTCTGGACTATCTAGACCGAGTCTTACGGAGGTGCTGTGAAGTAAATCTTGTGCTCTCCTGGGAGAAGAGCAATTTCATGGTGACCGAAGGAATCGTGCTGGGTCACGTTGTTTCTAAACGTGGCATGGAGGTTGACCCAGCCAAGGTGGATGTAATTTCTAAGCTGGAGCCACCTACAAATATCAAGCAAGTCCGGTCATTCCTGGGCCATGTCGGTTTTTACCGACGATTTATTAAAGATTTCAGCAAACTGGTCAGACCGCTGACTGAATTGCTCGGCAAGGACAATGAATTCATTGTAGACGACCGTGTGCTCCTTGCCTTTAATCAGTTGAAAGAGCTCATCACGCAGGCCCCTGTCCTACAGCCACCGATTTGGACTCAGCCTTTCGAGATTATGACCGACGCGTCAGATTATGCCATCGGAGCTGTACTGGGACAGAGGAAAGACAATGTACCATTTGCGATTCACTACGCTAGTCGAACGCTCGATGAAGCCCAGAGAAACTACACTGTCACTGAAAAGGAGCTGCTAGCGGTAGTCTTTGCTTTGGAAAAGTTCAGATCTTACCTTCTTGGGTCCAAAGTTATCATTTACACTGATCATTCGGCCATTCAGTATTTACAGCAGAAGAAGGACGCCAAACCACGTCTCATTCGGTGGATCCTTCTCCTCCAGGAGTTTGATTTGGAAATCAGAGATAAACCTGGAGTCAAGAATGTAGTGGCCGATCATCTGTCAAGACTTCCTGAACCAGAGTCTCCTGAGCTGAACCTGCAGCCTATCACAGAGACCTTTCCAGATGAATCGATTCTGTCTGTCGCCTCACTTCCTTGGTATGCGGACATTGTGAATTATCTAGTTGCCAAGAAAATCCCGCAGGACTGGCCTAAGTTGAAAATAGACAGATTTTTGTCTAAAATCCATTTTTACCAGTGGGAAGACCCATATCTGTTTCGTGAGGGAGCAGATTGCATCTGGCGAAGGTGTATTCCTCAGGAGGAAGTTCCAAGTGTCCTCGCTCTATGTCATGATCAAGATTCTGGAGGACACCATTCAGGCAAACGAACGGCAGCAAAAGTTCTTCAAAGTGGCCTCTGGTGGCCTTCATTATTCAAAGATGCAGATGAGTATGTCAAATGTTGCACTGATTGTCAGAAGATGGGTGGAACCATAGGAATGAGAGACACAATGCCTCTGAAATACATTCAGATCTCAGACGTCTTTGACGCATGGGGCATCGACTTTATGGGACCGTTTCCTAACAGTCAGGGTTATGAGTATATTCTTCTTGCTGTCGATTATGTCAGTCGATGGGTGGAAGCCATCCCCGCCTGAGCCGCCGACAGTAGGACTGTCTGTCGATTCTTACGAGATCACATCATAGCACGGTTCAGGATTCCCAAAATTCTCATATCTGACGGGGGTAGTCATTTCATAAATAGAGAGGTGAAGAAGCTGACTCAAGAATTCTGCATCGAGCATCGTGTTGCTTCACCCTACCACCCGCAGTCTAATGGCTTAGCTGAATGTTCCAACAGGGAGATCAAGACGATTCTACAGAAACTTGTGCATCCGGATCGCAAGAACTGGTCTCAGCTTCTTGATTCCGTTCTTTGGGTTTACAGAACAACGTACAAGTCACCCTTGGGAATGTCTCCCTACTGCCTGGTGTATGGCAAGCCATGTCATTTGCCCGTGGAACTTATTCACAAATCTTTATGGGCTATTAATATATGTAATTTGGACTCCAAGCAAGCAGGAAAGAACAGAAAATTAGATCTGAACAGATTACTGGAATTCAGAGATTATGCGTATGACAACAGCCTGATGTACAAGGAGAAGGTCAAAACATGGCATGACAAGCACATTCGCCACAAGTCCTTTGATCCAGGTCAGAAGGTATGGTTGTTCGATGTGAAATTAAAGATCTTTCCAGGCAAATTGAAGAGCAAATGGACTGGGCTGTTTTTGGTTAGGCAGGTGTGTGACAACGGAAGTGTATTGATATCCAATCTGTCAGCTGACGCACAGCCTTTTGTAGTCAATGGATAGCTTCTGAAACCATACCTTGAACATGACACATTCATGGCCGTCGTTGACTCAATTCAAGTAATCTATGAGGTTGAGCTGAATATCTCGAAAGAGGCAGAGGAAGGCAAAGCACATCAAAACATTTTTGAATGATTTCCCTTTTCGTCTTTTCTTCTTTTCAATTTCTTTTATCTTGTTCTACCGAATTGATGCCATCCCTTTCATCACTGCTACACTAAGGATGTACTTTATCCTAAGTATAGGGGGGATGCGCATCCCGAGTTGTTCATATCCAATCTCATATCTTTTCTTCTTTTCTTCTTTTCTTCTTTTCCTTTTCTATCTTCTTTGTCTATCAAAAAGGTGCCGCCCTTGTAGACAATTTTCCATACTTAGGACGTACTTTGTCCTAAGTATAGGGGGGTGTGCACCCCGAGTTCTCTATTCTTTTCGATCCTCTCCATTGTCTCCTCTTCGTGTCTATACTTAGGGATATCTTACCCTAAGTATAGGGGGAGACAATCTGAGTATGATCTGTTCATTCCCACCCTTGACCCTCCCTGCGTTGTGTACAGTCTGCTATACTTAGGATTATTTGATCCTAAGTATAGGGGGGACGGTCAACTTCTCATTCTTTTGTTCATCCCTTATTCATTTATTCTTGGATTTTCCTATACTCAGTACGAGTTATGTCTTCTCTTTTCTTTCTGATCTATGAGGACATAGCTCAAGCTAAGTATAGGGGGGTCGTATATACTACGTATATACTTTAGCCATAACTCGTACTTCCGTATAAATATGGCTAATAATTCATCAAAATTCATTAAAATTCCTTAATAAAAAGGTGTTTTATTCCTCAAATTCTTTTTGTAATTACTGATTAATAAATCATGTGAAAATGTTTTTTGCAAAATGTTTGAAAAATAGTTGGAAAATCTTTGTGAACATCTATTGAAAACTATTTTGAAAATATTTTGTTACATGTTTTCAACCTTTGTAAAAATGTGTGTTTTGTA
This sequence comes from Ottelia alismoides, assembly GCA_037367405.1. Classification (NCBI taxonomy): domain Eukaryota; kingdom Viridiplantae; phylum Streptophyta; class Magnoliopsida; order Alismatales; family Hydrocharitaceae; genus Ottelia; species Ottelia alismoides. The sequence continues at coordinate 14,300 of JAZKJV010005559.1, read as the reverse complement.
AAAATTTATTTTCTTTGTGTGGAATAAAATGTTTGAAAAATGATTTGCAAATGGTTTGAAAAATGGTTGCAAAAATAAATTGAAAAATCTATACATACTGTTTTAAAAGCCTTTGCAAAATGATTTTCAAATGTGTGTACGTGTTTGTAAAAATGTTTGTAAAAATTATGTGGACTATAGTTTTCAAAATTGTATGAAAAAGCTTGTGTTAAATAAGTTTGAGGAATACACACATCACACCAAAATCCACTTTATATATGTATAAAATTTATCACTTATCCTTGTAAAGTCTTAAAAATCCACTTCTTGTATATAGAAGAAGCACTCCCGTGTACATAGTTTTCACCTAGTTTTCAGCCAAAACTTTTTTTTTTCAAAAATCCCAAAAACATTTGCAAAACTAAAATCCAAAAAAAACATTTGAAAGATCTTTTTGAAAAATACAAAAAAATGCATCTGCATACGAATGCACCATCTTTTCAAAAATCTATAAAAAATTCAAAATCTTGAAAATTGCATCACAAAAATATTTTCTGCATTCTGCATCGCATTTGCATAGCATGAGCATTTTTCGGATTGAGTTTGATAGTTGAACAAGTCTGAGTAAAATCCGGAGATTGGAGCTTGATTGGACCTTAAAATCTACCTAATAACAGGAACCTTATAGGAACTGAGTTTGAGGTACTTCAGGTCTAGTTGACTTAATTCTTTGAGGATCACGGGACTTGGTTCAATGGATTCTTGACTGCCTAAGTAGAATATTTCAGAGCACACACACGACTCTTGTTGATAATGACCTAACTTGGACACCTGCACCTTTCACATAGCTCTCCACGGATGAGGTGATGAGGAGGCAGTTTCCTTTGACTTGGGGTAGCATATGAGGGTAGTACTTCTAGGCAGAACCTCTCTTCTTCTTATAGTGAAGGAAGTGCACCTCAACTTGGTCTAGTGGTGATGAAGGCTAAAGACAGAAGTTGTGGGTTGCAATAAAGCTTCAAAAGAGGGATAGTCTATGGCTCAAGAAGAAATTTCTTGTATATATGTTGCACCATGTAGATATGTTGTACAGATGCAATTGAAAAAAAAAGAGAAAAAAAGAGAAAAAAAAGGAACTCCAAAAAAGTGGTGGGTCGGATTGAAAATTTAATAACCCCACCGGAGTGTATATAGTCCAATAAAGCAAAAGCTTATGGTATCCATGTTACATCTCATGAAGCTTGCAGCGGGAGACTTAGCTACACTGGTTGAGCTCCCAAAATTCTATACCTCTTATTCCCCCTCTTCTTGAGCCGGTTGCACTTGAACTTAGAAGGGAATACCCCGCTTCTCGAGGAAAGAGTTGCTAGACCAAGGCATTAGAGTTACCAGGTTGGGGGAGGTTGTTTCTTTGTTACTTCTGAGGTGGGGAGCTACATATCACTCACACTGTACGAGTCAGATTCATAGTCGTAAGAGTTTGCGTATGAGTTGAAGTATTTTTGACCTGGCTATTGAGGAGACTTGGACAGAGTTTTGGGATTCTCAAGGACTGTTGGATTTCAAACACAGTTCTCACTAAGGTTCCGTCCGCACTAAAATTCCAAAGGTTCGACTTAAGCTCCAAACTTTGATTTTGTGAAGACAAGTTTGAAGATCAAATAAAATCCATATTTCTTCTTTTTCTTTTCTTTCTTCTTCTTTTTTGCACTTATTGCATAAGTGTTTGCTAGGGACTAGCAAAGGTAAAGTATAGGGGGATGATGAATCCACATTTCATCATCTTTATTCTATCATTTTGGCACCAAAAACCCTAGCAAATACCTGTAAAAAGCATCAAACTCATCATCTTAGCATCCATGCATGTGCATCATATTAGTGTATAAAATACTGTAATTAAAGCCAAAATTATAGAATAAATAAGAAAAGAAAAAGAATAAAATATTGTAGATATTTTATGACCCGAAACCCCGAGACCTAGGCATCTTGATGAATAGGTCGACAAGGAATAAAGTAGGGGGAGATAAGGTCAGAAATACAGATAAAATACCTATAGTTTTCATTCATTCTTTATTCATTTTGGGACCCATTTTTGGTTCCACTTTTTGTGCATCAAATAAAGAAACTTTGTACATGAAAGTTGTAGATAATTTAATAAAGAAAAATACAAAATTGATTTCACAGAAAAATAATGTACAGATAAAAAGTTATGGTCTGAATAAGAATCCAGAATCTCAACTTCCCAGACCCGTATCTCACAAACGATAACTCCAAATGCAGCATACTCACCTTTAATTGTATATAGAATAAAATAATCTATTTAATGGCGGTGGTTTCGCATTTGGCGGGGCTACGATTTGAAAGTTGAGTTTTGGACCCCTATTGTACACCTGTATTGAATAAAATATTCAATTTATTCTTTATTCATTATTTGTTCATTTTTTATATTTTTATATTTTTGTAAATATTACTTATAATAATTGTGAATATTAAAATCAGAAGAAAAATGTAAATAAAACTCAAAATAAAATATATACATATTTGATACATAGGTATTACACCTGTACTTATACCTATATTAAATATATTTCTATTTTATTAAATACACAAAACATATTAGAAAAATAAAATAAAAATATATTTGTGTATATAAAAGTATGTTGTAATTTTAGAAAATAATAAATAAAAATAATAGAATTAAAATACACAAAAGAAAAATAAAGTAATAAAGTATATAGGTATTATACCTATAAAGGGGTAAAAAGTGAACTTGTAAAAATAAGCCTCATAAAAATAAATAAAATTCATAATAAAATACTTCATAAATTAATAAACAATTTTTATTTTTTAACCAAATTGAAATTCATCCATTTACTATTTTATTTCGATTTTTGAAATAATTTCTTGAAGATTTTTCCTGGTTGGTCCACGTGGACCAACCAGGTTGGTCTGACAGTTGACCTCGGTCAACTGTCTGACCTCCTCTTCCAGACTTGTCAGATAGGTTTTTGTCCCATTTTCTCGCCATTTTCTAGGTCCAACCTTGCACCAAATCGTGTCGACGTCTTCTGCATTTTTGCGCCTCGATCTATGGTGAATCACGCCCAGGTGATTTCTTGGGCCGAGGACCATCGATCGAGGCGCTGGACCCTCGTCTTCCACGCCGTTCGTCAACTCTACAAAAGAGGACCCCCGACTTCAATTCGAATTTTAATCCTTCTTCCGCCACTTTCAATCGCAAACCCCTACTTCTTCGTGCTCCTCGTGACAGGGGGAGTTGAATCGACCCGGGGTTCGTGAGGATTGGTGTAGAATCGAAGAGATTCAGTCCCTCGTCGGAGCTCCACCGTGCTTCATCGCCCGTCGCCTCTGTTGAGTTCCCTCCTCCTTTCTCTTCGTCTTCTGGTAGCTGTAGTGTAGATTAGGTTAGCCCAGTAACAGTTTAGCTTGCCGTTCATCCAATCGCCGAGAATCCTCAATTGAAGCCACAGCGGAGCTGAGCTCCGCCCGACGTTTCCGACCACTCCAGTGATCCTCCGCCGTCCACAACACCTCCATCCTTCTCTCCTCCGCTCCGTCATCACGCCGCACCCTTCCAGATCCCTCGATCTCGCTCAGATCGAGCCATCGAGCTCCCCTCTCCGCCGCTCGCCGGAGCTCTTCGCCCGCACCACCTTTCGCTTCATTTGATCCATCGGACCCGGCCATTTTGTTCGCATGGATTTTGTGCGCCTAACATCTCAGGTTCGAGCCCCAGAGAAGGCTCCATCGACCTCCATCGATTCCAGACGTCTCCGCCAGGTCACCTTCCTCGTCCGGCCATTCTACGCCGCCTCTGCCTCGCCGGAGGCCACCATTCGACGCGGAAGGATCCCAGGATCCTTTGGCCCTTGATCCTGGGGTCAGAGCGGCCGTGTGTCGGCCGCAGTTGCCGCCCGAAGTTCGTCGGGGAGGTGTTATTCGTGAACCCCTCCCTACCGTTGGATCCGACGCTTTCTCCAGAAGCGACGCCAGCCGCCCGATCGCCTGCGCCTCTCCGCCGTTCGATCTTCGCCACGTGTCCAAGTGCATCGCCATCGACCGCAAGAACGCGTCCTTGGGTATTTTGCATATTCCACCCAAGCATTTTTGTTTTTAACCTTTAGTCCAGTAACTTTCATTTGTAGTTTAAAAAGTTTTGTAACATTTGCACTTAGACCTTCACTGTTTCACTATTTGCACTTAAGTCCACGCCACGTCACCTCACGTGACTGGGGCGCGGGACTTGTGGGAAGTTTGCATGCTAGGCCCCGAACTTTTAATTATTTGCAATCACATTCCTGTGCGTAGTTAATTAAATATCTTTTTGGATAAATTGCATGTATGCCCTGCCGGCTTTTAATATTTGCAATTATGCCCCTGTGAATGGTGTTTCGCGTGATCTGTGCGTGGCTTTTGGTGAAATTTGCAGCCGAGCCCTTGGACGTTTTTATAATTACATTTATACCCCTATCAGGCTTAGGATTTTTGTGTGCTTAGCTTATTTATTTCACACATTTTTTAATTGCGAAAAATTCTCAAAAAATAGGTTTAACTCCTGTTTGCTTCTACTTGCACCATGTATTTTTAGTTTTTAATTTTTATTATATTTTTATATTTATTAAAAATCCAAATCATGCTTTTTATTCACTGACTAGCTTAGAAAATACCAAAAAAATATCAAAAGGTCTTAAAAAATTCCAAAATTATTCTCTGTTGTGTATTTTGATCTGCTTTAATTTCAACCCAAAATTCACTAAAAATCCCAAATAAAAAACCTTAAAAATTGAAAAACACCCAAAAACTTCAAAAAAATCTATAAAGTTTTAGAAAACTCCAAAAATAGTAAACTCAGTTCCCGTTTACCCTAGATTTTGTTTCCTTTGTTTGAAAATTAGTGTGAGAAATTTTGGTTGCTGATTAATAATTTTAATTCTCATTTTCCCCACAGCCAGCAATTATTTCACTGTTTCGCCCTATTTCAGTATTTAAAAATATCAAACATAGTTTGAAAAATCCCCAAAAATCACAAAAACAGTAAAAAATCCTAAAAATACCAAAAAGATTTTATTTCTGAATTTTTGGTTATTTTTGCACATTTTTATGCATACTTTAACTTGTCTTTTATTACATTGTCCTTATTTTCCATTATTGAAAAAGAAAATAGAAAAATATAAAATATAAACTTATAAAAATCAGAAAATTAAAAATCAAAATACAAAATTAAAAATTAAAAATTAAATAAAAAATTTAAAAATTAAAAACCCACAAGAAATTCTAGATTGGCTAAGTGGCTTATTAGACCTAGGTTTTGATTTTCATCTATGCTTTACACCCTTGCTTCCTGAGTTCGACCCCTACTTGCTTGCCACTGTACACTTTTAGTAGGGTATAATAAATTTTAATCCTTGCTCTTGATTGCTTTATTGATTGTATGGGTTAATTGTTGAAGATCGAGGAAGCTTGAGTAGTCGCATCAGCGACAGTGAGTCTGACTTGTCAGACCACTATTTAGCGGCTCTCATTTTCCCTCTTTTCAGTGTCCTGCTTCTTGCTTCTCCAGCTCACAGCACCACCATTCAACAGGAACACAAACCTTGATGTCGACTTTCGATCATCAATATCCGATTAGATGTCAGAATCTGTATATCCCAAGACTTGGAGATCACCATCTCCGTAGACCAAGATGTAATCTTGCGTCCGTCTTAGATATTTGAATATGTTCTTTACTGCATTCCAGTGTTGTTCTCCATAGAATGATTGGTAATGACTTACCACTTCCAGTGCATGGCAGATATCTGGCCTAGTGCACATCATAGCATACATTAAGCTTCCTACAGCTGACGCATAAGGGCATCCAGCCATGGCTTTCTTTTCCTCAAGAGATTGAGGAGCCATTCCTTTAGACAAGTGGATACCATGTCTTAAGGGTAGGAATCCTTTCTTGGAACTATCCATACGGAATCGTTCAAGAATTTTCTTAATGTATCCATGTTGTGACAATCCCAATATCCTCTTCTCCCGGTTTCTGAACAACTTCAAACCCAAGATGTAAGAGGCTTCTCCAAGATCTTTCATCTCAAAGGTATGGGACAACCAAATCTTCACACTGGTCATCATCCATGTATCATTCCCAATGATAAGGATGTCATCTAGATAAAGCACGATGAACACAATGGCGCTCCCACTAAGCTTCTTGTATACACAAGGTTCATCAGGATTCTGCACAAAATCATAACTCTTTATGGTTTCGTCAAATCTGATGTTCCAGCTACGAGAAGCTTGCTTGAGCCCATAGATGGATTTCTTCAGCTTGCATACTTTACCATCCTCTGTCATGAAGCCCTGTGGCTGCTCCATGTAGATATCCTCCTCGAGGTATCCACTGAGGAAAGCCGTCTTGACGTCCATCTGCCAGATGTCGTAGTCAAGATATGCAGCTATAGCCAGCAATGCCCTGATGGATTTAAGCATAGCCAGAGGAAAGAATGTCTCATCGTAGTCGACTCCTTCTCTCTGTGTGTAGCCCTTGGCTACGAGCCGTGCTTTGAAAGTCTCTACTTTCCCATCAGGTCCTCTCTTTCTCTTAAAGATCCATTTGCACCCAATGGGTTTTACCCCTTTAGGTGGATCCTCGAGGGTCCATACACCATTCTTATGCATGGAGTCAATTTCTGACTTCATTGCTAGCATCCATCTATCCATGTCATGATCCGCGAGTGCTTCATCAAATGAAGTAGGATCACTGTCAATTTCTCTTGACACATGGAATCCATACCTTTCAAGTGGTGCACCACCCTAGGACTCCTTCGAAGAGGTATGGGTGTTTCATCTTTATTTACTTCTTCAGTTTCTGGTCTAGGAAGCTCAGAGTCCTCAGGGGATTCTATGAGTTCCTCTACTTCACTTTTGTCTTGACCTTTAAGGAAATCATCCTCCAGAAATTTCATATCTCTAAAAATAAAAACCTTTTGGGTCTCAGGGTCATAGAGATGGTATCCAATACCATCTCTAACATATCCAATGAAGTAACACTTACGAGTGCGAGATTGGAGCTTACTTGCATCCACGTTATTCGCATGGACCAAGCAGCCCCAAACCCTCAAGTGCTTAACACTAGGTTTGATTCCATACCAGAGCTCATGAGGAGTCTTAGGTACAGATTTGCTAGGAATCTTATTCAGGATATATATTGCAGTCTCTACTGCATATCCCCAGAAACTAAGTGGCAAATGTGTTTTACTCATCATTGAACGGATCATATCCATGATGGTCCTGTTGCGTCTTTCAGCAACACCATTAAGTTGGGGAGTTCCAGGAGTAGTGAGATTGGAGACAATTCCATTCTCTTTGAGGTATTCCTTGAATTTATCAGAGAGGTACTCGCCACCTCGATCAGATCGAATTCATTTAATCTTCCTATCGGTTTGGTTCTCAACCAAAGCCTTGAATTCTTTGAACTTTTCAAAGGTTTCAGATTTATGATGTAATAGGAAGACAAACCCGTATCGCGAATGGTCATCAATAAATGTCAAATAATATCGATATCCATTTCAAGTCGCGTTACTGAAGGGATCACATACATCGGTATGTATTAAGTCAATAATACTTGTGCATCTAGTAACCTTGTTACGGAAAGGCATCCTAGTCATTTTACCATGAATACAATGTTCACAGGTAGGTAAAGATTGAACCTGTAGAAAATCTGAAGGTCCATCCTTTATCAATCTATTGATCCTATCAACAGATAAATGACCAAGCCTTTGATGCCAAATCATGTTTGAATGATTTTCATTATTCCTGGATCTTTTAGGGTTTTTATTAGTGGTTGTAACATTCATGAAATGCTCATTAATGAACAATTCATAGAGTCCTCCAGAAGTAAAAATACCATCTGCAATATATTTATCATAATGATTTATGACTAATTTATTACAGAACAGGAATGATTATCCACTTCTAACTAGCTTAGATACAGATATTAAGTTCCTCATGACTTCAGGTACATAAAGACACTCTTTAAGTACTAGTAATCTACTAGTAGATAATGATAGCGGACAAGTCCCGACGGCGACTGTTGTAACACTTGCATCAGATCCCATCTGAATGACTATCTCCCCTTCTTCAAGTTTTCTAGTTTCCTGAAACAAATGCAACAAATTGCATACATGAACAGAAGCACCCGAATCAACAACCCAGCTTCCTTCTCGTCCTATGAGAAAACTGGTTTCAATGATAAAAGTAGATTTCATACCTGCTGGGGCTTTACCTTTGTCGATCGACTTCAGGTAATCTGGGCAATTACGCCTCCTGTGCCCCGGCTTTTTGCAGTGGTGACAGACGTCGATTTTCTTTGACGCCATAAGAGTGGATGCATTAGAAGAAGAGCCAACACTTTGTCCCTTCTTCTTTCTCTTCTGGACCGGGCCCTTCCGAGAACCATGCTTCCGACCGCGCTTCCCTCTGACCCGTGCAACCATTGCACTGCCAGTGGGACCATCCTTCTTCATCACATCTTATGCAGACTTTAATGCAGCAAGGAGAGTAGCACTTGTCAATTCCAGCTTGTTCATGTGGAATGACACTACAAAGTTATTAAAAGATTTGGGCAACGACAGCAGAATGAAGTCAGCTTGCATGTCTGCATCCATTGTTGCCCCAAGAGTCTCTAGCTTTGACAAGTACCCAAACATTTTGAGCACATGTTCACGGACTGAAGTTCCTTCCTGCATCTTGCAGCGAATGAGGTCTTTCATAACATTGTACCGTTGGGTGCGGTTAATGTCACCAAACATATCCTTTAGATTCTGTATGATCTCCTGGCAAGTACTCATCTCCACATGTTGTTTCTGAAGAACATTGGAGAGAGAACCGAAGATGTAGCATCTATCCAAGACATGAAATTCATCATACTTGTCATTAAATGCTTTTTCTTCCTTGGATTCAGGATTCTCATGCTTGTCCTCAGAGAGCACATAGCTTATGCGCTCCGCGGAGAGAACAAGCTCCAAATCACGGATCCAATCCGAGTAATTTGGGCCGGTCAATTGGTTGACCTCCAGAAGCATGCTCAGTGGGTTCATGGATTTCATTTTCTGAAATTGATAATGCACTATATTAGAACATATAATCATATATTCAATTCAGTTTTATTGGTTAAGGCATTTTAAATCAAATTAGTATTGCTATGTCAACTATGAAAGTTTATTCCCTAATTCACTTTCAAAGTAGGAGATATACTTACCGATATATCTCAAGCAAGAACTGGGATCTCCTCTTTACCTTTGTCATGTCCCAATAATATGAGAACTTATGACTCCAATAAAGAGAAGCGGGAACACATTCCGCCTTGCAAGTCCAACTTGCGTTTTCCCAATTCGGTCTTTAATACCCGGGCCCACCACCCCTAAGGTGATGTTGACCCGTCATTAATTGAACCAACCGTCAACAGGAATACAACTCGCTATGCGCAATCCAATATCGCCCCAATAATATGAGGACTCGACATTGGGGTCACTACGCATACGTCCTTACTCTTTCGAGAAGCGACGAGTCTGATCCAAATGGATCATATACAGGAGCTGTCACTTCGGACAGGCATCTCCTACACATAATATCTGGTGACGAAACTCTTCACCTTGACGGGAGACCATGGATGTCACTTGTGTGATCCTCCATCTCTTATTCAAATGTAATTAATTTCTATGAATCATATTCATATAATCAATTCTTCCAAAGGAATTATAACTCTAATCATATTAGAGTATTTTAATTGGACATAATCAATTTAATCTTATTAAATTAATTATCAATCCAATTCAATCAATCAAACTTGATTATTTTACTTGAATATAAATATGGTAATATCTCAAAATACGTGTTAATTCGAATTTTAATAATTAGAAAAATACAACCTAATCCCTCGGACATTATCCCGGCCCTACCCGCTGTCATGGCCAGTACCGACGGGAGTGGGACGGACCGCATACATTGCAACCCGCTACCCCAGCGATCCCCGACTAGACACCATATCCGCCTCGGGAAAGGATAATGCCGAATTGATTAATTTGTACTTGAGATGATCATCGGTTCTTCAACTGAAATTTTACCAGATAGTAATAATCAAAACATTTTTGATTATAAGGAAATTTGCTACACAAATTCCCAAATCCTATTCAAGCATCAAGTTTGAAGATTGTGATTTCCAATTTTTGATTTAGATCACATCTTAATAAATTAATTGGTTGAGGCCAAGTCAATTAAGTAAATAATCATCTTCCAATATTTCACAATTATTTTTCAATATTATTTCATGAAATTAACAATTAATTTCATTAATTGACAATCACTTGGTTCTAGATTAGGACAGTAATTTCAGCAGTGACCCCTACTCACTAAAATTAACATATCTCAATCAATTTAAATCCAAATTAGACAAACTCAATTTTTATAGATTGCTAACTTGATTTAGGACAGAAGACAAGTGATGTTCACGCATTTCGAGGGAAGTTCAAACAGTAATTAACATTTTAATCACGTTCAGATCTACAGTTCCCGCAACAGTGCATACATATTCAATAAAACAACCATATCTTGAGCATACGAAATCCGATTTACGCAAACTCATATCCTATGGTTTCCTTATTTAATGGGGAACAAAATCCAAGTATTAAATTCATGTTTAAACAATTTAAATAATGCCGAATTTATATAGTAAACAGATCTGCGAAATCAAATGCGATGAAAACTTTCGCGACCTTAACGAACCCAAGTCGTCCTCGGTTTTTGAATCATATTCGAAACCGTCGACCTGGCTCTGATACCACTTGAAGGATATGGAGAAATCCTCAAGCGCATCACAGAAGCGTGATCGTCGTATCGGATACGATGAAGAACGACTAGTCGCACTAGTTGTTCGGTGCAGCAGAATTTAAAAATTTTATTCGATGAAACCATATGATCCGAGAACCATTCTCAAATTGTTTCATATGTAAACACAACAAGTATAATGCAATACATATTGAAGCGTGGTTGATCAAGTCTCTAAGAGAAGAGACCTCCTGTCTCAAGTCCGATCGTCGGAGTAACGACTTGCGAGCGCGGAGATGAGTCGCGGTGTCCTCGCAATCCAAGATGATCCAAGCACGGATGCTCCTGATATCGTCGCACGAGATTGAACGTCTCCTTCATGAGTGAAGCACTCCAAGTAGACGGAGAACCGCAGAGCATCGAAGCGGCAGCACGATGGCGCGGACGTCGACAATTCTCTCCACCAAGGTATGGTGGACGGCCACCAAGAAGAGAGGGCTGTCGAGTATGAAGAAGAAGAGAGAGAGATGTGTGCTACAATAGCATGTAAAGAGAGAGCATGGTATGCCTCTCTATTTATAGGGTTTGGGATCCATGGATCTCAATCCACGGGACATAAAATCAATGGATGAGATTTATCTATGTCAATCCAATGGTCAAGGTTGTTGTTGGTAAAAGCCAACAACTTGTGATTTAATTTTGATTAAATATATTTGATAAATAAAATATATATTAATACCAAATTAAACCAATCAAATAAGGAGTGAAAATACAAATGAGATCAACCTTCCCCATTAGAGGGAGTGGACGGCCACCAATTCCATAAAGGAGTTGGTGCCGCCACCTCCTTCCCATATGGGGAGGGCAATCTCATGGATTCCCATGAGATTGCACATCTCCTTGATTTTCTCTCAACTTATTTCTTCACCAAAAATAATTCTCAATTATTTTGGGAATATTACAATCTTGACATTGGAAAATTGTGAATCACATTCACAACCCAAAATAAAGTATAATTTACATTTTCAATTAACTAGACAATGTGTATCCAACACACATTAATAATTAATCTACAAATATAAATTATAATTAGCTCTCTCTAATACATTATAGATCACATTTATAATATATTATGAATAATTGAATATTACTATCCACATTATTATTATCCATATTAATTAAATCACATTTAATTATATTGGATAATTCCTCATACATCATGATAATTAAATCATATTTAATTATCAATCTCTCATTGCTTAGATCTTATGGAATTGTTCTTGAACCATTCAAGAAAAATGCTATTTCTCCTCAGATACTTGGAGATAAGGACAAGACAATTGTATTGTTCCACGTATAGTGACTTGGATATTAAGATCACATCTCAAATCCAGATCCCATGGACCTCTCATAGATGCTTGATTAAATCAAGACCGTAAACCTAATCTTCTCATTGCATCTGAATCTCATTCAGATCAATGTCCAGTATATGGACTAAGATTAGGTCACTTCTCTAATGAGAGGAGTCACTAAAATCCAGACCTGTTTCATCACTCCCTCGGAATGGAAGCGTCATGGTTATACAATCGATTATGATCAAATCACCCTTCAGGTATTCCCAATACCTGTACATCCTGCATACTGGAAGACTCATGATCATCCGAAGATATAGATCACTTTTACACTGTCATCTTCAGGATTTGATCACTAAGTTTCTCGGTCTTGGTTATTGGGATATGGTACAGATCATATGCTTTCACAAATCATATATCTTACCTTCAAATTCACATCATGCTTCTAATGTGTGATGACCATGCATGGAATTTGGTCAGTCCCAAAACCTCATGAGTGAGCTCATGTCTCCCGGTTCACAAGTGAACCTGTATGATCCCTTTGAGAGATCATATTACTCATATGCCCTTACATGCACACCAGCTCGCCAGTATATATAGACCTTGGTTAGGTCATCAACCTATTGGTCTGCCAAATGTACATACTCAGACATATAGCAATACATCTGTCTCTGGTCAGAGGATTTTTGCCTGTGATGTGACAGTATTCATCATAGGTCTTTGGTTATCTCGATCTCGTTAAGTCAACTCATTAACTCAACTAATCTGATACCTCCGAATCAATATTCCCATGCAGAGGACCTGCATCAAGAAGTCGATCAGATATAAGTCTAATGAGATAGGATTTCCATCTCCCACTCACACTGGAGATCACTACTTGTCAATCATTGATGATGCTTGATGAGTCCTCTATCTAACTCCTTAGATATTCATCCAAGCATCAGCCTCTATGATTCAATTAATGAATCAACAGCTGTATGATTATCAAGTTGGCCATGGTACATAACCCTAATTGTATAGAGGGACCTTATAGTGCATTCATTCATTCAATATCAGAAAGGGAGTGAAAATAATCAATAACTTTTATTGATAAATCATTAATTACAATAACATTTATTGTAGGAATGGTTCGCCTTGGGCTCACATTGCTAACATGTAGATTGCCCCAGATCCTCTTCGTTCGTTCTGTATCACGCCTCGAAGAATGCTCCATCACCACACTATTCGCTGTACATAAAAAATCAACCGCCTTTCCCCCATTTTTTGAGTCTCTTTTGGCCTCCTTTCCTCTCGCCTCTTATGCTCAAGCGGATGTGGATGGTGACAACATCCACGCCAGGCATCTAAGGTGATTGAGGGGAGTGATTTTAACTTATCTTGCAGGTCGGGAAGTGCGCATCTGGGCGCAATCTTCGTCAAGAACACGTCATCGAGGTGCAGAGAGCTCCAGGGCCCCATCGATGGGACCCGGATTGGTTTGAGCCTCCAAGCGTTGCAGATTCCTCCAGCAATCTTCTGAACATCACAGGAGAGGTCCTGGAGGTCGGAGGTGTCCGATTTTGTCGATCGAACGAAACCAGGGTGTGCTCTTCGCGCGTTCATTCAGAGGGCCTGTCTTCCGTTCGATCTCGGTCCGTTCTTGGCAAGAGGAAGCAGTCGTAGGATCCGACCCCGCTCAGCCATCCGGTCGATCTTTCACGTTCTAATCCTGGGTGTTGGTGTCGAAGGGGCATCGCAGGGCCAGGGCGAGACACGTGGCAAAGAGAAACAATATCCGCCGTTGGCCCCCGCCGTACTTTGGGTATTTTTCAATTCAACCCAAAGTGTTTTTGTATTGAATATCTGGGACAGAATCATTCAACTGCTACTTATAAATTTGTAATATTTATCAAAAAAACCCTCAACATTCTAAAATTACAATCAAGTCCTTGCCAGCAAGGCGTACGTGCTTGAGCACATGTGCGTGGCTATTTTGCAGACAAGGCTTTCCCTTTTATGAATTTCAAAAGAGACAATAAAATATCTATTTCAGTTATAGAGTTGGTGGTAATTTTGCATATTCGCCCCCCAGGTTTTGAACAGTACGAAATATCCCTACCGGGCACGTGATTACCACGTGTGTGTTTGGATTTTTGCCAGCCA